>OZ008352.1:6461548-6945684 GCA_963931975.1 Cataclysta lemnata
TTGTTACATTATAGAAACCTAGCATAAATCACTGGAATGAAAAAAATCAAGCCGATAGCAAACTTGTTTCTATTCTTTGCTCTGCGGTGCACAACTAACCCTATTTTCCCTCAAACAATATTTTATTATAACACCGCAATCTGCAGGATCGTCATGAGCAGTCAATAGACTATAATGAAATTCCCAGCCACGTCAGGTATCACAGATTGCGTCCAATATGCCCTGTAGGGGAAAACGTAGCTCACACGGTTAGCACGGGGCCAGAATAATTTGATCCACCCATCCCTGTGTTACAACCCTGCTATTGTACTAAGGTTCTGGCGGGGGAGAGGTACAAGGCAGCTCAAGCTTCGGTGGTTGCGTAGCATAGATGTATTTCATGCAATTTCTTGCGCCTGCCGGCGGCGAAATGACATGTGGGATGCATCGTGTTATCGTCGCGCGAATGTACGATAAGGGCCAATATGGAAGTTATGAGGAGACCTGAAAAAAACCAAGTCATATTTACAATTTGAAATAAAACAACTTTTACGGATTAGACTCGCGTATATTTAGATGTTTGGCATTATTATTTATCCCGACGTTTCGATCACTTTACAGCGGCCGTGGTCACGGGTGACTAAAGATGACAGGTGTCTTCATCGTAGTTATAATTAACTACCGTCAAATTATTTAATATTTATGTGGTCCGATTTATACAGACGGAGCTCACTGTGTCTATGGATTTGGCAGTATGAGGACGGTGTTGGGATTTAATTATCCTGATGATCGGGTCCCAAGCAGGTGGTATATTCCAGCCATTGTCTCTATTGAAATTGGGGTATTTCTTTATTTCAATAGCTTCTCTTATCATTCTAGGTATGTAACGTTTCTCTTTTGCTAGAATTTGTGGCTTGTCAAATCTTATATAAGAGAACATCATATTTACAATATTTTTTTTAAAGGTAGACAGGGAAGCTTTTGCCCTTCATCTCACCTGATTGTAAGTGACGATAAGGGCCGAAGATGGAATCGAGCTTCACTTGGAACCCCTTAACCACAGAGCGGCTGGCTATCTTATCACAATTGTCGGAACACAATAACGCTGTTACCATTATTATTATGGCGACAGATTTTGATAAGACGTTGGAAGCTAGCCAGGCGGGCTTAGAAAGAAGTCCTACCACCAACCAATATGCGAATTTTGTCCAATTTCCAAGGCCCCATACCTTGGAAACAGGATAAAATCATCATCACCACTACCAGTAGGCCCATTCGCTAACTTTTTTTTAACACTTGAGAGTGATAACCACTGAACTATTGACTGATCCATTACTACTTTACTATAACGCTATTGTGACACTTGTCCTGTGAAAACAGTAATGGATAAGTAAATAGTTCAGTGATTATCACTTTCAACTGTCAAAAAAAGTTAGCGAATAGGCCTACAGAAGCCTTTTAATGTCTCTTCTTCCTTATGGATGGAAGAATTTAGAGCCGTAACCACACTGGCCCAATCGGTATTAACAATTACCAACGCAGCCACGGCCAACTCAACGTGCCATCGGAAGCTTGGAGGAACTCAAAATCTCAAAAACTCTTGCACTAATTACGAAACACGTATCTATTTTACGTAACTATGGCACTTGAGTGCGGGACAGAGCGGAAATGACTATTCATTCTCTGCTCGCTGTCATTCACAGCATCACCAAGTTTTGTATAATATTTAAATTACAGCGAAGAACTTTAAAAACTTCTCCCGCCCCAGTGATTAAGCGTCTTTAATTAGGATAGCGAGTAAGCAAATAAATCTGAGTCTAATTAATGGGTACTCGAAAGTACGTACATTTGTCTTAAAGGTTACACAAAAACTTACCGAAAGGCCGCAGGTCAGTAGGGAAGGTTCAGAAATGAAACTTATTGCGTTGGGTTAGAGTTCACACATTTTGGTAGTGGGGGGCGGTTTGTTGTTGTCCGTACGTTTCGTAAAGTTTCGTTAAGTCCAACGGAAGTTTTCTGCGAGTAGGATATAACTTTTCCGTTGCCATTTTCAATACACTGGGCCATGTTTAGTAAGCCCGCTAGATGGCCATAGGCTCGCTCAGTTTTTGAATGGGACCTAATTATATATAGTCGAAATGTTGGTGTTAATTCACCTCTGGGTACACCGACGAGGATCAATAGTTTTGGCAGAAATTTTCATTTGCATTCATGTTTTTTTCTATCAAAATCTTAAGTTATTACATAAAGTAGACAAAGATTTTGTTGGTTAGTAAAAGAATTTCGAAAAATTATGATCTTGAGGCGGGAATCATAATTTTTCGAAATTCTTTTTCTAACCACCAAAATCTTTGTACTAATTTTTCTAACATTTATATAATGTTAAATTAAAATCGAATAGTATATAAAGTAGACATATAAAAACGTGGTGTAGTTTTTCAAAATTAGTCATCATGCCTATTGTATTCTTACTTATTGTTCTCCCTAGGTAGAAAGGACTTAGGAGATTAATATGCAAAATAGTTTTTGCATTATTTAACAAGATAACGCAAAGGTCGATTGTTGTCTCTTGTGTAACGGTTCGAATAAGTAATTGACATGCTTATTTAAGGCCTCAACTCTTATCTGATGTAGACCCAAACCATAACTAAAAACAGTATCGCATCGACTCAATGGGAGTCTATTAACATTAACTAATAGGTACAGACAACAGCACGTCAGAGTACCATAAAATGTTAAATTTTCTCAATCGACTTTTGGCTCTACTGCCAATATGATAAGGTTGACAATCGATTTAAGAAATTTTACAGTTTTGGGTACTCTGAAGAGCCGTTGACTGTACCAGTCGCAGGCTTTCCCTTGCGATTTATTATATAAGCGAGACACTCTACGATAGCAAATAGTGGAATATTTATTTATTTATAACATTTTTTCTTGCAAAATAACGAAAATGGCATAAATGTCGGACTGCTTAAAGCATTATACATAAAATAACACTCAGTCCATATAATTTTTATTAAATTAGTCGGCTCAATGAGAACAATAGAACTAAAAAAAATTAAAATTACAACAAAAAAGCAAAATGAAATAAAATATCATACATAAGTATAAATCAGAATATGTAATTATTATTATACGTAATACCGTGTCGTGTGAAAAACGTGGGTGTTTTATGTCTATAGGTACGTCCTATATAGGATAAATAAGCGCAATATATCACGCACAATTTTGCCAATTTTTTTAATCATTGCTCCAGAGTTGTGACATTGCAGGTACATTGTAAACTTTTTACCAGGTACAATCTCCCAATTCACCAATCAGATAGATCATAGAATCAGTAGTACCATTATCCTTAATGCCATACGGCTGTCAGTTGTTTTAACAAGTGAACGAACATATTACTATTTAGATTAATTTATCAGCTCCCCACAGGGCATCATAACTTTGAATTTACTATTATATACCCGTTGAAAGTTGTGTTCATTTCGTAACAAATGGAGTTATGAAAGAACTTTATCATGACGCGGGTCGCTTTCAACTTGCTTGCAGCTAGAGTAGAGTTATTAATCGTTAGCTCTCACTGTTGTTTGTTTTCCCTGTATATGAATGCGATGACCATTGGACTTCATAGATTGTGTTCGAACTAGGCTAATTCACTATTTAGCTGCATATGGTGCTTTGTACATTTTGAATGAATGTGTCATCATTCCAAAAATATTTTGCGATCTAATTATTTTGTCTAACATTCTTACCACCCCTTATCCTGCCGTGCTTACGAAACACGCATTACGTAAATTTTTAGCGAAATATACATTTTTGAAATCAGGAAACCAAGCTCTATAACTTTCCAATAGAGACCATTTCAATATACTGAATATTAAAATTTTTACATCAATAAATAGCTCAGCTCCGTTCACACAAATGTACTAAGAAAAAAAACTTAAAACGCGTTTTCTCAGATGTTGTAAAAAGGTAGATAATGCGTTTTTCGTAGGCGCGGCAGTATGGATGTCGTGTAAAGCGACTAACTGCCGCACTCAGAGACGTCAAATAACGTTAACGAGTACTTACTGTCAAAAAATGCCAATTCAAAATCAATATCAAATCAATAATCGCTATTCTTGTCGGGTCTATGGGCTAGATTTGAATTAATTTTTTTGGACATTAAGCACTCATTAACTTTAATGGACGTCTCTGAGTGCGGCAGTAAGTGAATAAGATATGTAAAATCAAGAATTGGGTAATAGAGTAACGTGTCTGATAAATTACAATGATTCGCTTCTTATGGGAGCTGACATATTTGACAAAATGTGAGGGAAATTATTGCATCGACGATGATATAGGATGATGATGGGGCCTACCGCCTAACTCGATTGCTAAAGCAAAAGCTATAGTTTATGACGTCATGCTGTCATTTCGCACCAAATGTACCTAAACTATTAGCGATAGCTTTGAACGAATGATCACCGAATGATTTTGTATGAATTTGGCACCTAATCCGTACTGGCTTAAAATTCAAGATGGCTGCTATAGCCGTAAGCAGTGCATTGCTCTAAGTTATCATCAGCAATTGAGTTAGGCGGAAGGCCCCCAGGTTTAGTGGTTAGAGGAAACACAGTCGGCACATCGATGTCCGCATTAGGATATTAAATTTATACAAAGATTTTGGTGGTTAGAATATTAAATTCATATTTTTTCTAAACAGTTTTCCAGTTTAATCATACTCAAAATGTATACTATGGCGGAATAAGAGTCTAATTATGTTGTAAACAAATTTAGATGAAAAGCAACTCTCCGTCCAAAGCCGCCTCCACATTATTACATTACCGAAACTGCCAGTAATTACAACATAATTACATATTGTTATTTCCACGTTATTTCATCGCGTTATCAAATCAGCGCCTTCAAAAGTAATTTCTAAAGCTGAAGTATAATAACTTGTTTTCGAGTTTCTTGCGGATTTTCGTAAAATTAATTTTGAAACTAATTAGTTGCTCAACAATTAAGTGCTATCAAGTAAAATCTTTAAAGGTTAGGCGTTAAAGATTCTAATTTAATTACGGGCAGGTAACTGTCAAACTAGACATTCAAGTTTTTTGCTTGCTTTTATTTTTACCCTACTTAAAGAGTGCGCCCTTCTAACTTTAGTCTCTTCATAATTATGGTCCTTTCCATCACTTTTCTATAGATTCATTCATCACTAGTACCTTTTCGGTGTGATGGGTGATGTGAATCAAAAGTTAGTGGATGTCTTGAAGACGTCTGACCTGTGTAAATGTAAAAGGCAACTATTTCCTGCAACTACCGCGCCGACCCCACATAAACTGGGAATAGGGCAGGAGGAAGAAGCTCTACGAAAGAATAAGCAAGCATTTTCAATAAGAATTGATGGCTTGTAACTGTATTTTTAACCGATGGGAATCCTGAGATACATACATACATAAATCACGCCTATGTCCCCGAAGGCAGGCAGAGGTGAATTAAACACCCACTTATCGCCAATTAAGTGAATGCTGAGATAAATAGAATAAAATATACGTTTTGTCATGACCTAAAAGTAATGACATTGATTCTATTTTGCAGAAACCAGACTACCTAGATAGTCAATCTGAATCGAGAATACAGGTCACAGGTCGCGCGCAACGCGTGTTGACTTGATACCTACATCAAATATTTATTAATCGAGTCAGGGTTTCTCAACTTTTTGGTTTGTCATTACTTCGAGAAGTTTAAAAATATCTGTTGTTGACACTCATACCTATGGTTTACTCCAATAATAAGTAACTTAAGCAGTTGTGTTGCAGAAACTAAATGACGTAAATTAAACAATATTCAATAAGTCCGGTCATTGGATTAGTGGCCGTGTGGTGACGGCAGAGTAGAATACAATTGTCACCACCCCAAACCTCTCCCGTGGGTGTCGTAGAAGGCGACTAAGGATAAATCAGTGATGAGGAATGGGCAGCAGCATTCCTCTTATACCTACCAACTAGCAAAGTACTGCGACTTTTGTGCCCGATAAATGGCAATAGGCTCGCCACCTATTACATGGGACCTAGCCTAATTGGCGAAGCGTGGGTGCTAGTTCACCTCTGCCTACCCCTTCGGGGATATTGGCGTGAATTATGTATGTATGTATGTATTGGATTAGTGACCAAAAAAATATGTGAGTCATACAAGGCGACTAAGGGTTAAGAAAGCAATGAGTAATGGGCAACAGCTTTCCTTTTATGCCAACCTAGCAATATACTGCGGTTTCCGTGCCCTATAAATGGCAATAGGCTAACCTAATTGACGAAACCTATGTGTTAATTCACCTCTGCCTGCCCCTTTGGGTACATAGCCTTGATTAATGTATCTATGTATATATTATTAGAAAAAAATCCATTTCCGACAATAGAACATAGTGGACTTTATTGCATACGATAAATATCAATAAAAGTCCACAACAGATACATGGACAGGCCAGTTTAAAATTCTCGTAAATAAACTAGAGTTTAACTAGACTGTTCAATGAAGTTACGTTCGTTCACGATAATTTTTGATTAATATGTGTTATTAACTGTTACCTGTATTTTGTTGATCACAATTTTTTTATGTTCTGTATAATTCATGCGCAGGTAATTTCAATTATTTATTACTAGCTTTTACCCGCGGCTTCGCTCGCGTTGACGGTCTACTCTCTTTGAGGTCATAACTACATACAGCTTTACATTCTTATCCACGTCCACATTCATTGCTTGCTTCTTCACGTATTCACCGTCTTGTCATGATATCGCCAGCCCTTTAATGATCCTGCTGCTGGTACGGGCCTTGGCTATACATGGAAAATATACGGAGATTAGGCTATAACCCACCACGCTGGCCTAGTGCGGGTTGGTAGGTATTAACGTCTGCAGATGCAGCCGGGACCAAAGGCCTTAACGTGCCTTTCGAAGCACGGGAGAACTCGATGTAATAAATTTTTGGTCACCCATCCAATGACCGGCCTTAGCGAACATTACTTGGTTTACGCAATTGCAAGCCAACCGCGCTATACCACTGCGCTACCGAGCTCCTCTTGTCTCTCTTTATGTCATGGTAAATAGCACCAGATTAATATTTTGAGATAATAAGTAAACAGCAACAGAAACGCATCAAAGCTAATATAAAATCTGTCAGAACTGAGCGAGATTGTAATTATTGTTCGCACGAAGCTAGCAAGCGTTGATGTCAATCGAAATAATTGACTTCCTTTTGCCCTTTGTAACTAGTTCATTGTCATCTAATTTCGGCACGATAATTAGCTCCTTCGTTTATTAAACCTTCATACGCAGACTAGATTTAGAACTAAATAACCTTCACGTTATATCCGTAAGAATCAAAATCACTCAGATCTTCGTTTTTTTATGATCTTCATTGTGAATTAACTTAACATTAATTCAATATTTGATTATTATAGTGTAATATAGAAATAAGTCACCAATTACTGGGAATTACTTAATTGCTAAAAAGTGGGTGTTTAATTCACCTCCGCCTACCCCTTTGGGGATATAAGCGCATCTATGTATGTATGTATTATTACTATTATTTATTATCAAAAGGGTATGATTTAAGCTATCACCAATTAAAATTGTTTTGTGTTTCCTAAATAATAGGGTTTGTCCCCAAAATAGTAGATTTGTCACCCAGATTGTAGTTACCAAACAATATAAAAACAATTCCACAATAAATCACCTAAAATCATGGAGATATAGGGTCTAGCACCAAATAAATGTTTTTGTATGTATTTTAATACATACATACATAAATCACGCCTATATCCCCGAAGGGGTAGGCAGAGGTGAACTAGCACCCACGTTTCGCCAAATATGTCAGGTCCCATGTAAAAGGTGGCGAGCCTATTGCCATTTATCGGGTACAAAAGTCGCAGTACATTGTTGGGTGGTATAAGAGGAACGCTGCTGCCCATTCCTCATCAATGCTTTTCCTTAGTCGCCTTGTACGACACCCACGGGAGAGTTTTGGGGTGGTGACAATTGTATTCTACTCTGCCGTCACCACACGGCTATTATATAGTATTTTAATAGGTATGTCCTAATAAGTTTATAAGCAAACAAATTTAAATAGATTGCCAATAAATCATATCATTGTGGCACTAGAAAATTTCTTAAAGTTTATAATAATTTAGGGTTGCCGTCATCATCGTCCCAACCAAAAGAGTGCTACTTACCCCGGAATACAGAAACGCTACTCAAATTTTGAGCACTTCTTATTGTTATATTATTATAAAGTTAAGTTTGTTAAGTGGACAAAATGTCAGTTTTGACAATACTTAAATGTTAAGGAGGACTCAAACTATGAACTACTAGGTTAAGTGGACAAATGCCTTGTTTATTGTATGGATGTATTGGTGACAAAATAACAAATAAAAAGGAGTCACAGTCAGGGATCGATAATCGATTTATTTGGTGACAGATCTACTATTCTGAGCACAAAGCTATTATTTAAGTAATTATTTGGTGACAGATCTACCATTCTGAGGACAAAGCTATTATCTATGTAATAAAACTAGTATTATAAGAACGAAGTTAATATTCATGTAATGCTCTACAATTTTATTGGTAACCCACCACTTATTTTGCACATATATTAAAATTAATTTGATAATTCATACCTGGGAACACTTTTTGTTTATCTGATAACGAAAATATTTCGTGGCGATAGATCTATTTATTAGGTGATACAACTTGATGACAAATATAAATTCTGGTGACAAAAAATATAGTTCCCTTATCAAAATTACAAGCCCCCTGTAACTAATGACTACTTTTTATTAACGCTTTAAAATAACTCCTAAAATGAGGATTAGCAATCAACTTGTTTACTTCAATCATCGTCGATTAACTTTAAGAAGTACTTAATGTCAAAAAAATATTAAATCTAGACCATAATAGACCTGGAAAAAATAGCGACTAGTTATAAATTGTTATTTTTTGACATTAAGTAATGATTAACGTTAATTGATGTCTCTGAGTGCGGCAGTCATCATCATCGCCCTGCCCTTATCCTATCCTATTTGGGGTCGTTGCAGCATGTCCTCTTTTCCATTCTCTTTTGTCACTCGTCATCTCGTCATCTCTTTATTCACATCCATCACCTTCATATCTCTGAGTTCTGCGGTAAGACTCTGAGTATATTCTCTGAGTGCGGCAGTAAGACCATTTATTAGCGTTATTTTATGTATGATCCGAAATTGACTTTTCGCATTTGATCATGCAACAACAGTAATGGATAAACAAAAATTAAACAAAATAAAATTGATTTCAGTTATATTCTTTCAAAATAAATAACGATTATCATAAAGTATTTTCTAAAAATATTAATTTAATAATAATAATAATATTTCAATCACGCTTAGCTCTGTTTCTACAAGGCCAAGGTGACACATATAAGGTGACACCTCTATTTGAAATTTCAGTGTCGAATTTTCTGGAATATATCGGATGTATTCAAAGCGATATGAAATAAACGCATCGTGGCGTCACATGGGAAATGGTGAGATTGCGTTTGAATTTGATTCCCGCTATACTGCAGTTATATCCCCCGCCTATTTTAAGACTGCAAAGCTTTTTGCTAAGAGGCGGTATTCGATATTGCTTTTTGAACTGTTTAAATATTAGAGAGTGGGTCGGCAATATGAACATGCAAAACGGATATATTTTACATACATACATACATAAATCACGCCTATATCCCCGAAGGGGTAGGCAGAGGTGAACTAGCACCCACGTTTCGCCAATTATGTTAAATCCCATGTAATAGTTGGCGAGCCTATTGCCATTTATCGGGCACAAAAAGTCGCAGTACTTTGCTAGGTGGTATAAGAGTAACGCTTCTGCCCATTCCTCATCACTGATTTATCCTTAGTTGCCTTGTACGACACCCACAGGAGAGATTTGGGGTGGTGACAATTGTATTCTACTCTGCCGTCACCACACGGCACGATATATTTTAACATTCAATTATTTAAATACTGTATAAGAAAATTAGCATTATGTAGAAAAATTAGCCCATTCAATCGAATCGAAAACGCCCTGGTTTTTTTATTTTTCATTTATTTTATTTTATGCTAGACAGGACTAAGCTCTTGGCCTTCATCTCACCTGATGGTATGTGACGATAACGCCCGAAGATGGAATCGAACTTCACTCTTATCCATAGAGGGGGTGGCTGGCTATCTTACAACAAATTGTCGGAGCACAATAATTATGTTAACATTCTTATTATTATGGCGACAGATGTTTGATAAGATGGTGGCAGATTTGAAAAATGTCCTATCACCAATCGAACCGAGTAAAAATTCGATATACAATGAAATAATGCTTAAAATATTGTCTTTTCACAAGTTTCCCGTTTCCAAAAATGTTCCCGGACTTGAGGGCTCTAAAGGACACGTCTGTAAGACACTGTACCGCTTAATTCAAAAAATCCTGTCCGTGGTCACAGCTTCAGATAAAGCCCGTCAGCGGGGACTTTATTAAGTTGGGGCGAAGATTTATTCCGCCCCTTTTTGCTGGAGTTATCCATGAGACTATAAATCCCACTGCCTTTGCTAAGCGCTTTATCGGCCAGCCATTCCCCACGCAAATCAAATTAAGGTCCGATTAAACGCTTCTAGTCCTATGTGACCCAGATACCGGAATATGTGGACGACATTTCGAACAAAATATGGATCGCTTGATATGAAATAGATATACCTAGTGAGAACTGTTGTTGAAAACACACCAGCAAATTGTACACAGTTATAGCAATAAGTTTCTATTCCATTCTAATGATGAATCATACGCATATTTACTAAGGTGACTAACAATGAATCATACCCGTAACAAGTGCTCGAAACATCTACTATTTTTTCTTTCAATAATTTGGGGGGCATGATGGTTAGACGTGGTGCTGTGGCTTGCGTGCTAGGGTTGCGGTTAAGCCAAACGGTGATGGCAAAGCCGGGCCATTGATTGGGTCACCAAAATATATATCGAGTTCTTGAGTTAAGCAGTTGACCACGGCTGCATCTGTAGTCGTTAATAACCATCAATCCAAACTGGGCTAGCAAATTGAAACAGAGTAGGTATGTATAGAAATCACATGTGAGAGACAGTGAGAATGTAGTGTAGATAATAGCAAGTAACAAATTAGTTCGATCATTAGGCACAAAAAATATCTGTACATTCTTGACCTGTAGGCCTATTCTCTAACTTAACGTTGAAAGTGATTATCACCGAACTATTTACTAATACATTGCTATTATCACAGGACAAGTGTCACAATAGCACTATAGTAAAGTAATATAAATAGTAATGGATACGTAAATAGTTCGGTGATCATCACTTTCAACTGTCAAAAAAAGTTAGCACAGCACTGCAGTGGTAATAAGGCTATAAATAGGTATTTAGTTGCCCCAGTGTTTCCATTTATTCGTCTTCTGTTGAGCATCTGTCGCAAATAATAGCTGTCTTATGTTGCCACTTTCCTCTGGCAATAATTACGCCAGATATTTCCCGGAACTGTTAACACTTTTTGCGACCATTATGTCCGCGATATTGTCACAGACTCTTTCTCTTTTGTGCAAAGATTTATTAATTATTTTGTTTCTTTTATAAATTTTTGCCGTTTGGTAGCGTCTGCTTTCAACCCAGAAGACGAAGCAGACGATTCCATCCCTATTGTTTAAATTCACCTCTGCCTACTCAGACAAATTATATTATGTAAATTATATTATGTATAACTAGTGGTCGCCCGCGGCTTCGCTCGCGTTAATGTCGGTTGTTATATAGCCTTATAGCCTTCCTCGATAAATGGACTATCCAACACAAAAACATTTTTCCAATTTGAACTAGTAGTTTCTGAGATTAGCACGTTTTATCAAACAAACAAACACACTCTTAAGCTTTATAATATTAGCATAGATGTTAAGGAAAGGAAAGTATTTTAAATGTTGATATTTTAGATACTTTCCCTCCATGACGCGTAGGTATAGGTAATAATTATGTATTTATATTTATGTAATATATAATTATATCTACTTAATATAAAAACAATATTTTTGTTGTATTCAGAATAAGCCCTTTCGTAATATGTCGTCGTAAATTCCGATAAAATGTCGCCTTATCCCCTCATGGATATAAGTTTATTATACAGTTTTCCCATTTTCCAATATTAATGTGAGAATTGGACGGATAAAAAAATTTTGAGGTAATGTTTTAAGCCTTAGATTTTTATTAGATATCATAGCCTTAGATATCATTGGTAAAATACTTCTCAATGGACATGTACAATCAGTAGCATATCAGTTTATACATCACTATCAATGATTAGCAGTGCTGGATTGACGTGAATTTCTAAACAAGGCGAGACATAATAGTTTGATCACCCATCCAATGACCGGCCTTGGGGAAATTGCTTTATTCATCCGAATTTGGATTAGATGCCGAATGCGCTAGTCAATGCATCATCGATATCCTACGTCACAATCGCATTAATCTTCGTTTTTTTATTATTTAGACGTGTTTTTTGGGTTCACCAGTAAAAAAACACATACATACGTACATCTCGCCTATTTCTCCGAAGAGTAGGCAGAGGTGAATTAAAATGAGGTAAGGTCCCATGTAATAGGTAGCGAGCCTATTGCTATTTATCGGGTACGGAAATCGCAGTACCTTGCATAGGTGGCATAAGACCGCTGCGGCCCATTACTCATTGGTGTGTTACCCTTAGTCGCCTTGTACGACACCCGCGGGAGAGGTGGAGGTGGCGACAATTATATTCTGCTCTGCTGTCACCACACTGCCATAACAATAATATAGTACTGTATAATAGATGCCGCGTGGTGACGGCAGAGTAGAATACAATTGTCACCACCCCAAATCTCTCCCGTGGGTGTCGTACAAGGCGACTAAGGATAAATCAGTGATGAAGAATGGGCAGCAGCGTTCCTTTTGTACCACCTAGCAATGTACTGCGACTTTTGTGTCCGATAAATGGCAATAGGCTCGTCACCTATTACATGGGACCTAACATAATTGGCGAAATGTATGTATGTATAATAGATAGGTACTACTTAATTAATATCTTAATAGGACAGCGGATATTTTATCTATAATGGGAATTCCCAGCAGTAAACATCTGTCTACTAACATATCTAGTCTGACTTCAGGCGCTTAATGTCATCATCATCCCCACTTATCTTGACCATCCGCCACCAGGTTCTCTCCGCCCTACTCTCAGCTCCCTCGGGTACATGGCATAAGCCGAGGCCCGCTCGCTGGCTCGCATATGATTAGACCGCGCCGAGGGCCTTGCCACCAGACCGGGGTTGAGCACAGCGCCTTAGACGGCGGCCCAGACCACCGGGGGACTGATGTCCCCTGAGTTCATGCCCGGGCCATGAGCTGCCGCTTGATGCCCGCAGCCCGCCATTAGGCGGATGACCCGGATGATGATGATGATATTCAGGCGCTTAAGTCAATTAAAACTACTGACGTCATTGGCCTGTCCTGGGAACAATCATCTCAGGTATTTCAAAAAATGTTATCGATTAACGCTTCTGAAAATCTTCAAGTTTGGTCCTAGATAATATAAACTGTGTCCAACATGATAAGCAAGCTATAGTTGATTAAGCCCATAAGAATAATATCTATGTTTTGTAGAGTAAGATGTGTTGTTGATTGTTTATGGGTGTGTCTATTGTCTTATCGACTAACATCACAAACAATCCAATTAGCAGCACGTTTGGGAAAACGCTTTAAAATTTTAAAAACATGAAGGAGTTTACTGCATCCCAAAATTTCCAAAGCCAATTTTGCACTCTATGCTTAGTATACTTAAGCCGGAAAATCAGATAAAGACAATTGTCAATTTTGTAATATGACCCACAAAACTTCCAACTGTTTTTGTCATCATTAGAGTTTAACAACTAATTAATATACATAATATTATATAATAATTATGATACATAATATTTTACACCAATTTTCCTCTTGAAGATAACAGATTGTTTGTGATAATTGCCAATTCACTAATATTATCCTGCGACTGAATTTTAAGAAAAGAACAAACAATGATTTCTGGTTATTTATTTTAATATTATACTTTAAACATTGATACTTCTCTTTTATTAAATAAGAATAAATAGTACGTTCAAGAGAGACCGTTTGCGATTGTGACGCAAAATTCTGTCAGTCTCAAAATGTCTCCTGGTGATTGGTTGACCATCTTCGGCCGTTAAATGGACGGAAATTACAGGGGTCGTCAGCCTGACAGCCGAGAGCCAGGTTAGTAATTTGCCAGCGCTGAACAAATAGCGTTTCAATCCTATCCCTCTGGGCACAGAGGTCACAATCGAATTTATTACACGACGATCCCATAAATCCAACTTGACACCCACTCCGCAGGCTCAGCAGGGAATATTTTAGACTAATGAGGTCACAACACGAGATCTAGCAGCTCTAGTCTTTTTAGAAGCACCGACCACAGTCGTCAGTTCACGAGCGAAGCTTGTCTTTAAATCGGCTTCGCCAACACTTTGTTTCAAGCCAAAAATGTTCGCTGCATCACCAATTTTCCGGGCAGTACTCCAAGAGCTGCGTCATCGAACACGGACTGTTGCAGCACTCCTTGACCAATTTCCCCAAGAGTTCTTCCTTGAGGAACATCGACGCTCTCTTCCCCGTGAGTCTCACACTTGGTTTATGTTCACTGAAGCCAAAGAAATCACCGGCGCACATTTGGAACACCATATTAGCTAATGAATCTTTGCACTTATCATACGAATGACTTGCCGCGTCCACACCAAACATTTCCACGTATATGAACATTGCATATACTATGAAGTGGAGATTGAAGTGTCTTGGAGTCATTTTATTTAATTTTATTGTGTGTCACGGTGCGTCCCGCTCCACGGTAGACTTCCGTCTAGTGTATGCCATAAATGTGAGCTCTTAATAAATAGATACGATAACCTGTGTCCGCGATGAGTCTGTTCAACATAAAGTTCAAAACAACAAGTCGTGGGGCTTCTGGAGTCGAGATAAGTCTCCATTTGATATTTATAGAATTTTGATAAGGAGCTGTTTTTAGAGGTCCGTTTGTAGGCAGGGGACCTATAATGGCTCGTGTTTGTTTGTCTACTAAATGTATTGTTGATGTACTGCTTAAATTATGATAGTGTACCTAATTGTATTGCAAATAGATATTATAATGTCTGGAGTTATTAGGGAGAATTAGTCATAATTTGACTCTCGTGTTAAATATTTAATAGTATTTTATTTTCTCTGTGGTTCAAAATGGAGCATTTTATCCATAATGATGTTAAATTTTTAATGTTTAAGAGAGCTTTTATACTATTTTATAACGATTAGTAACAATTCACTACTACATAATATATTTTTAATATTATGGTTAAACTCCATTGCTTAGTATTTCTTTTTGTTGGCATATTTGGAACAAAATATGGACCAAAAAAGTTACATTTTCTAATTAGTCTTATGTTATACTTACCTAAAAATGTGTTTGGAGTAATGTTTATCTTTATATTTTTACAATAAATTGTTAATTATAATGTTCTTTATTTTTATGATTTTATCTATTAACTGGAGCTAGAAGTACTGCTTATAGAAAACTGTTTGACGATTTACGTTCTGTTATAATAGAACTATTTGCACCCAATAATGTCGTTCTGATCACGAACAAGACGTGTGTAGCAACATCATTTATCTATTCCTGCATAACAAATAACTCCAGCGAAGGACAATCTACCAAGTAATCAGATGTTTACGAAAAATCATTGCTTAACTATGTCATTGATAGTTAGTAAACAACAATGTTCTATTTGTGTCAATATTAGTACATTTAATGACAATACAGATAAAGTTATCGAACCCTGTTCAATTTGGCCTCTAATAAAGGGACTGGGAATCAAACAGAAGAAATTAAACAAATTGATTTTGTTTTTGTGCATTGACGTAGACTTTGTATCGTAGCCTACGTACGTCCGCACCAAAACTAGATCAACACTTTCAAAATATGCCACGGAATTACTTATTAAAATTTACAGATAATAAATAATTATTCTTGGAGGAGTAGTCCTCTGACGCAGTGGCTAACTAGGCATGCGATTGCGTAAACCAAGCAATTTTCACCAAGGCTGGTATGGGTGAAACAACTAATTATATTATCATCATCATCTTTCTGCCCTGTTCCCAGTTCATCAGATTCCTCTTCCATTATTATCGGTCAGACGTCATGAAGCAATCCACTCCCTTGTAATTTATATCATCCTTCACACCGGAAAGGTGCTAGTAATGAATGAATGTTTAGAAAAGTAATAGAAAGGACCACGCCGAGGGACGTATGAACGGAAAGAGGGATTGGAAAGTTGCATATATTCCAATTCATACAACTTAATATTTTGACTTAGGTTTTACAGCTGGCTGCCTATCGTACACCAATCAACCAACCTACAAAATATAATATAATATCTAAATATCCATTAATGTACTTTAGACTTTACAGCTCACTTAGGGCCGGTTTTTTGATACATAGTTAACTCAACCAATTGTTAAAAATTGTTACTAATAGTTAAATGTCAGCCTGATATTTAACGATTAGTAACAATTTTAGTTACTAATGTTACTAATGATGAAATATCAGTCTGATATTGTTACTAATGGTTAAATATTAGACTCAATAACAGAAATCCGAATGAATTTTTAACAATTGGTTGAGTTAACTATGCATCAAAGAACCGGCCCTTAGCACCTCATAAATAAGCATCTCCGGTCGCTAATAGCTGATAGTTCTAGTCACTATCTGCGAGTTAATGGTTTTCCTAGTAGCTTTCCACACCCTGTCTACTGCATCAGAGCTATTTTATGTTGAAATCACGATGCATCATTGCGTTGGATGGAAACGTATAGACCGAAGAAGGTGATCGTCAACGTTGTTTCGATCGACACAGGGGTGGACAGAGATATATGACTTCTTAGCTTGAGGAAAAAGATGACAATAGTTTGTGCATGCATAACACAAGGGACTATCCCTTAAATAATGATGAATAATTTTTTTTAAAAACTGGAATGTATATCTGTAAATTTTAGTACAAAAAGCGATAATATTTTGCACCCCGTAAACATAGTCCAATTTTAATAATTTTTGAATATGTTATAAATATAATATAAAATTAGGTACGTACGTATTTATTTTTACGAATTATTGCTTACGATAAAGTTGTTAGCATCGAAATATCTTTATTTTTGACATAAAAACTTCCTCGAGCATTAGGTATACATTTTTAATTTAACAAGACCGAAATAGTTAAAACAAAATAGGTACAAACTTAGATTTGGATGTACTTAATCATAATCTAAAAATCTAAAAAAATCATAATCTAAAAAAGACCAAAATTTTTCATTTATGTAAAGTTTTAGAGGTATGAAAACGTTGGCGCTCAAGACAAGTATTTAAATAGGTAATGTAAGCAAACGCATTCGCTCGCTATTACATGAGACAAAACATAAATAGCGAAAGGTGGGTGTTAATTCACCTCTGCCTTCAGAGATAAATAGGCGTGAATGATGTATAATATTTTTTCCAATATTCTTCCATAGATAGATCAGGCCTGTGCCCCAGTGCAGTGGGGACGTTAAAGGGTGATGACGATGAAATAAAATTAAAGCATCGCAATAAAAATGCACCAAAATATTAGCAAGTTAGGTACACCGTAAAAGCGGTTTTCTTACAAACGGAATAAGGGGGTCCAGAAGAAGAATGAGTGGGTAAGGTCTCTGCCCTGCATCGGAATGTACAGGGTACATACACGAGAGGTAAACAACAACTAGAGGATGTCAATGACTCGAAGAGGTGTCACTGTAGTTAAGTTATACAATACCTTGTGTTGATACGAGTTGAGTATTTTTAGAACGAGCTCTGTATTCCATTTAGTGTTTTACACCAGGTGCGAATAGGGTATAAGTCTGGAAACACAGCAATTGATGCGATGTTGTTTTTGATGTCTGAAGCGACTGTGTTGTGTCTGGTATGGTATGACACTCGATCATGTTGGATTATTTAATTTGTAAGGAATCAAGGGAATACTCAAAGAGAAAATATGTTTGCCAATTGGGAATTTATTCTTGCCAAACATAATTATCATTATTATTTAATTATTTATTTATTAAGGATTGAGGCAAACGCTTTTGTCTCACTAATGTCTTTGTATAATTATCTATTCTCAACTTTGAACTTTATTAAAAATATTCTTTGATGCTAGTCTCCTCACCTAGATGCCAAAAGATAGATAGAACAATCTGCCATTAATTTCCCTGGTAGAACAGAATTGGACATTGAGTAAATTTTAAATTAAGGAACTACCAAATAATACTTTGATCTGGTGAGACGAAAACTCTTAGATTCCATGGATACACCGCGCCGGGTCCACAGTGTGGCAGATATCTATCTATCAGGAGTAGCGATTTACATCAAACCATACAAACCAACAATGTAGCCATTTTTATTTTTGTTTTTATAATTTGTTCTTTGAGTCCAGTCCGGAGCCGAATCTAGAATTGAGTGGGTACGGTTTGTGATTGAACTTTGATGGTGAGCCTTGTCTGGTAAAATTTACGAGGCTTTTGTTAGTTATGAGTTTCCTTTGTGCTCTCGCAACCCCAATACTAACTGCTTCACTTATAATTAACTAGGGCTTTATCATGATGACGCGAGGAGCGACCTGCCTTCAGGAGAACCCTGCACCAGTGTATGCTTAGCCATGCCAGTTGTAATGTAATGTGTAACAAGCCTTATCGGTGACTTAAGAAAGGTCAGAAAGTTTTTTAAACACTATAGCAAAAAAGGCACAACAGCAAAAGGCATCCCAAATTTGAATTGTCAATCAATAAAATTAATGATCATTTAAAAAAGATAGGTACCATAAAACACTTTTAAACTATAAACAGTATAACATACCTACAGTATGAATTTATATTTATTTCGAGTTGATGAAACACATAATTGATTATTCTTCCTTAATAAAGACATTTTCTCATAAAGCTTCTCATATTAGTGAAACTACGCAGTGATACTGCGACACTAACGTAAATAAACATTAGCAGCAAGAATACCGAAACACCTAACAGAAAGCGGTGAATCAAGCGACTTCAAATCTTACTACTGCGATACACGATGCGAATTCCCGTGGCTGGGTTCCGATGACAGAGGGCCACACGTGTATCAGACGTCACGGCTTGATCTAGTGTCGCAATATATCCATGGTGACGTTTAAGCCGCGTGCATTGACCAGATAACCAGTCGGTAATAAACGTCACTGGTGCCCGTGAACTATTGCAGGTAGTTACGAACCCCTGGATAAAGGCTCTTGCACACAGGTGCGGTAAGTCCGCCGACGTGACGTGACGTGTCGGTAGGAAGATTCCGACTATTTAGTGTAGTGACTGTGTCACAAAATTTTGTCTTCTATACTGGCCTGGGAGCGATCAAATAACGTAGAATAGGCCAGGCCCGACTCATACCGTGGCTGTCGTAAAAGTCGACTAACTGCGGCACTCAGAGACGTCAATTAACTTGAATGAGTAAATTAATAATAGTTATATGTCATACGTGAGAGCAAAGCTGCTTTTTAACTGCGTGCTCAATTTTGATGACCGAGCTAGCGAAGGATTCTAAAATTCAATGCGATAAAATGTGTGACAACCATATTTTAAAGTAAAATTAATTTCATACATTCATTTCACTCACTCATTTATTCATATTAATATGAAATAAATATACTAAAGACATGGCTGTAAGGGCTAGACTCTTTGCCTTCCCAAAAAAAACAGAGAGAATTAAAAACAAATAAAAAAAATTATGTTTTGTATTCACAAACATAATGCACTTGCACACGATGTTTTAAATTCAAATTTACTTATCCTTTTAAGGATAAATCGGCTTTTGCACTCAGATATCGAAGAGCAAAAACGCTTTTTCCGAGATGGGGGATGAAAATAAATTTTCATTCAAATCTAGACCATAGACCCGGCAAGAATAATAGCGACTAGTTTTGAATTGTCATTTTTTGACGTTATGTACTCATTAACGTAATTTGATGTTTTTGAGTGCGGCAGTCAGGGAGATTGCCCGGTGTAGACCAATAAGCACCTAAGGGCACCCGAATGGTGGAGGGCAAACCACCAACAACAGCATACCCAAAGAAGGTTCCAGAGACGAGGTTACCCAGAGAGGGTTGGTTGGTTGGTTAAACGCGCTAATCTCAGAAACTTACTGGTTCAAATTGAAAAATTCTTTTTGTATTGGATAGTCCATTTATTGAGGCAGGCTACATAACAGCCGACATTAACGCGAGCAAAGCCGCGGGCGACCACTAGTTAATAATATAATTCATAGCACAATCAACAATATAATACTCACAACCGACTTAAAAACATTATTTTACTAAAGGCCTGTTTCACAATCGACGGGTAAGTTCTGAATAGCTTACTTGGCAGTTCAATTGACATAAATTTCATATTACAACTGTCAAGTGATCTGCCAAGTACCTAAGCTATATTGTGAAATATGCCCTTACTGTTATATAGGATTACAATTTTGATTCTTCGAAGGACGTGCAGTCCTATAAAGATGCGGTAAGCGCTCAGCGTGCGATTGCTCGAAATGCGAAAGCCGGTCGGTAATTAGCTGGGTGACAGTAAATATAACATTTTGTCTTCTGTGCTTGGGAAGGAATATAATAAATTTTTCCATATTTCCCCAATCATAAGGAAAAGCAATTATGTCGCATCACTGGGTACAATAATGAGCTAATGATGGTGGTCTAAATCTGATCTGTCACCATGCCATTCGACCAAACTGGCCGTCAAACTGCCGCACTCAGAGACGTCAAATAACGTTAATGAGTACTTAACGTCAAAAAATGGCAATTCAAAACTAGTCGCTGTTCTTGAATGACAATTTTTGACATTAAATACTTATTAAAGTTAATTGAGTGCGGCAGGAAGAGTTCGAATTATAACTAACTGCCGCACTAGGAGACGTCAATTAACCTTAATGAGTACTTAATGTCATAAAATCATTTAAATCATAGACCCGGCAAGAAGCTAGTGCTGAATTGTAATTTTTTGACATTAATGTTAATAAACGTTTCTGAGTGCGGAAGTTAAAGCAATCTTAAACTAATATTAATTATGGACTAGTTCCGACCTGTCACCATACCATTCGACCAAAGCAGCCGTCAGAGTTCGAATTTTTGAATCATCACTAAAGGACAGATTGTACGAAATTATATGAAACCTATTCAGAGAATTATTTAAGCTGCCACAAAAACTTATTAATGCAAAACGCTATCGCAGTGAAGAATAATAAATTACCGCGTTTATTTCTGGAACAATACACCTCCGCAGCACCTGCAGTTCCCATAAAAAGCCCATGAGGGGAACAATGTCAACTCCTATTACTTTTTCTATTGAAGAATGCAAGCTCGTTTTTTTTCGGGAACGATATGAAAGGATTCTTTTCAAGTCTCCCACTTGGATTTACGGCTGTACGTACCCAAACGAGGTCTGGACATCGTGCGTATTTCAACACTTTCGTGTTAAATTTAACCGTTTTAAATTTACAGTGTTATAACACTATTTTCAGTGCAAAACACAGTTTTCAGCACCCTCTTCACAGTGTCACAAGAAGCGACTTATCCAGTTTTCTGTACCCGTGTTGAATGCCTGTGTTTCACCAAGAAAATTACTAAAAAGGCAAGGTTTTTTTATTATAATGCAATATCTGTACAAAACTAAAATAATCCCCAAGAGAATTGGTGACAGGCAGGCGGCAAGCTTTAAACATTAGCAGACGGGTTGGAATGTGTCTATCCAATCACCTCTCATATCGCCCTTCCTATCACTTTTCATTCATTCGATCATTACTATCACCTATCTGGTGTGGTGGATGATGTCAATCAAAATAAAGTGGATGGCTCCAGGCCGCCTGACTAACATGAGTAAAATTGTAGATAGATTTTAATGACAAAATGTACAGTATAAAATATTAATTACTTATGATTGTGTATTCTACAAGCCTTGAATAAATATTGACATTATTTTGATTTTAATTTTAACATTATATAAATGTTAGAAAATTAGCACAAAGAATATGGTGGTTAGAAAAAGTTCGGAAATTATGGTCTTGATAAGGGAATCGAACCCGCGTCCACTGCAATCCGGGCAGGTGCCTAAACCGCTCGGCCAACCAACTTCATGTTGTGTTAATGTTTCGAACTTTTTTTAACCACCATATTTTTTGCTTTGTTGACAGTTTTTTTTTCATTCCACTGGCTCAATACCTTCAAAGCGTAAGATTGTTGGCTGTCCTTAAGCGAAATATGTCAAGACAGTTACAAACTGTTTTTCACCTGGGAGAATAATGAAGAACGCCGGGAATTTTCCCCACCGGTTTATTGCAAAGGACCCTGCTTTGCTCGGATACCTGAAACTGTGGAGAATTCCTCAGCTAATACTTAAAGCTCTTCTTGCGAAACTGGTTTTTAAGTGTATTTTGAAGGGTCTTGATATAGTACTTGCCTAGGTTATTTTAGGGCGGGTTTCAATATTTTATCTACCTACAGTTAAAGATAGACGTACCACGTTAGGTTGCTCAAATATTGCCAAGCAACTAACCTTTTTTTTTCTCTTTATTTGGGACAATAAACAACTGTACAATATATGTTTATAAACTAAGTTTACAGCAGATCTCAATTAATTGTACAATCAGCATCAATATCCACAGATTGAGCAATAAAGGTACCATAAAATACATAAAATACTATAATTTTGTTTTTCCGCTAACCTCCACTTTAGTAAGCTTACTTTTAACTGTAGATAGAATATTGCCAAATAAAACCGCCATTAGTACACAATATGATACCTACATATTTCTAATTGCTTATAGTTTATTTAGGGATTAAATAAGGCAATTTACACCAACACCGAACAATCCGGCGCCGCGTCGGATGTCATAGAAAACCAATACATTTGATTCGACTCAACACGCGTCGCTTTACATCGGGTCGCGTCGTGTTTCAAAAATGTGTTTCTACCATAACTAACTCCCCGTAAGGAATACGTAGAGATGCAGCGTGAGGTGGCCTAACGTGGGATATATATACACATAAGCCCCATAATCTGGGGGCCTACCGCCTAACTCGATTTCTCAAGAAAAAGCTATAGTTTATGACGTCATGCTCTAATTTCGCACCAAATGTACCTAAACTATTAGCGAAAGCTTGAACGAATGATCACCGAATGATTTTGTAATGAATTTGGCACAAAATCCGTCCTGCCGAAAAATGTAGGAAGGCTGCTATAGCCGTAAGCAGTGCATTGCTATATAGCTATCATCAGCAATCAAGTTAGGCGGTAAGCCCCCAGGTCCCATGAAGGGCCTTGTGCTAATTGAAGTTGGTGGTACCGTTATTCCAATTAAGCCATCTAGATGATTAGATCCTCCTCAGATACCTCCACAGTAATCTTGTATCAAAACATGAACCAAAATCGATTCATTTGTTCTTTTCCTTTACGCGCTCTTTAGATGGCGATGATTGATATTACACGAGTCCTAATATAGTTTTCTGTCTGTACGCCTTCAGAATTAAGAAGGGTGATTTATTGGTGTGCGTGCGTTCTTGAAAATAACAACCATGATTTCTACAGCTGGGGGATGAGTTAGTTCTGTAGAAAAATACTTCGCATACACTCATCTTTTGACTCGCCCAATATTAGCATCATCATCATCATCATCACCCGACCTGTAATGTCCCCACTGTTGGGGCAGGGGCCTTTCCTATGCATAGAAGAATATAGGGAGATTGGGCCATAACCCGCCACGCTGGCTCAGGGTATTAACGGCTGCAGGCGCAGCTGGAACTAACGGCTTGACGTGCCTTCCGAAGTACGGAGGAACTCGAGATAATAAACTTTTGGACACCCATCCAGTGTCTGGCCTTAGCGAACATTGCTTAGTATGCGCGATCGCAGGCCAAGCACGCTATGCCACACGTGATGAGTATTTATCAGATTCTCACGTAACATTGAAAGTAAGACTTGACGGCCGCCTTGGTCGAATGCTCAGATTGCTGGGTATTGGCCAAGAGGTCCCGGTTCGAATCCTGGTTGGGGCAAACTTTGTGATGACCACAAATGTTTGTTTCCGAGTCATGGTTGTGTATATGTTTATGTAGTATATTTTCAACATTTATATACAAAATTATATTAAAAAATATGCCCGTCATCAGTATCCATAACACAAGTGCTTAGGCTACTACTTTGGACTAGATGATAGGTGTGAGTGTAAAAAAAAGTTTTTTAAATATTTATATTTTAAATATTTAAATATACATAAGCTACTTTCAATATTCACGACTTGTGAACAATCCGCCGAGGGTTGGTCGCTAGCTAACGCATCGGACAACTCAACCAAACTAGCAGCCAAAAACAATTAATTTGCCCAAAAAAAACCGTCACTGACATTCTTAGTGAACTTTGATTTTCGTAAGGCCAGTCTCGGGGTCAAATCGAAGAATAAAATCATGAATTATTATTCTATTTACCATTCACAACAAAGTCGCTTCAAAATACCCTGTTATCTAACAAACAAAAAACATTATAACTTTACGAACCTACCGATAACAAAATCAGTGTGTTTTTTTTCAACTAAAGAATTGTGCACCAGTTTAATCGGGATAATGTATCACTTTCAAAGAACACAGTGTTTATCGCTCTGTTTGTTATTTTTAACAGCGTGACATCGTAAAAACTTTCAATGGAACGTACGAGTAATGAGTTACGCACGACAAAAACAAGCGAAGATAACTAGTATTTATCACCATTCGCCTAATTTAAGTACGTTCGATGTAGTAACTTTTTTTGTTTCAATATAAGCGGCCACACGAGCAAAATCCGTATATTTTGACGCGATATCATTTCATTAACACTATTTCAATATGAATTCAATAACAACTGAATGGCAGAACAGAGATAACAGAGTGTGCGACCAAATCTTTAATATTTGAACACCACTTACTGCCGCACTCCACAACACAACACAACTTTGATGAGTATTTGATGACAAAAATTTTCATTCAAATCTAAACCATAGACCCGGCAAGAATAGCGACTAGTTTTGAATTGTCATTTTTCGACGGTTAGTACTAATTAACGTTATTTGACGTCTCTGAGTGCGGCAGTTACTCCGATAGGTAAATTGAGATGATTCTCCATTCAAATTACAAAGCTCCCTTCTAAAAATAATTTAAAATTTAAAAACCCCTTTTATTGGATTAGAGATGCAAAGTGCCTATTTTCGGGTTTCAAAACAAAACACCTACAACTCCACCCCGACAACGCGAGCAAAAACAATAAAAACAGCGATATCGTCTACGATAACGTAGCAAAATCTGCAGCAATGTTCCATATTATATCAGACAGGATATAAATACTGTATATTTATCAATTTAATCACATAACGATATACTAGTGAATGAATGAAATATGGGAAACTCAGAAAAAAAAGGTTATTTTCTTACCACATAACATTGTTTTCAGTTTATTAATAGAAAGGATACATCAGCGTCAAAAATTATGGAACAAATCATGATGAAACAAGTATTTAATATACATAATGCAGGCATATTTATGACTTTTTCCTATTTAAAGAGAATATACATCGGTGTAGTTATGGTGGCAGAATAAAATACGACTGTGGTGCCTCGGGTCCCTTGTGATTTACGAGGAAATTGAAAGATTAAAAGTGTTTAAGAGTTGCCTATGAATGTTGATATTATTACCTACATCTAAAGAAGTGTCAGGCTGATTTGTTTTATTTTTCATGTAATTTATACCTGGCCCTTCAATTTATACTTTAATGTGACTTAAATCTTAAAACCAATCGCATAGTATTTCTGTGTTACCATAAAGGTTTAACATTTTTGTTTTAATTATGGAACGTGCCATCGCATCGTAGACACGATCCACCGACTCATAATCCGGCGTATTAACTGGGGGATTAAAACTTTTTGAATACCCGAAGCTTCGGTATGCTGAACTGAGCAAAGTTTCCATTGTTGGCCAATGGACAAAGAGGTTTTGCTTTGCGTCCACACTGCGTGACGAATAATCTAGTATTAGCTGATTTAGATTTTTCCACGGTAACTTAAATTGAGAAGTTACGAACATTTGCAGCCAACATGTTGTAATCTGTCGTCGTAATAATAATGTTGACAGCATTTTGTGTGACTATTTATGATAAGATAGCTGTCTCTGTCGTACGGGATTCCAGGTGAAGCTCGATTCCATCTTCCGTCCTTATCGCAACTTTACCATCAGTCAAGATGAAGGTTAAGAGCTTCACTGTCTGGCATAGAGTAATTTCGCTTTATTTTTCCTTTCCCTAATGAGAATTTGATAATTAGCACCAGTAGCATTAATACTAATGAGTAAGCTGGCTTACTGAGGTGATGTAAAGTGTTGAATCCTAATAACCAGAAGAGTTGAGAGTCAATAACGTGAAGATGATTTATGAGACATGGCGGTGGGGTGACGGAAGCTAAGCAGAATTCAACCCTCACGCTGATACAAGGCCACTGAGGGCTGAGAACATGACGAAGAGTGGACAGCAGCGTATTTGTCATACTGTCTAGCAATATACTGCGACTTACGTGTCCGATGGATGGTAACAGGCTCTCCCTTATTACATGTGACTTGTGTAAAGTGTGGTGTTAACACACGTGTGCCAATTCATTACAGCTTTTTATATGGTACTGGGGCAAAGGCATTCCCTATGGATGGAAGTATATAAGGAAATGGGCCATAACCCACCACGCTGGTCCACTGAAGATTAGTCCTTACGAGGTAGAGAAGAACTTGACAAAATGAAGAAGACGATATTTTATGAATAATGAGGATATAAGAAGATATATAGAGCGTAGAAAGAGGGGGAGACCTGGAATTTTTGCCAGCCTAATGGGCAGAAGTGAGAATGACTAGAAAGTACAACAACAAACGCCTTTGGAACTTCTAATAAATAAACAAGTACTATAAACGGACAGACACACGCTACAATAAGTATAATTGAAATTAGATAAGATTACAATACTATACACAAAGTGTGTCATATAAGATGTAAACAAAATTACATAATAACATTTGCATCTCGTTTCTATTTTGAGTGTATTTTCCTCGTAAAGTACATACTTGTGTCGTAAACACTTAGCTGATCAGTACCCATAACGATGCATTGTTTCTGGTAAACATGGATATCCTTTAACACGTTTGCTCTTAGGTCGTTTTTTCACCTATTCACATATTGGCTTGCCTAATATACATGAGATAAAAGCTTGTTAGCCTGTCTGAACATTAAGTTTAAAATACTAGTATTTCATATTTGTTTAAAACATAATAATGTGACAACGCATGTGGTCACTAAATGTGTAACATAATAGTGACCAAAATTATTCGATGTCATAAAAAATATTAAGTTAATGACTTCCTTATCCATGATTTAATAATTAGGGGAAGGTGGCCCAGAGCGATCATAGTTCCTGCTAGCGATAATGGTGAAATTTCGTGGACTGTATTTTGAGGCTAGTTTAAATGAATAATAATTTTCTGAAATAAAATATGATGTGCACGACATCGAAATATAGTTGACACTATGAAACAGAAAAACAAAATAATTCAAAATTACAATATTACTTTTAGATGTAATTTTAGAGAATAAAACTATAAAAGAGGTTGGATTCGCAACAGTTCCTAAAGCGGCTACTCGTCTAAGAACTAATTTTCAAAACCGATGTATTCCCGGTAGCCTTATTAACCATAAGGTAACACGTGGACAGTTGAGTTCCCATCTGTCTCCTTGGGTGCATGAAAAAAAAATTATACTACCTTCTACCTTCCCCTACGACATGTCCCTAATAGGTACATACTTCGTTTACACTGGAAGGTGTAGGTGTAAGAGGTGTAATAGCACCAACATGTCACAAACATCAACATCTACCATGTCGAGAAACCAATTAACTGCTCAAGGTTTCGACCAAGGGCCGGTTTTTTGATGCATAGTTAACTAAGGCCTGAGGTCACTAACACTTAAACAGACGATTATTATTTAACCGTCGGTTTTTGACATTTTATCGTATGTAAGAACTGTCAAAAACTTACGGTTATCTTTTAATCGCTTGTTTTTCGTGTTGGAGTTCACCAACTCCAACTGAACTGTCCAACATTATTAAAATAAACAGTTATTTGGACCATCGACCAAGAAATGGTTAATCGGACTATTAGTAACAATTTTTAATAATTAGTTGAGTTAACTATGCATGAAAAAAACCGGCCTACTAAGTTTAACAGACACTATAATACTAATACTTATATGTTATGGTCCAAATAACGGTTCGTATTAATAATGCGAAAAAAAACCGGAAAATTCCATCGGATAAACCAAGTGAAATTAAAAAGTCGAAGCTATTTCAAAATTCCACTCCGACATGTTGAGCGTGAAACTCCGCAAACAGCTGTTCCTATATAGATTTTCCACACGCACAATATCACCACAAACCAGGTGTCTTCAACATGATTCCCGAAAATTACTAAAACTTCCCAAATGTCATTGTTTACGAATTTTGCGTCTCTGAGTAAGGGTCAGTTCACACAGAGAAACGACGTTACGCGACGCGCAGATTTTAATATAGATCGACTCAAAATCTAATTTATTTAATACTCGAAAAGATACACTATATCATTGTGAGAATTCAGAATACGTTGCACGAGATGCCTCCCAGTGCAGCATGGTGCATCATGACTCAGCAGTGCATTACCGATACGCGCGTGCAAGAGCGGCGCTGCGCCTCACAAAGCCGCGCGACGTAGCGCGACACCGCGAGGCGTAGCATAAGGCCGCTCCGTAGCGACTCATAAATAAATACAAATATTTTATTGGTCAAATACATGTTTTTACAAAATTTGTAGGCTTTATCCATTCAAGTTTACATAAACTTGTAATAGGATAAAGCGCTCTTCTCACAGTGTAACTAAGTACCTAACATGTTCAAACTATAAATTCATTGAAAATATAAACACGGTAGACTTGACTTTATCGTGTGTGCACATGGGGAACGTAGAAACGGTGCGGTGTCTGGCTGCGCAACAAGGCGTAGTGCTGCCAATGATTTGAAATGAATGCGAAATCACTGGTCTCTTCAAGCATCGTCGCGTCGCGTCTCTGTGTGAACTAACCCTAAGCAGAGCGAAAAACTTCAACAGTAAACTGCGAGCGGTATTCCGCTGAACAAAGGCGTCTATCCGTCGCCAAGGCTTAAGTTTCACAACGGCCAACTTGAAGCTTTGTTTTCTTACGAATTTGCAATTTTAGGTAAAAACTTCGCAATTGCTCCACGTGAAATTATTGCGCTAACCGTACAACTTCGGGAAGCAAGCGAAACGTAGATAAGCTTTAATTGTTATAAATGAAACTACAAACAGTAATTTTAATCAGGTTCCGTTCCTAGACCGGATATAT
This sequence comes from Cataclysta lemnata, assembly GCA_963931975.1. NCBI lineage: Eukaryota > Metazoa > Arthropoda > Insecta > Lepidoptera > Crambidae > Cataclysta > Cataclysta lemnata. The sequence goes on from OZ008352.1 coordinate 6,491,141, forward strand.
TATTTATTTACGGTTATTTATTATCTCCCTATATTCTTCCATCCATAGGGAAATTAAGGAATTTGGGGTGGTGACAATTGTATTCTACTCTGCCGTCACCACACGGCACCCCAAAAGACAGCCCTATAAAACTAATAAGTAGGTACTTTGACTTAGCAAACCCACAAAAAAGGCAACATTGTTGGCTTGCATCCTGTGTTGAGGTGGGACAGAGAAGTATCCCAACTAAATCCCCATACCTATACATTAAAGATTTTCCCAAAGGACTGGACAATTTTATGACTTTTCGCCAAATAAGTTTGGTCCCATGTTTATGACATTTGTTATATATTAGGTGTTTTAAATTGTGATAGGTACACAACATTTACCAACACAAATTTTATGCGTCAACATTACCCCATACGTGTCTGCAATTTTGTTCTGCATCTTACTGCCGCACTCAGAGACGTCAAATAACGTTAATGAGTACTTAACGTCAAAAAATTACAATTCAAAACTAGTTGCTATTCTTGCCGAGTCTATGGTCTAGATTTGAATGAAAAATTTTGACATTAAATACTCATTAGAGTTAATTGACGTCTCTGAGTGCGGCAGTAACACTCGAATTTTAATGAAGCTCCGAGACCCTTCAATGATTTATGATGATCCCCTGAACCCTGTGATGCGGTTGGTTAGATTATGACTTCTAATAGCTTATCCCACATTTTTCACATAAAAATCACTGCCATTTTTATCACGTTAAACGGAGGTGAAAATACGTTTATTGCTTCTGCGCAGTATGTTTTGATTTGAGTGATTGGTGACTTGTGAGATTGTATCTGGTGCAACATTTACAATGAACCTGTTATTTCACAATTCGTTGCCAATGAGGGCTCTGTACAGCCTAATTATAATTAGATTCGTCATCATCACCAGCCCCTAAGTCCTCACCGCTGGGGCACAGGCCTTCCCTATGAATGGAACAAAAATCTATCGGGCACATAAAATTGGGATTTTATGTGCCAAGTATATTAAGTATATTGCTAAGTGCTATAAGAGAAATGCTGCTACACATTACTCATCGCTGTCTTTACCCTAAGTAGCCCACGGGAGAGATCAAAGAGAATACAATACTACGTAAGAAGAGACGGGACTCCATAGAGCAAAATTAATCCGACCAAATGTCAAAATGAAAGTACCTCAACGTAGCCAACCTAAAAACTGTTAAACAAAGAGTTCTGCCAACCTAAAGAGAAAAATAGAGATGTGCCACTTGCTATTCAAAATTGTATCGATATCGACGAACGGATCGACCTGCGCTTTATTAAAAACAATAATTTTTAAATTTCTCCTGAGACACATACCTCGTTTTTTAACTTTAAAGTTCTGAACCAAACAAGTAGATGTTAGAAATAAATTATCAAGACTAACCATAATCTATGGGCAGAACTTTTTATTAAAAAACGGAGTATGTGTTCACTTTGATGTTAGAAATAAAAAACTTTCTGTTGTACTGTTTTTAATCTATGTTGGTATTTTATTAATTTTCAAACAACTTTCTTCTTTCAAGGAGTTAACTGGATGTTACAACTTTTAGAATTTGGCTTAGGTCGTCGCTATCTTACAACTGAAATTAAATAAATATAAATGATTAAAGAACTATATTTAATACCAATAAAGAATAAATATTATATTTAAGATTTTAACTGACCATGCAACACCTTACTCTCTTTTCATATCTCAATTTTTTCGTTTCATCTCTAACTTCAGAAACCGAAAAAATGCACGAAACATCTGTAATTAAACAATTTTTTTTTTAAGTTTAGCTTTGATGCCGTAAAATGAATAAGATAATATGTATTATTATATTAGACTTTATTCTAGTTTACAACTTTAATTTAAAGCATCGATAGCATTTAAAGCATTTATAACCATGTGATCATAACATCACTATTTTTGCACAGGTTATTGTTTTGAATGAAATTATTAATATTACATCCAAATGTATCATAAAAAATACATGCGAATGTAATATTGTTAATGAACTACTCACCTAAGCTCATCCAGAGGAAATTGGTCCATAAAAAACCGTTGTGTTGTTTTTTGTACAGATTTCAAACCACAAATTTCACACTTTTTATACTTCATGCTGAAGATGATTTACCAATATTTATATTTATGTAACACGCTTTCAGAAGCCGCTTAAGAATTTGCAATTACATTTAACTGCCGATTAACGCAAACTTTATTATAATTTCATTGTTTTTTATTTACACGACTGAACGACCATTGCGCTGACAGATGAAGTTGAGATGAATGACATTTCTCCAAAGAACGAGAAAGGTTCAGGAATAGACTGAGACAGATATAGTCGCCATTAAAATTCACTTCTGTTTCATAGAACGTTTTTTTTTGTATGAAGTTGCGACAGACTGGGAGAGATCCCATCTCTCCCAGTCTGTCGCAACTTCATACACACAATCATACACACACTTCATACATACAACACAAGGTGGTGACAATTATTGTATTCTGCTCTACCATCACCACATGGCGCACTATATTTAGATTATTATATTTATACTGAAGCATATTGTGCACTACCCTCCATTGGAATACATTAGTTTTAGACGTCTAGCGTCTTGACGATTCATAAGTGTATAGTGTAAGGTTCTATAAGTCAGCTAGATTATTGTTTGCAAAACATATTCGCAAAGTAACGTATAATAATATTATTTCCATATTAAAACGTAAAACAAAAATAGGTCTATTATTCTTTGGTAAAATAATCATTACGTATGTACGTATTTACGAATTTATTTCATCTAAACCGTTAAGTTTTTAAAACGGGGATTTTTGATACGGGGAACACTAGCGCGAGGAGGGAGGTTGGCTGGTTGGATTCTTTTTCAGTCAGTGACGTTGTGCTGGAACGAATGGTTGTTAACTGAAGAAGAAAATTAAAGTGATTGGCAATTGATTGGCTGTTTCCTTCTTGCTTGGTGTGTCATCCTACAAGTCAGAAGTGGGATACAACGCAGTAACGCGTAAGTTCACGTCCATGATGTTTTTTTTTATATATACCGTCATTTTAGTTATTAACGTACAAATTTTAAATGTTTGCAATTAAACCTCACTAGATAGTGTCCAATCGTGGGTAATTAAATTTATATTATGGTGGAAGTTGGTCATAGCTTATTTTGATAAACCACCCTATTATTGACATTTAAATAAAACAGTGGCTAAAATGAGATAATAGGCAAGAAGAAATAGGAAATATTTGTATTACTGGTTAACTGTGCTACTTTAAGAACAGCTGTGACTTATGAATAAGTTTGAACTAACTTACATGCAATCAAGTGGGACATGCTTTGTCCATAGTGACGGCCGGCTTGGTCGAAATACTCAGATCGCTGTGTATTGACCAAGAGGTCCCGGGTCATGGTTGTGTATATGTTTAAGTAGTATATTTCCAACATTTATATCAATACATAATTATTATGATATTATGATGTCCGACATCTAGTATCCATAACACAAGTGCTTAGGCTACTTACTTTGGGCTAGATGATAGGTGCGAGTGAAAAAAAAAAAAATTTATATTTATATAGTAGTATACGAATTACACTATTGATAGAGAATAAAGTAGTTTAATTTTAAATTCTTCCATGTCGTCCTCAAAACATTCTAATAAGTACCTATACGTTAATTAAGTACTTCCAACTGGATATTGAGGACAACTGTTAACGATGTTACACATCATAAATGTTAATTATAATATTCTTTCGTTTGACATGATGCGCTAAATTGGTGATTTTTTTAGCTGTAACGATTAAACTTTAAGGCTTTCAAGTAACCTTGAAAGTGGGTACCTATTTTATTTTTATTTTTCTTTCTTTTCTCTCTTCTTTACATTGACCACGAATACACGAATGCCGTGTGGGGATTATTAAAGGGGGACAACAATTTCGTCCGTTTTGACGTGCGATGCACCGTTCCAGAGATATTTAAGTTCCATGTTTATCAATTACAATAGCAAACCTTAACTAATTAGTTATTTCTCTCGTGGGGAAACTCATGAGTTTCAGATAATGGAAGAACAACATAATCCTCCTGAACGGGGCTCAGCTCATTGTGACCAAGATAGCCCGAGGCGTAGCCGGTCCCGCAGCCGCATTCTTCAGACCAGGGACTTGGAGAGGCGTGTTCGAAGTAGCGCCCCTCGGCGCCCTCGCATCGGAACCCGCAAGCGGAGCCACTCACGCATCCGCAGGCGCAGCCGCACGCGTAGTAGCAGCAGCGGTCGTAGTTTCCAGATGCGTGAACACGAACTGGAGCTAGAACGCGAGCGGATTTACCGCTTGGAGCGCAAGTTGGAAGAAGACCGCGAGCAGAACCGCAGACGTCGCGATGGATGGAGCAGCAGGCACGTTGCGAGTCGAGCTAGAAGTCATCGCAACGTGCAACGTTCTTCCTCAAGGTCACGTAGCCCTGTTTTCTCTAGCAAGGATGTATGTAACATCATAAATTCTCTGAAAAGTGGGTTATTGTCTCAACCATCACAGAGTTCACAAACATTTGGTAAAAGTATAGATAGCAAAAATATAATTCCTGTTTTCGACCCTTCTACCAAAAACCAACGCATAGATGTTTGGCTCAAAAAGGTCAATGAATGTGCCTCTGTTTATGGTTGGGACGAAAAAACCACCATACATTTTGTGATGCAAAAGCTACAAGGACTTGCAAAAACTTGGTATGAAAGTTTAAGTACTATCTTGTTCTCGTGGCCTCAATGGCAAGAAAAACTTATTAGTGCTTTTCCTTGCGAACAAAACTACGGGCAGTCTTTGGAAGACATGCTAAGGCGCCGTAGTAAACTTAGTGAACCAATCGAAGTTTACTATTATGAGAAACTTGCTTTATTAAACCAATGCGATATCCAGGGCAAACGAGCTGTAGATTGCATAATCCATGGTATAAATGATAAGACCGTTAAGTCAAGTGCGTTAGCTCTGAGGTGTTCGGAGCCACAACAACTATTGCAATTCCTACTTAGTAATAAGGAGACTGTGTTCACGCACATGCCTTTCAGAAACAGAAATCATAATTTTGTTACGTCAGATGGTAGCCAAACAAATAGGTCGATTGTGAAGCAAACGTCAAGCTCAATATTCTGCTTTAACTGTAAAGATAAAGGTCATGTGTATACACAGTGTCCTAAGCCTCTGTTAAAATGTAGACGTTGCAATAAAATTGGACACACAGTCGAAACTTGCTTTAATAAAGATAAAGCTATAAATTCCGATATCGTCCAGAAATCTATGCGTATTTCTTGTTCGAACCAAAACGATAAATTCATTAAGCAAGTTTCGGTCAATGGTGTTCAATATGAGGCGTTTGTTGATTTCGGCAGCGAGGTCACTCTTGTTAGAGAATGCGTCATTAAAGATCTGGGTGTTAACCATGACAATCAACCTACGGTGATGATGGGATTTGGGAAAAGTTTAGTCCAATCCCTTGGCTCGGTTCCACTTACTTTAACTCTCGACATGGTTACCGCCACAGTCTTGTGTAGAGTTGTCAAAGACGACTTATTGGAGAAATCATTACTGGTGGGTCAATCTTTTACTGAGCAACCACATGTTGTGGTTTATAAGGACGTAACGCGATTGCAATTTCTAACACTCGAATCTGTGTTACCTACTAACGAGGTATATGATGGTCACGACGAGCTTTTAGCTAGAGTTAGGGTTAGTAAGCATGTTGAACTTTATGGATCTGCAAGTATTAAGGCCGTAACGGAACCTGTTTTTACAGGTCACGTGTTATTATGCACTAAAATTGTCGGTAAACCAAACGCACAGTGTGTTGTTTCTGGTGGTATTCATAATGTTAAGGATGGTTATTTATATGTTACGGTGACGCCTTGCTCTGTACCTGGTCAGCTCCTAGAGAATTTCATATTTTCTCGCGCAGAACGAGTCGAAATTATAACTCGTATATCTGCGTTGGATTTATCTACTGGCAATACTACACTTAATCAAATCGATAAAAAACAAGTTAGGCTAGGAGATTTTGTATCAGAATCCGATAAAAATAAACTTTTTAATTTACTTGATTCTTTCCAACATTGCTTTGCGAATGATTTAGCAGACTTGGGTTGTACAAATAGTACACAGATGAATATCGAATTAAGTAGTAATCGACCTGTAGTGTATAGGCCCTATAGGTTATCACACTATGAGCGTGATAATGTTCGTCAAATGGTAGGAGATATGTTGGACGCTGGCATAATTAGAGAATCGGTATCTAGTTATGCCAGTCCAATAATTTTGGTAAAAAAGAAAGACGGCACCACACGAATGTGCGTTGACTATCGGATGCTCAATTCGGTAACGATCAAAGAGCGGTACCCCATGCCTCTCATTGAAGACGAAATTGCTAGACTATCGGGGCAAGCATGGTTCATCACTCTTGACTTGATGTCTGGGTATTATCAGGTACCAATTGCTGAGAAATCTAAATATCTAACCGCTTTTGTTACGCCAGACGGCCAATACGAATTTAATCGCATGCCGTTTGGTCTAGCAAACGCACCCGCAGTGTTTCAGCGAATGATGAATCATGTTTTGGGGTCTGTCCGATTTAATAAAGCCACTATCTATATAGACGATTTATTAATTTACGGTAAAGATCCTAAGGAGTGTCTTGATCGCCTGGAGGAAGTTTTAAAGTTATTGGATAGGGCAAAATTGAAACTGAACTTAAATAAGTGTAGCTTTTTGAGAAATAAAATTGATTACTTGGGATACGAGGTTAGTTCAGATGGTGTGAGACCAGGCGAGGCTAAAATAAAATCAGTTACTGATTTTCCTTGTCCAGAAAATGTACATGGTGTCCGACAATTCCTTGGGCTTGTTAGTTATTTTAGGAAATTTATTCATGGGTTCGCATTAATAGCATTCCCTTTGACTAAACTATTAAAAAAGGACTCTACATGGGAGTGGAATGACGCTCAGGAGACCGCTTTTACCACCTTAAAAGCAAAGTTGATAGATAGACCGGTTTTGGGTATATTTAATCCTCTAGCTGAGACCGAACTTCATACGGATGCCAGTAGGATTGGAATAGGCGGTATTCTACTACAGCGGTTTCATGATAGTGAATCTTTTAGACCTGTGGCCTACTACAGTCGGCAGACAACACCTGAAGAGAAAAATTTTCACTCATACGAATTAGAAACTTTAGCCGTTGTTTGTGCTTTAAAAAAATTTAGAGTATTTCTGATTGGTAAACAGTTTAAAGTAGTCACCGACTGTAGTGCTCTCAGATCTACATTTCAAAAACGTGATTTAGTTCCGAGGATAGCAAGATGGTGGTTAGCTTTGCAGGAATATGAATGTTCGATAGAATATAGACCCGGTAAGAAAATGTCGCACGTAGATGCTTTGTCAAGAAATCCAGTCATCGATCTTGAAAATCAAGATTCGGAAGCGTACTCGTTAGTTAGAATTATTAGTGACCAAGATTGGCTCCTTACTCTCCAATTGGGTGATTCAGAATTACGTCGCATTAGAGACATTCTAACTAGTAGGCTAGATGAAAGGGGACTTGATTACATTAAAGATAATTATGTTATCCGGGATAATAAGCTTTTTCGATGCATAAACAGTGATAAAAATAACATTCGTTGGGTGGTACCGAAGGGCGCACGATGGCAGTTGTGCAGGATGAACCATGACGACATCGGTCATGTTGGTTTCGAGAAAACTTTAGATAGAATTAAGACTAAATATTGGTTTTCGAAAATGAAGCGATTTGTGCGAAAGTATGTCGATTCTTGTATACAGTGTGCATACGCTAAAAAAGCCGTTAATACTCGGGAGGGATTGTTACATCCCATTAACAAAGTTGAGAAACCATTCCATACCCTGCACGTCGACCATCTTGGGCCCTTTGTGAGGTCTAAGCGAGGTAACACTCACCTAGTTGTTGCTGTTGACTCTTTCACGAAATTTGTCTTTATAAAACCAGTGAGGAACACTAATACTCAAAATGTACTCAAAGTATTAGAAGATATTTTTGACACGTTTCGTTCACCAGAACGTTTAATAAGTGATCGGGGTAGCTGTTTTACCTCACATGCGTTTAGGAGATTTTGCCTTAGCAGAGGCGTGAGACACATATTAAACGCTACTGCAAGCCCTAGATCTAACGGCCAGGTAGAGCGTTACAATCGCACAATTTTAGACTCGTTGACTGCACAAAATTTAAAGTATGATGAAAGAGATTGGGACAACAAGTTAGGTAGGATACAGTGGGGCTTAAATAACACCATTCAGAAGACAACAGGCAGGGCTCCAGCTGAAGCCATGTTTGGAACAGTAATATCTAGTGAAATAAACCCCATGCTTAATGAAATTTGTGATACAACTCGGAAAACAGTTGACATATCGGAGTTACGCAGTGAAATTAAGAAAAAAATTGACAAAAATCAGGCTAGTCAAAAGCAGTATTATGATAAGGGTAGAACGCCAGCCCGCATATACAGCCAGGGCGATTTGGTAAAAATAACAAAAATAGCATTTCAAAATAATGGTAAAAGCTCTAAGCTCATGCCGGTTTACGAAGGTCCTTATCGAGTAGTAAAAGCTTTAGGTAATGACCGATATAAGTTAGCACCCATATCCGGATTTGAAGGTATGAAAAAGAAACGTAATACCACGGTTGCGGTGGATAGAATGCAACCCTGGATTCACGTAGCCGCGTTAGAAGTAGAAGGTACCAATGATGATGATGGTACTATTAGTGAAAATGGGAGTATCAATAGCGATCATCTATTATCTGAATGATCTAATGTAATAAATTTTGAACTGTATTTATTTATATGTTGTTGATAAGCAGACTGAATGATTGTATGTATTATATCATCATTGTATAGTTAAATCCTTGAAGTGAATTTTTCAAGGCATCATTGTAATTAGTTAATTAAGTCCTTGAAGTGAATTTTTCAAGGCACCATGGTGATAAGTTAATTAAGTCCTTGAAGTGAATTTTTCAAGGCATCATTGTGTTAAGTTAAATAGACCTTGAAGTGAATTTTTCAAGGCACCATTGTGTTAAGTCAATTAAGCCCTTGAAGTGAATTTTTCAAGGCATCATTGTATTAAGTTAATTTAGCCCTTGAAGTGAATTTTTCAAGGCATTATCATAATCATTTGAACCCTTGAAGTGAATTTTTCAAGGCATCATCATTATATAAAATTCCTTGAAGTGAATTTTTCAAGGCATCATCATTATATAAAATTCCTTGAAGTGAATTTTTCAAGGCCCGACTACTATAAAGTCAGTCGTCGAAGTGTACTTTCGAGGCGTGATTTTAATTTTATTTTGAGTTATGTTAGTTGTCGAAATATAAATTAAATCCACTATTCGCTGTATTAGACTTTTCGTACCTTACTAAATTCTTATTGTAAACTATTTATATTTCTATGAATCAACTCCAATGTAATTGTAATTTTTGTAAAATGGTAATGTACACATGAAATAGACTCCAATCAGCCAAGTGTAAGGTTTCACCGGATGCGTGTGTGGGGACCACACACAAATCAGGATGGTCGAGTGTAAGGTTCTATAAGTCAGCTAGATTATTGTTTGCAAAACATATTCGCAAAGTAACGTATAATAATATTATTTCCATATTAAAACGTAAAACAAAAATAGGTCTATTATTCTTTGGTAAAATAATCATTACGTATGTACGTATTTACGAATTTATTTCATCTAAACCGTTAAGTTTTTAAAACGGGGATTTTTGATACGGGGAACACTAGCGCGAGGAGGGAGGTTGGCTGGTTGGATTCTTTTTCAGTCAGTGACGTTGTGCTGGAACGAATGGTTGTTAACTGAAGAAGAAAATTAAAGTGATTGGCAATTGATTGGCTGTTTCCTTCTTGCTTGGTGTGTCATCCTACAATAGTAATCATGCGAGATACGAATATTTAAAAAAATAACATGACCTGACATCACACTTCTTCAAAATAAATATTCACTTATTCCCGAACTAGACTAGAAAAATAAATTAAATTTTCAACAAAAAAACGTTGCGATAAAACTTTTCGCTCTAAAACCTTAACTATATAGCGCCGTTTGCGTTTTTTGTTACTTTTTGTATAAAAAATTGTATACGGCAAGTTGTCGTCGTCAATTTCAATTTTTCCAGTGTAAAAAAGGTGTACAAAAATCATGTTGAAACATTCGAACCTGTATAACGGATCCCGCCGAATCCAATTCCAGAGGCATTCCAATGATTTATTTGACGACAGAGCGAGCCGCTGAATGGAAAAAGGCACCTAACAAATAGATTTTAGAGGCAAACTATTTAAATAAAAACAATACAATGGTACTAATTATAGGGTATATAGTCCGTACTGTGTACTCTCTCCCGAGGGTTTTTATGAAACAAGAAAATTAACGAATAATTAATGAATGAAATATTATTTTATTAAAGTGGCATTTTCCGCCCGCTACGCGTACGGATAATCCCACTTCGTAGTCAGAAAGTGACATCAAATGATTATCTTCCCTCGGGCGGTAGAAAGCCACAGATCGCATTTTAAACTTTCGATCTGAGACGTTCTTTGTTCTAACTACTATTTTAAACCTTCTTACGAAGCTGATAACAATGGTAATCATAATATTGTTATGTACTCACTCTAAACATCGTAAGTAATTGTTTTCCAGATTGCTATTTTAGGCAGCCGATAGTTTAGCTACGAAGTCAATATTATATTTAGAACAAAAATATTAAATTTCAGTAAAGCGCCAACCCTACTGATAGCCTGCGAGACAAAGACTTTATGTCTATTGGCAAATTCATTTGCAAACGGTCTTGTCTCCTAAACAGACACTTCGCAGTGAAAGGGTTAATTAGTCTCATTGAGAAGCCCCCGTATCGAAATTGAGTAAACTGACGAATGAGCTTCTCCACTATAAATCTCTCGGTGAACCCCTAAATTAGTGGAGTGTGCAATAAAGATGGATGGCCGGACATTTGTCCCAAGATTAGTGCTGACCGACCTTATTGGTCCAGCTTGATTGGACTGTAGGATTGATTGCTTCAAATTAGTTAATTCAATTATCAAATACGAATTAGGCCAAGTTTGACTGCCTAGACCCTCTTTACTATTTAGGCAATTACGAACTTTATCTGAGAGGCATTTGGTGACGGCAGGACGGCAGTGCAGAAGACAATTATTGTCACCACCCCAATATCTTCCACAAGGCTACTTAGGGTTAAAAAAGTGAAGAGAAATAGCCAGCAGCGTTTCTATCATACCATAAATGATGATATACCGCGACTTAAGTGCGCGATAGATGCAGATAGACTCGCTCCATATTACATGGGACCTACTTATTTGGCAAAATGTAGGTGTTAATACACCTATGCCAACTCCCTCGGGGATAAAAAAAAGCCTGATTTATGTATGTGGGTAAAACGACCGTTGCAAAATAGGTATAGGTACCTAAAACTTGCAGTTTTATGTCAAAAACAATATAACTTCACTAGAAATATAATATGTATAGATACCACGCCCTAGATTCTGTTAGCTTACTTTGATAATTACTGTATCGCACTTAACGATCATCTGATATGACTGGATAGATACCTACTTACGTAAACGCAATGCGGTACTGACTGATAACTTATCATTTAAGATCATGATTTGATCATTACCAAACTATTAAGCATCATTGCGACAATATTATTACGCTACGCGCTTGCAAAACGGGTAGTGTTCCCTGATTGGTCATCACTCGTGACGTCAGAGGAGTAGTCTGGTTAGTTCGCGCCAATTCGTAATCGTGGCGCGTGTTTTGCAAACTGTACGGAACATGCAGATAGATGTAGTTTGCCATCAATTGGTACGATATGGTAAATTAGACCGTACGTGTCGATTATAAGTTCGGTTTTGCTTGTACCGATAAGTTAATAAAATCTTATTTTGGATTGACTCCTTTATGGATATTAATAATTGTAAGATGTGCGTTTTTACCCGAACTAGGCATAGGTCGCATTATCAGTGTTATTTTTTATAATATTTATCTTTTTATGCATTTAATAATTTTATAGTTCTCGAATCAACAGAGGACAAAGATAACAACAAATTTTTAAGTATAGTACGATAATTATATTTTGATCATTTATATAGAGACAAAAAATCAGCCTGTATAGAGATATAAATATATTTTTCCTGCAAGTGGCATGTAGATAAAGTTTTCAAATGGGTATTATTTTTACACTTAATACTAATATTATTACCTGTTTGTTGTTCTAAATAGATGGACCGATAGATTGCATCGTAATCAGGAGAACTGATTTTGATATAATGTGATAAACCAATTACCATTGGTACTAATGTATATAGATAACCGAGTATGGTTTAGTTTTATCTAAAATATTTTTCTATATTTGTTTTTTATTAGTTAATTAGTGAGGTAATTTCAATTATCTCACTTTATTTGCAAGAGAAATTGGGGATGGCGACAATTGAATTCTGCTCTCTCGTCACTACACGGCAGGGCAGAATATTTATTTTATTTTATCCAAGTAATTTTTTGTGTCAACAAACGTTTCACAGAGTCCTAAGCAGTTACCGGAGAGAGAAACGGAGCGACGACAATTGTATAGTGTTCTGCCGTCGCTACTACAACTCTAAGAAGCTACACAAAGCGGTTTGAAGACGATATACGCTTAGAAATTCTCTACGAACAAACTGAGCCAGTGGATGGGCGACTAGACTAGCTCAATTGGTCAGACGTCGGCCCTTCTGCCGCGGCCTTGCGGCAAATATAGAACGACGCGTACTGTCGCCAACATAACGCCAGTACAATCGCCGAGATACCACTTATCAACTGAAAATGGCAGCACGATTACACCGTAATCAGTTTTCAGCCTTTCGCGTGAATAAAGAGTTTATTAATTGTGTTACAGTGTTGGACGAGGTGTAGGAGTGCTATTTTCAGAATGTCTTCCACATCTTCGTTGGCGGGAAGGAAATGTTAGTGGTTCATTATTAGTTCAATATTTCGTTTGACGGTTTTTGTGATTTAAATGGTTTGTATGGTGTTTTTTTTGTTGTTGTTGTGAAGTGTTTAGTATTGCGTTAAGGTAAGTTCTGTGCGGTTGCTTCCCTGTTAAATGTTGCCCGTCTATTGTTATTTTGGTTCAATGTCAAAGGTGAGCAGTATGTTGTGTATCGGTTTTAAGTTCCGCACTGTTTTCGTAATATTCAGTTGTTATTACTATCAGTATTAGTTATTTAAACTGTATTTGATCAATATCACTATTCGAAAATTAAGTTTGGATTTCTGTTTATTTAAAACGTACAGAAAAATGTCACTGAATTCATAAATTTTAATTCTTTTTTTATTTAGGATTTTATTTAAATTGTCTTAATATACCTAATGAAATTTTGTTGAGGAGAAAGTAACCAAAAATATGGTTTATTCTATTACAATATACAGTAAAAGACCAAAAGTGTCAAGTCGGCCTCTACGCTCTATAAATTTTAATCATTTGTAGCTTTTGGTCAAACATTTCTAAATTGAATATCTACAGGCAATACAACAAAGTTTTGTAGACACTGACGAGCGGCTAACTGTACTTTAAGTTCCAACATTTCAATTTAATATTAAATCCTAGTAGTATTAACTTGGTATTTATATTTCATGCTAAAAGGTCTTTTGAATTTTCAAAACTCTTTACTAATAATTTCAAGTCTGGGAACATCTTACAAACTTGCTGCAACTTTCTCCGTTTTACAAAGGTAGCTTTAAACTTTATGAATTCTCTTAACTTTGCAGTTGAATTTTTGTACCGGAGAACATTTTAATGACGGTAATAAAAAATTACATGTATAACGTCTTAGAGACAAGTGTCTATACTTGAACATACATAATTTTTGTAAGGTAGCTTTGTTTTAAGATCATTTTATTTACATTACAGTATTCACTTTCTGCACCGCCAACTAATATTTCTGTATCCAGCTTTCCGGTTGACTGGTAGAGAATGCCTTATGGCATTGAGTCCGTCATTGTAACTTTTGTGTACAATAAAGTTTACAATAAATACATACATAAATCACGCCTATATCCCCGAAGGGGTAGGCTTAGGTGGATTAAACACCCACTTTTCGCCAATGAAGTTAGGTCCCATTTAATAAATAGGTGGCGAGTATATTGCCATAAGAGGAGTGCTGCTCCCCATTACTCATCGCTGGCTTTACCCTTAGTTGCCTTGTACCCACTGTAGAAATGAGGGTGTCACCACACGGTACTATACTTGAAGCAATCAAATTAATGCTCTACGTCTGTGACTAGATGGTGCTGTTATAATATGGCTTTGCATTAATTGTTTTTTCACCAATACAAACTAGTATTTGCGAATTAATATTTATTCCGATAAAAGAAATAGTTGCCTAATGGAAACGACTTTTCCCACCCACCGGGTTAGTTAATTTCTGATTTTCTACATGTTGCCTAAAAATTCAACAATACACTAATTAGTCCTAGCCTCATATTACTCCGTGACGCTAACTAAACTATTCAAAATAGCAATAGTAATTAGTTATTATTATTTGAATATTATTCTAAATATAAAAGTTATAAGTTATTACAAAAAAACTTTTGAGACCTTGTTTGCATGCCTAATATTTTTATTGCACTTAATGCTGTCTCAGTAATTTCTTTCTTTCAATAATCGGCATTATTTGAAGACTCTTTTCATTCTCTAGAAAATTGTAAATTCAAAAGGAGTGTGTGCAAAACATGACTCGACGGTTGAAATATGTATAACAAATGGTTATACCGGTTGCTATTACTCTCGATGTTTATTTATTCTTACGATATTTCAATTCGCCACGTTTAAACAACGCTATATCATGAATTGCTAAATCTGATGTTAGGCTGCATGATAACGGTAGGCCAGAATATAGTTTTCACCATCCCGTTCATAGCCTGTCTATCGATGTCGTTTGGGTATTGGGAAAAGAGAAGAAACGTCTTTTTGTGTAATGGTGCTTCTACACGGTGCAAGTAGCTGGAACAAGTAAATGCGCGTGCTATTCATAGTGTATTATATACTCTTTGGTGCTATTTGCGCACTATTCACAAGTTAGTGTTGATCAGTGCATAAACAAAGGCGCGGTCTACTTGCGTAAGCGTTACCTATGTACAAATGTACAAGTTACTTGGTCAAGCTACACGTGCATTCTGCCCGCGCGGGTAAAATGCGCAAGTAGCCTGTGCGCGCATCACATGGGTTATTTGCGCTGGTCGCTGGACTCGATGGAATCTTTTACACAATGCATATAACCTGCGCAAGTGCCTCAATATGCGTAAGCCACTTGCACCGTGTAAAAGCACCTTGTAAAAAAATAAATTGAAATGACGTACGGAAATCTATAGCTACTGTTAACTGCTCTAATATTATTATATACATACACTTACATACATCACGCCTATATCTTAGTTAGGAATATTTTGAGAAATTGCCAAGTCTATATTTCTCACCGAAAATTTCCTATCCTCGTTTTCTTATTTTTGTAGCAATAACTTATAACCTACCTTTAAGTCGCCCACAGTAGAGGTAGGGTTGGTAACAAGCTATTTTTTACTTTGCCGTCAACAAAAATTTACGTTAAATTTAGCGAAGTGTAACCTAAGTTTTTGAGGCTTCTTATTTTAAAGATTACTTTCAATATTAATTCGAAGCTTTTTACGTATTCCTGTTCGTATAATAAAAGGAAACCTAATTGAAAATGTATCTTTTGATCTTATTACAAAACCAGCCGTCCTTCGAAGGCTAAAATATATACTTTAACTTTATAAATTCATAGTTTAAGCATTTTTTTAAAAATATTGCTTTCTTTGTAATGTTGATAAACGAAAATGAAATTGAAATAAGAATTGATTTACAGTATACAACCACGTGCTTAATGCCTTCAACTGGGCTGAATACAATGAAATTTTTACCTTCTTGTGTCGTAGCAGCTGAATTAGGGTTAAATGTGATTTGGGTGCCCGGTAGATGGCAATAGGCTTACACCCTATTACACAGAACTTTGCATTAGTTGGCAAAACATTGGAGTTAATTCACCTTTGCCTACCCATTCGGAGATAAATAGGCGGATAAGTAGGCATTATGTATGTATGAGCGACTTGTGGCCTAGACCCAGATTATTGAAGATACTCAAATAAATGGGTTTGTAGGGCATTATGCAGTATGGATTGGAATGTTGTCATTCCAATCACTCTCTCTGTTCATCGATCTCTCGACATGGTCCATCCCGTCTCTTTTCTATACATTCATTCATCACTAGCACCTTTACGGTGTGATGGATGAATTATGAATCAAAAGGGAGTGGATGGCTTGATGACGTCTGACCGATATGAATGGAAGAAGAAACATACTGCGCCGACCCCAGATAGACTGGGAACAGGGCAGGGAGAAGAAGAAAGAAGTAGGGCATAGATAACACCATGCAACATCCAACTTCCCTGTCTAGTATCTTTGAGACGATAACTCTTAGCATTCCATGGATTCACCGCGCGGATGCCGGGTCCATAGTGTGGCAAAGAGGGAAGTCGGTGAAAGCACTTAGGACTTGCGGCCCAAGTGCAGGTTTACGGGACCCTTGATAACATGTACATACTGATCTTTGCTTCTCTCTCTCATCATCGTCATCATCACCAGCCCTTTAATGTCCCCACTGCTGGGGCACGGGCCTTCCCTAGGGATGGAAGAATATGGGGAGATTGGGCCATAAGCCACCACGCTGGCCTATGCGGGTTGGTGGGTACTAACGACTGAAGATGCAGCCGGGACCGACGGCTTAACGTGCCTACCGAAGCACGGAGGAACTCGAGATAATAAATTTTTGGTCACCCATCCAATAACCGGCCTTAGCGAAATTGCTTAGTTTACGCAATCGCAGGTCAAGCGCGCTGTACCACTGCGCTAGCGAGCTCCTTCTCTCTCTGCCTAGCCATATTTGGTAAGATTCTGTGACAGCTGTCTTATGCCCATTATCACCATCAATACCTAAATTTTAAGGGACCCCTAACTAGTTTTAGGTGGCTCTTAATAACATTTTTCGTTTCACCAACAAACAGGTGACTCTTAATTAAGGAGGCCCCGTTAAAGTTTGGGGGCCGATTTTTGGCCCCCTAAAAATTAAGTGACAGTTCTTACGTAATATGACAAGAACTGTCAATAATCGATATAAATAAGCGTTGCTATGATACAAAGGTAATACTGCCGCACTCAGAGACGTCAAATAACGTTAATGAGTACTTAACGTCAAATAATGACAATTCAAAACTAGTCGCTAGTCTTGCCGGGTCTATGGTCTATATTTGAATGAAAATTTTTGCCATTAAATACTCATTAAAGTTAATTGACGTCTCTGAGTGCGGCAGATAGAGAATTTAATATGAGACCAAGGAACATGCCATACAGTCTTATAAATATGCTATAAAATCTATAAAATAGGCGGAATAAATATTAAATTTACTTTATAAATAGTTTCTAATATTTTTACTTTTTGTATTTCAGTTAATTAATAAAAATATTCCACCTAAAAGTTTATTTTAATAGAAAGAACGGTGTTTCCATCACTAGTCTGTCACTTAGTTAGACAACCCCTAAAAAGCTTAGTGAAAATGAATTTAAGTAAAGGGGTGGTCTAAGGGATCACTTTGCTTAGGGGATACCTACTTAGGGATTGTTTAGGGATTGATGGTGAAAACGGGCATCAGGCACACGTTCTAGAGTAGAACTTGTGAAAGTTATATGGAATGTTGTTTGTACTATTAGTAGCTAAATTAATTATTGTTCTCATTATCATTAGAACTATTTTAGTGCATTGATAAAGAAAACAGAATAATTTTCTAATAAATTTAACCAACAAAGTTACACAGCGCATAATGTTTGCTAAAGTACACTCTATTAAATGATAACACAACATTTCTGCTTATCGTCCGCAATTGACTGTACTTAATGCCCAGCCAATTTGTTATTGTAATAACATTGAAGTATTGATAAGTGGTTAATAAGGTAAATTGAATTATCACCCCTGTGTGAATTATTGTATCAAACCAGGCTATCTTAAATTTAGCTCAGTAATCACGAATGTCTGGGGGAGTGCTTTCATCTAACAGAAATCTGGGATATATTTTGCCAAAGTTATTCTTGTTTATACATTTTTAATTTACATTTTTTTACATACATTTTTTGAGAAGAATCTTCTTTTATATTATTGTCTTCTTCTTCTCCCTGCCCTATTCCCAGTCATATCTGGGATCAGCGTAGCATGTTTCCTCTTCCATTCATATGGGTCAGACGTCATCAAGCCATCCACTCCCTTTTGATTCATACCATCCATCACACCGTGAATGAATTCCTCAATTCCGTCTGCATAAAACTGGTCGTTCTTTCTTGGGGAAATGTATACAAATATACAACAAAATCCCACGATCTTTAACGGAACTCACTTATCTTAAATTTAAAAGCCAAATTAAACAAAGACTAGTGAAAAAGGGATATTATACGGTTATAGACTACATAAACGATAAAGATGCGTGGATATAGATTTTGTATGATAATGAGACTAAATGACATGTATAGTACTGTATTAGTTTTAATTATTTTTAAACAAGTAAATTAAGCTATGCTAACTACCAGTAATAATTATATATTTTTTTTATACTCAATGAAAGATGTCCATAAACATTCAAATTAAATATATTTTATAAATGTGATAACTAATATGATAAGATAGAATATAATAGGATATCTAATATATTAAAACATTTTATGACATCTTTCATTAACTCATAACTTCATATAAAGGGAGGAACAAACTTGCTGAGTTTCTTGCCCGTTCTTCTCAGAACAAGGCCTCCTGGTAGTTTACGAACGGATGGTGTAGCTTATAACGTTAAATATTGGTAACTGTTTTTCTTTTCGTTTTCAGTGTTTAACGTTATTTCTTTGACGATTCATGAGTGTATGTAATCATACCTTATATGAATAAACCATATTTTCATTTCATTTTTCATTTTCATTTCATTTCAATGTATAGAAAAGAGACGGAACGGACCATGTCGAGAGACCGATGAACGGAGAGAGTGATTGGAATTACAACATTCCAATCCATACTGCTCAAGGTGTTGGCTAAGGTTTAACAACCCAACCGGCTGTCTGCATAACACCAACTCTCTTTGGGTATTTTCTATCTTTTAAAATTATTGTCAAATTTCTTATAATTAAGCATCAGTCAGTGACGTCAATGCGGAATACAATTGTCACCAACCCCAATCTCTCCTTAGGGAGTCGCGCAAGGCGGCTAACTACCGCACTCAGAGACGTCAAATAACGTATATGAGTAGTTAACGTCAAAAAATGACAAATCATAAGGTCTTTATTTGAATAAAAAATTTTGACATTAAATACTCATTAAAGTTAATTGACGTCTCTGAGTGTGGCAGTAAGAGTTAAAACAGTGACAAACATGAGCATTAATTTACGTTCCCGATGGAAGGCAATAGACGGCCTCTTATTACATGGGACCTAACATAGTTACCAAATGTTTTTCGGGGATCAAATAGCTGCGAAATCTGGATATGATATAAGTCTATGTATGTAATTAAATGCCTAATTTCTAAAGTCTAGTTTGTTTTTCCTATTTTCTCACTTTATTATGGTCTGATTATTTGTTTTATATTAACAAACCATTTGTATGTACATATTTCAAGGCCTCAACTATACCTAATCTATTTAACTCAAAGGAGGACCCTTTGCACCTCATCTCCTTACATTTTGATAGCCGACAACCTACGTCTTAGTGAAAATCAAAATATAATAACGGTATTATCACATTCAAGGAGAACTACTTTATTGAAATTCTGCTATTTTAGGCAAAATACTACTACAGGTGTAGCACGTACTCCCATCCCACCCACAACATGTCTTACGTAGTCGACATGCCACCGTAAGCCGAGGGAATTAGAGGCGGCTTTCATTTGGTATTTCCGCAACGCGTCACATACTGTTACGTCACGTCGCGTCTTTGCCAGCTCGTGCCTGTCATGAGGTCTTATGACGTTCTGCTTAGGCCCAATTTACATTACGGTGGATCGGAATGGAAGCGAATTTCTGCGTTGGATTGTAACGTTGAATATTGAGTTCTATATCAAAGAGGCAAAGATGACGCGAGGAGTATCTTTGGAAAGATGAGTAAGGGCGGGATTTCTTCAGAAGACGCCCGATTTTTTTGGCTGAAGTGTAGTTTATGTTAATAGAAGTGGATATGGTAAGATATGTATTTTTTTCAATGATGCATCTTTTCCAATTTGAAAATCTTACTGATTGAACTATCACCAGTTCCTTAATGTTGAGGCACAGGGCGTACCTATATGTATCAAAAGTATAGGGATAATGGGACATAGTCCACCACGCTGGCTTTGATTGGATTAACATCTGAGATAATATATGTTATATATATCATCTCGAGATAATATATTCTATAAGCCGATAAACGTGACTATGGAATTCTACTCTGCCATCACCACACGGCTACCAATTGTACATACGATTATCAAAGTGGCGTATCTGACTAATTAACAAATTGTTTTGGCATTAAATCATACATTAAATATTGTAGGGCTACGATACAAGTTTCAACGTCCAATTAATTTGATATACGCAAGCAGATGGTTCGACTTTTCGTTTGGCATTAAACAATGACACAGCCTCTCTGATTGTTAGCAAAGTAAATTGTAAATGTCTTTTAGCTTTAATTATGTCGTGAATACATCGTCGAATTGGAAATTACATGTGTCATATGAAACACTGATTTTCTTTACTAGCTGCCGCACTCAGAGAGGTCAATTAACGTTAATGAGTATTATACCTACGTTTTAAATGTCAAAAAATGACAATTCAGAACTAGTCGCTATATATTCTTGCCAGGTATGGTCTACATTTAAATAAAATAATTTGACATTAAGTACTCATTGAAGTCAATTGACGCAGAGTCAGAGACCTGAGTGCGGCAGTTAGAATCGCTTCTCAGAACAAAAGTCAATAAGCTCACAAAAACATTGAAACGTAAAAGCAAGATTTTTTACAGTAAGAAACTTAGAAACAACAAATTTATGTTTCAGTGGTACTCAGCACGCTCTTGGAGACTGACCACTACGAAGGTTTGATCAAGGAGTTGACGTGCACAAAATGCAACAAGTACATGAAGCCGCCTATTCACCTGTGCATCAAAGGTCACAGCATCTGCGGCCCCTGCTTCTCGAAATGTTACCAGTGCCACGTGTGTAAGGTACTTAGAAACCTAATTAGTTTCCTGCCGCACTCAAAGACGTCAATTACCTTTAGTGGGTACTTAATCTCAAAAAAAATAATTTCAATCTAGACCATAAACCCGGCAAGAATAGCGATAGTTTTGAATTGTCATTTTTTTGTATTAAATAGGTACTCATTAACGTTAATTGACATCTCTGAGTGCAGCAGTGAGACCTAGTTCTTAAGGCAGAGCCTTGTAAACGTTTTTTTGGTCGAGACAGAGAGATAGGTATAGAAATATGACTTCTTACGCAAGAAAAAAAATATTTAAAAAATGTACTGATGACAGTAAATAAACTCCTAAATGTTTTGGACTCACGTCTTATTGTCGTACAGTAGGCTTTTAATCTTCATATATAAAAAAAGATTAATGATACAAATGCCTCCCTGCGATAAATAAATAAAATTGTTCTTTTTACTTATTTCTAGTTTTCACTTGTTTGTATTTGTAATTTATTTTTTTGCGCCGTTTAGTGATGGCGGAGCAGAATACAATTGTCACCAACCCAAGCCTCTCCATCGGTTATCATACAAGACGACTAAGAGTTAGAACAGAGATATAAGGATTGGGCAGCAACGTACTATCTGATAATATACTGTGATTTATGTACCCAATATGACATTAGGGTCGTCCCCATTATATGGGACTGAAAATTGGCCGTGTGGTGACGGCAGAGTAGAATACAATTGTCACCACCCCAAACCTCTCCCGTGGGTGTCGTACAAGACGACTAAGGATAAATCAGTGATGAGGAATGGACAGCAGCGTTCCTCTTATACCTACCACCTAGCAAAGTACTGCGACTTTTGTGCCCGATAAATGGCAATAGGCTCGCCACCTATTGCATGGGACCTAGCCTAATTGGCGAAGCGTGGGTGGTAGTTCACCTCTGCCTACCCCTTCGGGGATATTGGCGTGAATTATGTATGTATGAAAATAGTCAGCGAAATTATTTTTTCTAACATTAATTGCAATATTCAGATAACAAACCAAATAATGCCCAATTACATAACCTAGCTACTCGTAGATCATCATCATCTTCCCGCCCTGGTCCCACTTAATCAAATGGAACAATAATTTGGTTAGAGATACCTAGAAACGTGTAACAATGGGAATTTCAGCCAAACGTGCCCAGAAATGAGTTCCGGACGTGTCTATTATTAGAGCGTTATATTTTCTTGCTAACGGCACATGAGTAAATAAACGGAACAGAGAATAACATTCATACAACCGCGCGAATCGGTTGCACTACTACAAGCGCGTGGGGCATGTGTGCGTTACCATTGCCCGCTGTCGCGCACGCGGCGAAACTGAAAAAAAAACGGTTTTTGACGCACAGCCAGTTGCATAATGTCAGGATTAGTGCGACGGCGTTCTTAGGAAGCTTTTACTCTGTTCGGCTTATCTACTTATATGCTAACGGTCGGTTGTGCGTGAGTGTAACAGTTGATAAACAGTTTCACATCTGTGCATTCACACCAATTATATTTCGACCCACCTTTCTGTCGATTCGTTCTGTTGTTCAACGTAATAGAGATATTAAATACCAGAAATGGTTCGTGTGCGTTTACCCGTAATTACTTCTTGTAATAAATAGTTGAAGTGTGTAATATGTAATAATCAATCACTCTCTCCGTTCATCGCTCTCTCGACATGGTCCGTTCCGTCTCTTTTCTATACATTCATTCATCACTAGCACCTTTACGGTGTGATGGATGAATTATGAATCAAAGGGAGTGGATGGCTTGATGATGTCTGACCGATATCTGCGTCGACCCCAGATAGACTGGGAACAGGGCAGGGAGAAGAAGAAGAATGAACAGTTGAAGTACGCTTGGTTGCAAAGAAAACTGTTTCGTTTGTGGTTACTAGAATCACCAAAGAACATAATTAAAAGTATTTATTATTGAAAAAAAATTAATATAACGTTTATTTTGTAAAGGTAGATTCAACATCTTAGACGGTATTTAGATTTTAGAAAGGGACCGGTTTTCTATGCGGCGTAGTGTACTTTAAAGTTAGTAGTGAAGTGAAAACGGTTTTTAGTTTTATTACGAAACGTTTCAATTTCATTTTCTTTTTTCAATTGAATCTTTTCTTAAGTCTATTTATTATATATTTAAGTGCTTTTTCATAAATAAACTGATGTGTAATATTGTGAAATAATTTCCAATGTGACAAGGCCAGTACTAAACATTAAAATCTAAAACATTATCCGAAACAGATTCCATTACTAAAACACGATACCTGTGATTGATCAATAAGCGATGCCAATTACCAACCCGTCAATCACTTAGCTTGAAATTCGATTAGTCAATGCTAGTTATTCCAAAATAAACTTGATCAACTTGTTTCATCATTATCACCATTACCAGCCCTTTAATGTCCTTCTGGGGTACATAGGCTTCCCTGTTGTCTGAAGAATATAGCCAAAACCCACCTATGAAAAACGAACACGCAATATAATATGCCTACGACATTTATTTTTACTGTCTTCAATTATTTTATTACTTTCGACACTGCCACTTAATCTAATAACAAGAACAATAATAAAGTACACAAAAATATTTTAGAAAAGCTGCTAGCCAGTGTCTGTCGCTAACACCACTCATAGGCCTAATGCGGATTGGTGCATATTAACAACTGCAGATACAGCTGCAAACAATGGCTTAACCGGTCTACCGAAGCATGGTTAAACTGGAAATAAAATATTTTGGTCACCCCTCCAATGACTGGCTTTAGCGAACATACATACATACATAAATCACGCCTATATCCCCGAAGGGGTAGGCAGAGGTGAACTAGCACCCATGTTTCGCCAAATATGTCAAGTCCCATGTAATAGGTGGCGAGCCTATTGCCATTTATCGGGCACAAAAGTCGCAGTACATTGCTAGCCTGGGTGGTATAAGAGGAACGCTGGTGCCCATTCCTAATCATAGTTAGATTTATCCTTAGTCGCCTTGTACGACACCCACGGGAAAGATTTGGGTTTAGCGAACATGGCTTAGTTTACGCAATCGCAGGCCGAGCGCGTAAAGCCACTGCGCTATCTCCTCGCAACTAGTTTCAACTGGTTTACGAGAGTGTTTTTCTGTTGCAGGATGAATTTTCCCAAATAAGACCCGTTGTGTTGGAATCTTTGGCCAATAAGGTGCTGTTTCCTTGCACGAACGAAGGTTGTCCGAAGCATGCAACTCTTACTCAGCTCGAGGCTCACTCGCCTCATTGCCAATACAGGATTATCAACTGCTTCATGTCCAGAGTTTATGGTGAGTGCACAAGGTATTCTATAATCTCGCAGATCCTAATAGAATTGTGCTTAGAATCAACAAATAAATCAATTACTTAATTTTAAAACGTAAATCCCGCCTATTTATCCCCGATGGGGATAGATTTATGACTGTTATGGATTTACGAAGAGGCCAGCAGAGCTGAGGCATCTCATTCGGATAATTATTTAATTTTCTCGACTTTCGCATAAAGTTATCGTATACAAAAGAAATATATTTGGAGTTTATGGATGCTTCCGAAGGCACGGTAACACAATGATCCCGGCTGCATTTGCCACCGAGTGGAAATATACACCAATCTGCAATGGGCCAGCGTAGTATAGTTATGCACACGTTTAGTTTTAGTTTAGTTTAGCTGGGCCTTTTCCGCACTTAGCCCCCTGATTGGGCCAGTGTGCGTGTCTCCTTATATCGTTCTTTTTTTCGACTGAAAATATTATGTACAAAACCCCGGCTCGGGTGAGGCCCTACCGGGTTTATGTTGGAATCTTCCACCTAGTCTGGGCCTACCCACTAAAAACAATCGTGTTCCGCTATCCCGCTTTGGGCCGGCTAGGTGGGAACGCTCATCGCATACCATTTGCCAGTCAGCAGGTCTGCCTTTTGAGGCTCCTCGGGGATCCTTACTCCATCCACCCCAGGTTCTCCTAAAAACTTAGCAGCCTCTGCGGGCCAGTGTGGTATACCTATTACATAATTTTATATCCAAGCAACACAAGGCCAGCTAAGACCCTTTGTTGTAATCGAACAAGCGAACTACATAGTTTTCAATTAAACTCGGAACTAGTGAGCAAATCAGATTTTCAACTAGGGCTTAGGAACAGCGATTATTGGCGCACTTCTATTAATGGTGAACGCACACTTATCCGAGCCGAAGGAATCGAAAATACTTAGTACTGAATTGACAGATCCGTCCACATGGTGCGCATTGTTTCTAATGATGACATTCGAATTCTTCTAGGATTCGGATGACATCCGAATTCTTCTAGGATTCTGAAGTTTTTGACAGATTCGGACGATTCGGATGATTTGACTCCGGCAGTGTGCGAGGTTTTATATGATTCCATATTAAAGATTTCTTTAAATTCGTTGACTTCGGCGCGTTTGGCGCGCTCGGTACGGATAAGTGTGCGTTCACCTTAAGTAGGAACACCGTTTACTGGGAACCAATTACAAGGCGATGTTCGTTAACTTCCTCACGCCGGATGCTGTGTTCGTGAGCTAAGTGCTTGCGAGTTTATATGTTCACAGAGTGGAGAACAAAGAATGTCTATTTTTCTAGATTGTTTTATCATGGGATTTTTGCTAGATACGTTTCAAGCTGCCGTGCCATGTGGTGACGGCAGAGCAGAATCCAATTGTCACCACCCCAAATCTCTCCCGCGGGTGTCGTACAAGCCGACTGAGGGTAAAGACAGTGATGAGTAATGGGCAGCAGCAATTTACGGCGATTTATGTGCCCGATATATGGCAATAGACTCGCCAACTATTACACGGGACCTAACATAATTGGCGAAACGTGGGTGCTAATTCACCTCTACTTACCCCTTCGGGGATATAGGCGTGATTTATGTATGTATATATTAGATACGTTTTACGCCTCTTTGTGGTCATACAGGCTTAATCTCTGTATGTATGTACATGTGAGAGTCAAAACTCTGAGCCGGTTCAAAACCACTCTGACTTGTTAAGTTAGATTAGAAAAGTTTGTTTTTAGGTGGTATAAGTGGATCGCTGCTGCCCATTACTTATGTCTTTAGCCTAAGTCGCCTCGTAGGACAAACGCGGGGAGATCTGGGTGGTGACAATTGTATTGTGCTCTGCCGTCACCACCCACACACACCCCACATATGTATAGGTAGCTGTATATAGTTTGTCAACCATACCAGTGTTAGATGAATTCCACAATTAATACTTGTATCTCTCAGGCGTGTTAATTAGGACCATTAGCAAAGACTCGCGTCTTCGTAAACATTGACACAGCAAGTGAAAGTTAATTGGGCTAGCAGTTGTTTCAGTGATTATGAAATGTTTGAGTTTGTTTTGCAAGCTAAGATTTAATCGAATGTCAATATTCATGTTCTATCTCACTACTTAAACACAGTTAGCAGTAATTGTGATTAGAGGTACTAGACAATATTAATTAAAAGACTGTAACCTCCATGTTTTTAAAAGTCTGAATAATTATGGATGTAATTTTAGTCTAGATCACAAATAATGTGGGAGTGCTCCCTATACTCTCCTATACCATGTTGTGGTAATATGTAGTAATGATTTTAGACATAATTTAGTTGTCCCATTAAATTGTGTCTAAAAACATTACTACATCACATCCTGAGACCTAGGACAGTTGGTGAAATGCGTGAAATAAATTTAATCACTGTGTGGTTTTTACTTTTTCAACTTACAAACGAGTTTTTGGTACAGTTCTAAATCTAGAAAGTAAATATGCGTAAGTAAGCCGTTGGTCCCAATTGCCATCTGCTGTCATAATGCCTACCAATCAGAATTGGGCCAGGGTTATGTCCCATTCTCCCTATATTCTTGCATCCATAGAGAAGGACTGTGCCCCAACAGTAGGGACATTAAAAGCTCTAATGTTGATGATGTTGACGTCCCAGTTATCTGCATATTACTAGGCCTACGATGATATTGATTTTTCTAACCTATACCAGAACCCCGATTATGTATAAGCCTCTTTCAATCGCTTTCGTCTACCTGTCTCTCTCGCACTTTGCGATTATTGTGAAAGTGATAGCTAGACGAAAGCTATTGAAAGGGGCTTACTAAATCACCCCGCAGCACCCCGATTATGTATAAGCCTCTTTCAATCACTTTCGTCTACCTGTCACTCTCGCACTTTGCGATTATTGTGAGAGTCAGAGTGATAGGTAGAAGAAAGCTATCGGAAAAGGCTTACATAATAACCCCACAGGTGAATGCCAATGGCTGGGGAGAGCCGGGGAGTGGATGGACCATTGCTTCGCGGACCACAAGCAGAGGGTGACCGATCTCCCGTTCATCACGGTCAAAGACAAATGGGACGCGAAAAGGACAGAGCCGGTGCTGAACTACTTCTTGCTCAGGTGCTACGAGAAGGTGTTTAACGTTTACCAGATATACGACAGACGAGGAGGTAAGGCAACTCTAGTGTTCGTCATACATTTTGTATACATTTTCCATGCTATGAACATAAATAAATAAAATAAATAGTAGATTATTATACCAAGGGCGATAAAACAAAAAATGTCTCAGATTGCACGTATTTGACGTTTAAAATGCTTCTTTTTTATCGGCCGACGTAAATTCATAGTTTTATATCACCCCCTGACCAGAAAGTGGGATTTTTCGAAAAAGTCCCCTGTATGGTCAGGGGGTATGTAATCTTTTACTGCATTAAAATTGTGATGGCTGATTTTTAACTGACTATTTTACATGCAGAATTGTGACGCAAAGTCTTCCCACAAATCTGTACCTCAGTAGTGGTAGGCTATTAATTGCTGAAGAAGAGACATCTTTATGCGTAATTTGTTGATAATTTTTTACAACTTACAGGGCGGATGATGTGGACTGTACTCGTGAACGATGACCACGCAGAGAAGTATTATTTTGAAGTGGACATATTTCTCCCGAACGTCCCCAGCAAGAGAATTGTTTACAGGCAAGTATCTCAGAGCTGGCTGGGCGAATTTTGATACAGCTATATACACGCAGCCGGTTATGTAAATGATCTGAAAATTTAATAAGACACAGTCGCGCAAACGCCTCTCAGTAGACCTTTCCTGTTTATTATCATGGCCCGATGGATTTTACTATTTGACTATGGACTTCTTTAGTGAGAAATGAATAATGTATGATACCTTGAAAAAAACTAATCAACTAGCTATACAGGAAGTTAATAAAAGTTCAAGCCAAATTCAATTACCAACTCGATTAAGCTTTTATTACTTTTGGTTCAGAATCTAATCTTGGATGGGATATTAATTAGATAACTATTTAAGTGTAGCTACAGATGTTCAATATTATTAATAAAGGTCGCTCTCGTCAATGCATTTAATTTATGACTATCTTAGTAAATCTATGAGCTTGATATATCTGAAGCATTGAAAATGCTCAATAATTGCAATGGATAGACTTCATACGTTAGAACTTGAAACATATTTAATTGAGGAAAACTATTTATTTTCTATATTCTCGCCCCGCCTCTGATAAATTTTAAGATAATCTGCTCTTAAGTCATCATTATTATTTATCAATCATAACCTTACTTTTTACTAATTATTTTAAATAGTAACAAATGTATCGGGCAGTAACTATCTGCTAACTAATTTAAAGCTTATGCCTAGGTTAAGATGATCCATATAATATTTATTTCAAAAGTAAGCGAAATATACTATCAAAAATTTTAATGCAACTATACCTACTTTTTCGCCTTGCACTGTGCAAGCGTTTTAACGTAATACCAGAAATGAAGGCAGCAAATTTATTGCCTAAATCTTCCCCTGTAAATGATATCATATCGCTTACAAACTTAGTCCAAATTTACACTTATTTCCTTGGAGAGCGTTGTAAATTGTGCAATTTGCGGAAAAATTGTAATGAGCACAAATTCCTTAGACATCCGCCGTCTCTTTCAGGCGCCCATGTAAATGCGAGAAGGATGCAGACTTTTTGGAGCACACGCAGAACGTTTACATTCCTGTAGAAAACGTGTTCTCTATGCTTGACGAAAGCGAGAGTACGAACTTCACTGTTAGAATCGGTAAGTTATATTAATTTATATTTTTTAAATTGTAACTTTCATTAGGTATTATTTATTGTGGTCCGACAATGATTCCATCTTCGGCCCTTATCGTTACTTACTATCTTGTGAGATGGGCCAAGACCTTCCCTATTTACCATAAAAAAATTAGTAACACACTGAGTTCTAATCTCCTTTTGTTCTTAAATAAAAGCTTAATAAAAATATGTAATATAAAAAATACTGTGTTGTAATTTACACGTTCAATGATACTAATTGTTGGGAATCGCAACCCCTTTCTAATTGGGACACGTCATCATTGACACCACGTCGTCAGTGGTTCCCTATTGGCTGCCTATCACGCCATCAGCAGCAAGACGCCCAATGAGCAGCGAGTCTACTGACGCCGCGTTGACCCGCGATCTTCTATTGTTTTATTATTCACATTTTGGAATTCGCAAATATCACATAAATTTCTTACCGCATTATTGTTAAACTATTATTCATTAAATTATTCATGTGTAACTAATCGCATTATTATTAGTCTACACATTTTTGGACCTTCAAAGCCGAATAAAGACCTGCATACGCACAACCAGGAAAATACAGTATTGAACATTTGGGACCCTCACACTGAAAAATATACGCCGTGGTGAATTGGTGTACATATCAAGGAAGAGCCGAAGTATACTCGCATAATTAAGGACTAGCCGGTCCTGTGCCTGATAAAGCGCATAAAGGTACGACCAGCCATCCTGCCTATCCTGCTTCAGCCTAATTCCTTTGTGTAACGCTGTGCTTTTGCCTGATTTCAGTGAGAAGTGCAATTGCCGTGCTAGCTACCCAGTGTTCATATCGCATTTAAATCGTGAGTACCTCATTAATTTCATATTCCACTAAAATGAGTCTAGAATCTGGTCATGTTCGCGATAAATCGCCTTATAAAAATAGTAACGATAGCCTAATTAGAGACTTAATAAAAAAGCGTGGCATAGTTAAAGGTAGATTGACAAAGTTTTCTAATTATTTGTCCGCGCTTAACTGTGATTCAATGTCGACACAAAGCCGCATAGATTTAAAACTACGAATGCAAGGAGCGGCTAATTTGTTCAATGAATTTAATGACGTTCAAAATAAGCTCGAAGAACTAGCCGCCGACGTTGATGAACAGTTAACACAAAGGGAACATTTCGAAGACACCTACTATAGCATAATGTCGCAAGCTGAGTATTTTTTAAACCCTAATCAGGTCAATGACAATGTTACTAAGTGCAATCCCGGCAGCAAATCCGTAAAGTTGCCAACAATATCCATGCCGACATTTAACGGTTCATGTGAGCAATGGTTAGAGTTCAGAGACACTTTTTTGTCGTTAGTACATAATTCTAGCGAGCTTAGCAACATAGAAAAATTCCACTATTTGAAATCGTCTCTTAAAGGAGGTGCGGAATTAGTCATAAACTCTGTTGAATTGTCTAGCGACAATTATTGTGTAGCATGGGAATTACTTCTCAATCGATACAATAATAGCAGATTGTTAGTACATAACCACGTCAAAGCTTTATTTACTATGCAATTATTAACCAAGGAGTCACCTGTCTTAATTAGGAGATTGATTGACACTGTACTAAAAAACATCCGCGCTTTAAAAGTGTTAGGTGAGCCCACCGACTCGTGGGACACTTTAATTATATACATAATTGTTACCAAATTAGACCCCATTACTGAACGCGAATGGGAACAGTTTAAGGGCACCCTATTTTCTAGGACTCACGAGACTAGGACACAGCTCAAAGTGGATAACCTTATTTCGTTTCTAAAAGACCGGGCTGATATGTTGGAAACATTGCAAATGTCACACAACAAAACGGTAGTGGAAAATAAAAATAATTACACACAGAATAATACTAAAATTCACTGCAATGTTTCCACAAACAAGTCACCGGAACCTTCACGTGATTTCACTAAGAGGTTATGCTTGATGTGTAATGCAAATCACCCACTGTATTCTTGTCAAAAATTCCTTGATTGTGATTTATCATCAAAACTTAAATTTATTAACGACAAACGGCTATGTAACAACTGTTTGCGGTCGGGACACACTGTTGATACGTGTAGGTTTGGCCCGTGTAGGATGTGCAACAAAAAGCACAATTCGCTAATTCATTCCGATACGCATGATAACCCTACAAATAATAATAGTTCCGTAGCACTTCATCTTACGCACGCTAATGGGAGCTCGCGACAGGTGTCGGTTGTTGCGGCCGAGGAGCAGTCCTCCTCCCCCGCGACACACTCGCCGCGCTGCCCATGCCTATCATCGTCAACGCAAAAGGAATCTTTAGTTCATGTAAATAATGCTCACGTACAATCAATTGACAGCCTCGGTGCACAAGCACCGGTTATGAGCTCCGTTTTGTTGTCGACTGCGTTGATTGAGATAGCTGACAGTCACAATAGATATCATGTTGCGCGTGCGCTTTTAGATAGTGGTAGCCAGAGATGTTTTGTCACACAAGCCTTATGCAATTTGTTAAATTCGCCAGTAATACAGTCCACTCATGAAATACGCGGCGTTGGTAATTCCGTCGTGAATACAACGCAAATATGTGAGCTCGAAGTTAGATCTCGCACTGACCACCGCTATCACACGCGCTTGCAGTGTTTTGTTTTGCCGTCTATTACGTCAACGCTGCCGGCAATTGCATTAGAATGCGCGCGGTTTGATATCCCATCCAATATCAGATTAGCTGACCCGCAATTCTTAAAATCGCAAAACATTGATATATTAATCGGCGCTGATTTGTTTTGGGAATTGATAAACAATAATAATAAAATAAAATTATCGAATGGCCCGTATTTATTAGACACTAAATTCGGGTGGATAGTATCAGGACCAATTAGTTCAGTTTTGGTTAATAATAAGTTTGTTAACTGTAATCTCTCTCAGACACTCGATTCACAATTACGTCAGTTTTGGGAGCTGGAAGAGGTGTCTATGCCTAGGGATACGCGCACTAACGAGGAGCGTGCTTGCGAGGAACATTTCGTCATGAACACTACGCGCAACAATGACGGACGTTTCTGTGTACGCATACCTTTTAAGAAAAGTCCTGAAGCATTAGGTGAAAGCTATTCGCAAGCTAAAACTCGTTTTCTAGCCCTCGAAAGACGATTGCAACGGACTCCTGATTACAAACTGTACACTGATTTTATCCACGAGTACATACAACTTGGACATATGAGCCGTATTGAGCGACCCGGGACGCCTCACTACGTGATGCCGCATCACGGTGTGTTCCGCGAGCACAGTACCACTACCAAGTTGCGTGTAGTTTTTGATGCTAGCGCTGCGTCGAGTAATAACGTGTCGTTAAATGATCTACAGATGGTTGGCCCGGCAATACAAGGGGATTTGCTTTCAATATTACTTAGGTTTAGATTCTATAAGTACACTGCTTGCGCAGACATCGAAAAGATGTACAGGCAGTGTCTTATTCACGAAGAACAACGCGATCTCCAATTGATTCTGTGGCGTGACGACCCGTCTAAACATTTAGATACGTACCGGTTGAACACCGTCACTTACGGAACCGCCTCAGCGCCATTTTTGAGTTGTCGGTGTCTCAAGCAATTGGCTATTGATTGCGCACATACACAGCCTGATGTTGCCAGGGTGATCAACGAGAATTTCTACGTTGATTATTTTATTTTTAGTTGCGACAGTAGGGATAAATTATTAGAAATTTGTTCCTCCTTAGATAATATTTTACTTTCTGCATGTTTTCCACTTCGCAAATGGATGTTCAATTTTTCAGTAGATAACTATAAACATAGTATAAAAAACTATACTAAGGATTTATCGTTGGGGGAAAATATTAATTCTAAAACTTTAGGTCTAGGTTGGTGTAATTTTAAGGATATATTCCATTATAATAGTCATTTTAATAACGACACTAGCAAACCTATCACAAAACGGTTTATTATGTCTAATGTCGCACAAATATTTGACCCGCTGGGTTTGTTGAGTCCTTTCATTATTATCGCTAAAATTATACTACAACAGTTATGGCTAGTAAAGATAGGGTGGGATGATGAAGTTCCCCGAGATGTCGTGGAGTCTTGGCAAAGGTTTTCAAATTCCCTACCTATTTTAAATGATATACGCGTGCCACGACATGTCGTAGGGAAGGACCCAGTGCGCAGGGAGCTTCACATATTCTCTGACGCTTCAGAATTAGCATATGGTGCTTGTTTGTATATACGAACAGTTAACAGAGACTCTTCGGTAACTGTTAGTCTGTACTGTGCTAAGAGTAAGGTTGCGCCATTAAAACCAGTGAGTATTCCTAGACTGGAATTGTGTGGGGCCCTATTGGGTGCAAAGATATATAGAAATGTAATGGACGCTCTTAATTATAATTTCGATTTAATAGCATTTTGGTGTGACTCGACAATCGTATTAGGTTGGTTACGCATGTCTCCAAAGTTGTTAAAAACATTTGTCCAGAACCGAGTCGCCGAAATTCAGGAAATAGCTAAGCAATTACCATGGTATCATGTAAATGGTAAAGATAACCCTGCCGACTTGGTTTCCAGGGGAGTGAACATAAAAGATTTGGTAACTTCCACTTTGTGGTGGCACGGGCCAACATACTTACACGCCCCTGATTTTAAATGTCCTGCGTACTGTCCTTTAAATACTGTTGCACAGTCAGAATTGCCTGAAGTAAAGCCAAAACTTGTTTTTGCATTTACAACTGATGTAGAAAATTCACTATTTCCATTCAAAAGATTCTCACAGTATAATCGTATGATTAGGGCTTTCGCATACGTTTTACGTTTTATATATAACACGCGCAACAAAGGCAATGCTTGTCAAGGGCTTTTGACTGTTGACGAAATAAGAAACGCAACTATGTCTTTAGTTAGATTGTGTCAACAAGAATCGTTTCATGACGAGTATAATCTATTATTAAATAAGTTAAGTATAGGTAGTAAACATAGTTTAAGTAAGTTAAATTTATTTATAGACAATAAGAAAATTTTGAGAGTAGGTGGAAGAATACAATATTCGCCTAATTTTAGTTACGATAAAAAACATCCCTGCTTAATATCTTCCAAACATTGGTTTGCAGTGTTGTTGCTACGTCACGAGCATAGGCGGTTGCAGCATGCCGCGCCGCAAGCGCTGCTGTACAATGTACGCGAATCTTTCTGGCCCATCGGGGGCAGAAACCTCGCGAGACGCACGGTACATGAATGCGTTACTTGTACTCGTTTGAGAGGTAAAACTTTATCTCCCATTATGGGAAATTTACCGCAGGAGAGATTAATTCCGAGCTTTCCCTTTTTATACTGCGGCGTGGACTATGCTGGTCCAGTGCTCACATTGAATCGTAAAGGTCGAGGCTCTAAATTAGTTAAGAGTTATATATGTTTATTTATTTGTTTCGTTACTCGCGCTATGCACTTAGAACTTGTCAGTGACCTTTCTTCAGATGCTTACCTTCTTGCGCTAAAGCGGTTTATTTCACGTCGCGGCAAGCCGTCTCAAATAATGTCTGACAACGGCAAGAATTTCGTAGGTGTAGCTAACGAGTTTTCTAAATTTTTATCTAATCGTTCGAAAGATATCATTGATTTCGCAACTGGCCAAGATATCAAATTTTCTTTTATACCGCCACACGCGCCTCATTTTGGTGGAATATGGGAGGCTGGGGTAAAATCATGTAAATACCATATACTACGGGTTGTTGGTAACGCACATCTCACTTTTGAGGAATTTAGCACAGTGTTATCACAAATCGAATCCATACTCAATTCCCGTCCTATGAGTCCCATGTCTACCAATCCCAACGATTTCAATTCCCTGTGCCCTGCACATTTTCTGGTTGGTCGTCCCCTAACAGCGCCTGCTACAGCTCAGCTGGTTGATGTCCCTGCGCAGCGGCTAACACGGTACCAGAGGCTAGAACAGATCCGGCAGCACTTCTGGACACGATGGAGCAAGGAGTACATCTCTGAACTGCAAACCAGATCAAAATGGAGCAAAGGCACAGCTGATCTTCAACCCAACACGCTAGTTGTAGTCAAGGAGGACAATACACCACCCCTGAAATGGAGGCTAGGTCGCATCATTTCTACCAAGCCGGGAAGAGACGGAGTCTCGAGAGTAGCCGATATCCAAGTAGCCACGGGAGTTATTCGACGCGCCTTTCCTCGAATTTGCCCACTATTCGCCATTGAAGAAGATGCAGATGTCAAGATGTTGGACGCGGATGCTTCCAAGGCCGGGGACATGTTGGGAATCGCAACCCCTTTCTAATTGGGACACGTCATCATTGACACCACGTCGTCAGTGGTTCCCTATTGGCTGCCTATCACGCCATCAGCAGCAAGACGCCCAATGAGCAGCGAGTCTACTGACGCCGCGTTGACCCGCGATCTTCTATTGTTTTATTATTCACATTTTGGAATTCGCAAATATCACATAAATTTCTTACCGCATTATTGTTAAACTATTATTCATTAAATTATTCATGTGTAACTAATCGCATTATTATTAGTCTACACACTAATAAATAATAATAACAAATAATGAAGCAGATTTTTTTTCACTTTTACATTTATTTTTCTTCTACTTCCAAAGTAATTAGTCAATATTGCCGTGTGCACAATACAATTAATTAATTGTCACCACTCACCAATCTTCCCCGCGTTTGTCGTACAAGGCGAATAAGGGTAAAGACAGCGATGAATAGTAGGCAGTAGCGTTCCTCTGATACCACCTAGCAATTGACCCTACGATTTATAAGTCCGACAAATGGCAATAGACTAGTCCCGCATAGGCCTAAACATGCTGAGCCAAAAGTGGGTGTTAATATACCCCATCGCAGATAGTTTAGTTTAGCTGGGCTTTATCCGCACTTAGCCCCCTGATTGGGCCATTGTACGTGTCTCCCTATTATTACTACTCCAACCATCCCAGATTATCCCAAAAACTTAGCAGTCTTTTCAGACTGCTGCAAGCTTCCGGGACCGATACTGGGGATTGGAGAAGCCTTGCCCGTTGATCTGCCACGCTCCTGCATTCTATAAGCACGTGCTGTGGCGTTTCTTTCCAGCAGTACTGCCCTAGTTTCGTTGTCCGTGTTTGTTTAAGTACCGTCTTCTTTGTTGACCCCATCGCAGATAAAATGGCATCAAATACGTGTTAGTTAATTTCATAAACGAATCTTTATCCAATTGATCACAACAGTTGGAACTTTTTAATAGTTATACTTGGGCGATTGACACATATTAATGAGAGTACTTTTTTGTAGGTGAAACTGAAAACCTGCCACTATTGGAAACACCAACGGAAAGTGAAAGTCTGATTTTGTTAAGCAGCGACGATATAAAGGAGAACGTAGAATGATTCAAAATCAATAAAGGTGTCAAGCCACGTACGGCCATTTTATTTTTATTGTAGTCACTGACATAGTTTCTGTTAAAAGAAATCGTAGATATGTTTATCCATCGAAGTCCACGGATATGAAAACAAATGAATTGTGTTTTTTCTGCGTGGCCAATTTAATAGTGATCAAACTGAATTATGAATTAAATTAATAAAATTTTGATAAATAAATGTTTGTGTGAATCACACAAACATTCATTCATTGAACACAGATATTTATTCGCGAGTCATGTTTATGTATGTTTTTGTAGAATATTATAAAATAATATTATATAATTTATTTGTAAATTAAAACCTGACTGTCATTTAGAATCCATAACACAAGTGTAAAGAATATAAGTGTGAATGTAAGAAATAATAAAATATTTTGGATCCTAAAATAAAATATAAATGTTGTGGGTAATTGATGGTAATATGGGCACTTTATACGGCGTTATTTTTGATTGATATCTATTATTAGAGAATGGCATTGAATTACTATTATCAAAACGTAATATTATATATGATGGCCTGACGGCCGCCTTGGTCGAATGCTCAGATTGCTGGGTATTGGCCAAGAGGTCCCGGGTTCGAATCCTGGTAGGGGCAACTTTGTGATGACCACAATTGTTTGTTTCCGAGTCATGGTTGTGTATATGTTTATGAAGTATATTTTCAACATTTATATACAATAAATAAAAAATATGTCCGTCATCTAGTATCCATAACACAAGTGCTTAGGCTACTTACTTTGGGCTAGATGATAGGTGCGAGTGTAAAAATATTTATTTTATTTATTTATTTATATATGTATGTGTAAGACGACTACCTAGGACCTAGATAAGACGCTAGGTAAAATACAGTAATATTTTATTATGGATAATATTTGTAACATGTGTGCCAATAAATATGATTGACAAAAAAAATATACATATCCAGCAGAAAAATGTACGCTCTTTAATTTACTGACAAAATTTATTAGTTGTATATAAATTTATGTGCTGTTATTTGTACTAATACATTTTATACTATTTTTATAAAAACGCCACAAAATAATTACAATTATAAGAATATGTATTTCAGTGTCTCCCTACGGTCCATTGTACTTCTAATTTTAATAGTAAGTATAGAAAGAGTATGAAGTTGATTGATTTCAAATATGAGGAGTGTGATTTTGGAATAATGATATTGTTGTATTTATTAATTAAATGTTCATTTCTATAAAGTGAGTTAGCGATTTTTATTTTATTATTCCAATATTAGCAACATCTTAAAATAACAACGCATCATTATTTATAAAAGAAAGTTATGTTATTAGCAATTTAATACAAAAAATTTCTTCAGTCTCATCTGAAGAAACTTATCTGAAGAAACTCTCATCTTCATCATTATTACCAACCCTTTCAATGACATCAACAGTAAGGCACAGGCCTTCTCTAATAATATCGGAATAGCGATGGAAGAATATATTGACGACAGCAGATGCAGCCGGGACCAATGGTTTAATGGCATAGCCAAATTGGGCGCAGGACAGGAAGAAGACTAAGACAGAACTAGAATTTCCGTACAGTACGACAGATGCAAAAGTGAACGTATTGCATAATTTCCGGCACCTCAGCAGTTTCGTGGTCAACTGAAATAAACTTTGCGCAGGGAAGTATTTACGGGAATAAACTCCGCGCAGAGAAGCTTTTCCGGAAACAAAACTTCGCTTATTGCATATTGAACTAAAATAAAACTCGAGCCTCGCAAATGAAGACCGCCAGAGTACAGTTCCAAAGGAGCATTTCGCTTTGTCCCAGTTGCTGGTCCCGATATTTTCTATCGTAGCGATTTAAGTTTAATGGTTTGTGCGGGATCGATTGCTTCGTCGATATATTTTTATTTTAGATAGAAATTTTCAGTTCGTTTGCTCCCGACGTCGACGTTGGGGCATAAAAAGAGGCGAGCGACCCACCTCGCGGCACCGAGACGGCGAAACTATTGTTGCTTAACAACTTTGTACGATCAACCGATCGTTGGAACGCTTGTACCGTAACAAAGATTGTACCAAGGCTCGTATTAAAATCCGATGGTTTGTTGGCGTCCAATCAGTGCGCGTAGTGAAGAAAGCTTTGTAGCTTATTCTATCCGAAAAGGCTGTCGTGTTTAGAACCAAAATGTTAGTTTGTGGGTTATTGTCGTCAAACGACTTAAGAAGTACAAAGAAGAGTAGGTCCGAAAAATTTTAATTGTTATTTACTAGATCGCTTGAGATAGAGGGTTTCGGGAAAGGCGAGCGGGACAGTTTGCCCAATAGGGGGATCTTATAGGTTAGTAAAAAAAGGTCTTATTAAATTTTCTAAAAATCATGCTTAGGCCCCTTCAATTGTATGAAGCTACGTAACCGGCCCCACGCGGAACAAATGAAAGCTACTATGAAGCTTCATACAAATTGTGCCGATGGCGTTCACACGCGACCGCTTGGTCGCGTATGAAAGGGGCCTTAGTGTGATCCTATACTTACCTACATACTTAGACGTAGGTACAGCGGAATGTCATGAATCAGTGAGTTTACTAGGCTCTCCTAGGATATTATGGCAGGATCCTGAAGGCCGACTTGAAGTATTCGAATAATCGAGTTCTGTTGCAAGGCAAAGGATTTTCTTTTCATTGTCTTTTTGTTTGGTAAAGTATACGTATTCTAGCAGTGTTTTTACAGTGTTCCACTTCACTTTCTCTGTCAATATTCCTCATAGGTATACAGTTTAAGCGCCTCTTGACACAAAAGGCCAGGCTTTTTGTTAATACTCTTCCTGTATCGATATACGTTGTTTCTTCTGTGAGAGCAGCTTCCAGGGACGTAGTTTTGTAATATTTTGGAAAATTTCGTAAAGCATTTTAATGAGAGCGCAGATATTTTGGTCAAATGGTCAGATCGGCCAAGAGGTCCCGGGTCCGAGTCCCGGTCCGAGTCCGGGCAAATGTATGTGATGGACACATACATTTGATTTCGAGATTTAGTTATTATATTTTAAACCTTCTCCATATTTAGAGCTATGATAGGTGTGAGTGTTAGAAATTATTATTTATTTATCTTGTAGGCCCCTAAAGAAACACTTCAATGAATGTCAACTGCAATGGTCGTCAAACATTGTTTTTTAAGAATCGTGATTAATCAAATCTAGAAAAGTAAAGTCGTCAAGTAGCGGTATTGGTCTTCTTCTCTTTTCTAATAGACCTCTTAGCAAGTTCTCGACCGTCTTGATTGGTGAATCCAATAATGCTAATATATAATGGACCTTATTAAGCAGAACCAATAAACGAGTTTCGCCAGACCACTGCTCTGTGAGCCAGTCCAGCTCGTAAATAACACCAAGAAATTACGAGGGCGTGAAATTTATAAGGTTAGCATCCGCTTGCAAATTTTCATCGTGGAACAATTTTCTACACAACACAAATTTATTTACGGCACACGAAGCAAATCTGTTGCTGATTATTCAGCACCCAACATGTCATATATTACAACCCAACCAACATTGTCATAATTATTATTGTATAGCCTCACCTATGTCCTCAAACTATATTAAACGTTAATTTCTGTGAGTGCCTGTTTTGTAAATCTATCATGACCAGCCTTTTAATGTTCCCACTGCTGGGGCACGGGCCTTCCGTGTGTAAGATATAGGGAGAATAGGCGACCCACGCTGGCTCAGGAGTGGGTATTTACGACTACAGATACAGCTAAGTGCAACGGATTACGTATCTAACACCGAGGATTCGAGATAGAGATAGAGATATAATATGGTATCATCCAATGGACCCTTCACAACATATCAACACTCACCTTCGCCACCACCGACTTCTCTTTCTATTAATAGTAAAAGAAGAAGTTTCATATTAATAGTAGAAGAAGACAACTGAAAAGATAAGTAGATTGTTTTAGGAATGATGTGAAAATGATGGGTGAGGATAATGAGATGATATAAGTGAGTGAAGAAAGAGGACATACTGCGCCGACCCCAAATAGGCAGTGAAAAGAGAGTGATGATGATAAAATGATGATAAGCTAATTAAATGTGATTTTTAAAACTTACAATTAAACCGTAAGAAGTAGGGTGCAGGGTGCAAAATAGATTGTGTACACTTCAGTTAATCGTACCGTGACATGCGGTACATTTTAAATGGCACAATTTTTTGTATCAGCGACTTCATAAAAGTTAGTCTCTCCCCATTTAATGAATTTCAAATTGAGGAAAAATTCTGTGTAAACATCAAAATTGCCTTTCGCGGGAGTTTCTGGGACAGTATAAAATATTTAAGTCGTTCCCACTTAAGTCACAATGAAGATTGACTCTTGGTGCTCGGGTCTTGCCTCTATAATGGGTGAGTGAGTGGAAATAAACATATTTCAGGCGACGAAATTGCTTGTTTTTATAAATCTTTGAAGGCCTCATATTTAATATGTACTTGTACCGTGTGGCGATGACAGAGAAAAATGTAGTTTTAGCATTGTTTCATACCCCATTGGTATTTTAATATATTATGCGGCATAGAGAGTTTTCACAACCCGTGCCTAAAAATAAATGCATGCACGGGTTATTCGCGCGATGGCGACTACCTTCAGAAAGCGATTCATTATACATTAAGCGGAATTAATAGTGTAGCACACCTGTGGCGTTCTACATGTAAAATAGAAAAAACATAGTGTTCATCATCAGTTTATTTGGGTTCATCGGATTTCCTCATCCGTTCCAATCGCACAGACGCCATCAGGCAATCCACTCGCTTTTGATTCATATCATCCATCACACTGGAGGGGTGTTGTGTGGTGTGATGAATTCATGAATAGAAAAATGTCCCTATCATTTTCTCCTTAGCGATTAGGTTGATAATGTTCCAAATTTCCTATCCATAATGCTCAAGGTTTTGGCTCTGGTTTTACAGCTGACCGCCTTCCTGACACTAACCCTATTAGGGTTGAAAATGCTGTTGTTGGTGGTTTGCCCTTTACCATTAGGGCTACCCCAATCCCCCCCCCCTGTCCCCAGATCTCCCCCAATCGATTTCCACGATACCCCTGGGGTATGTGGAGGCTGGCACATTCTGCGTTATTTTTTCACCCCCAGGCCAGCCCGGCTAGCATGACCACCGAAACACGATAATATCATGTCTACATCATATAGATGTCGTGGCCAAATCGTAGAATTGATCAATTCATGA
The DNA here is from genome assembly GCA_963931975.1 of Cataclysta lemnata. NCBI lineage: Eukaryota > Metazoa > Arthropoda > Insecta > Lepidoptera > Crambidae > Cataclysta > Cataclysta lemnata. The sequence continues at coordinate 6,533,213 of OZ008352.1, forward strand.
TGTGGCCGACCATTTCATGAAATGGTGGCATTTCATGAAATGGCCAACTCTAACTGACCATATCATGATAATGTTCTGGCCAGATCAATGAATAAACAACGTTTAACGATATGAACAGCTAAACGCATGATTATTTCATGATATGGCCAAACATTATTAATCATATCGTAAAATAGTAACATTAACCACCGTTAGAGGCGCTTATTTCGATTTGTTTTTGTGATGCATCATGGCGGCGGACAAATAACCTAATAAACAAACTATTAGTAATTTTGTAATGGAAGATAAAAGTGAATTCAAAGATATCGTTACAACACCAAATTATTAGAATTTTACGTTTTAAGTCACTCAAAAAACGAGCGCAATTTAAAAATACTAACCATTAACTACATTAATGATATGGCCAAACGTGGATGGACATATCATCATACGTTGACGTTTCAACGATATGGTCAGTTTTAGCTGGCCACTTCATGAAATGCAACTATTTCATGAAATGGTCGGCCAAGTCATGAAGTGATCAATTCTACGATTTGGCCACGACATAGATATAGCTATTTATCGTTTAAAACTGTTAAAAATCCAATGAATTTTCACAGCTCAAAGTAATAAATGGCTTTATCATTTCGTGTTTCAGTGGTCATGCTAACCGGACAGCATGGAATAAATAACACAGTGTTCACATTATGCAAGTGGCCGCGACTTATTACAACTGTGAAGTTGATTCAATTTACCTTAATTTCCCCTCAAGTCTGCCTAGTTTGATTTGTAACTCACCCGATCATTCCCAAGCATATATTATTTCTTTATGAAACGTGTTACCCGTTACTTTAGACAATATAAGCAGCTATGAAAGTAAACTAATTGCAACTGCAAGCCTGGGGTGTCGGGAGGCGGGGGTGTATCGGCGAAGGGTGAGGGGGACGACGTTTGACAACTCATTACCAGAGACAGCGGCGGCATGTACTTCATTATTTCTTGGCTTTCTCAAATTGCGAGTGGAAGGCTGCTCCTCACAGCTGCTGAAATGTTTAAAATTTGAATGGAATAGGGTTGTCGATGGTTTGTAGACCGCATTCATTACACGAGCGACTTAACTCTGCGAGAGCTTAAGTTTTGGTTTTGAACATGAACATGTATATATATATATATATATATATATATATATACATAAATTATGACTATTCATTCACAAATAAATAGGCGTGATTAGGCAGAGGCGGTAGAAATCAAACTTTAATTCTTTTTTATTATTCACCATCACAGTCCACAAAAAAAATAGAAATTAAGTATAAAGAAGATTGTGGTTAGAAAAAGGTTGAAAAATTATAGTCTTGCAATCGAACCAGCGTCCTCCGCATTACAGGCAATTTATGTAATGTAAATTTTTTGCTAGACTAAAAATTAAAATGTTATAGTAGGTATAATTTTATAGAAGATAATATTAAAGTTATCAGCGCCAACCTTAAGAAGCTAGCTAGCCCTTTCAAGTATTGAAGTGACTAACGCAAAATACAGTGAAGAATAAAATGGTACGAAAACTATTTAATCACTAACCTTTGTATTTGCACCACAAGTACCAACATTTAAAAGTAAATTTTAAGTAAATAAACTTAACAATATTGCCAATTTGAAATTAAGTGCAGTGACCAACAAATTATACTCTTGATGTGAATATAGTTGATTATTTATCATGGCTTTGTACTTGATAAGCATACGTCGGGATTCCATACTTACTACGGCGTACTTTCGAACTGGCGTTTCAACGAATAGTTTAAGTTTAATGATGATGATGAAGCAACTCCGTAAAGTTTGTCTACTGTTTGTTACATACACTATGTTTGAATTGTAGTCACTTGCAAATATTACTTTGAATTTAGGAATGGAACTCTTGGAATGATGCCGTAGCGCAGATTCATCTGGGCTCCATCTTCGCAACGGTAATAGAAATGTAGAATAGCATAGGAGTACAAGGTAACTATTACTTAACAGCGTCTTGGTGTTTCGGAATTATAATTAAATGTATTTCAAGTTGTATGTTAGTAAAGTGAGTTAATTTAGCCTTCTGTCAACGCAATACATTGCGCAAAATTAATTTTTAAAGTTTTTATTGTCTGATGACGTATCTTCGGATGAGTAAAATCGACATAGGTGCATTTCAAAGTTTCTTAGCTGACCCAACATCTAATATAATCTGCAATATGATACGTCATCGATAATTGTCTTTTTGTAGTTATAATTGTATTTTTGAACGAAACTGTAAACACGTTAGGGTACTATGAGACTGACATGGCAGAAAGCAATAAATATAGATTTTAAAAAAAGTTTTTATTGTACTGTCGTGACACTATACGTCTATGTTTTCATTCATAAACGAAAGGACGGCGGACGCTACGCTAAACCCGCGCGCTGCTTAATGCCGATGAAACTAGGTGCACATTGCTAGGTGGCATAAGAACTCTGCTGCTCATCGCTCATTGCTGTTTTATCCCTTAGTCGCCTTGTACTTCACCCGCGGGAGGATGGGGGTGGTGAGAATTGTATTCTGCTCTGCCGTCACCTCACGGCGTTGCCGTCACCACAGGGCTTGGAAGAACAGAATTTAATATTATTATATCAAACGTATATGCAGCCCAAACATCAAAAGCTCCATATTCCAAATGCAATAAAACTGAGAGCGTAAAATAAATACCAACGCCAAGGTCCAAGCGGGGCGATCCCATCGACTATTTCGTAATTAAATTAAGTTGAAAACGTTGAAATCCCCGAGGAATGATCAATCGGCCCCTCAAGATTGTTATGAGACTGGAGGAAGCCAATTAATTAAGTCTGGATCGTGATTCGCCTTGAAGATTAAAGGTTTTGAGTGGTATTTTTATTCATTAGACGATTTCTTACTGGAATTATCTAACTTTTCTAACTTTTGATCGCGAATTGAAGTATTATATAATGCCTAAGTTTCTTTGGATGGTAAAACTGGGTAAAATATCGCAGTGGCTTATAAAACGCGGTATTTATTTTGATGACAATTAATTCCTTCATCATCATGCCCAGCTTTGATTCGGGGTAGATATATATATTTATGTGTATCTGTAATCACGCCTACATCCCCGAAGGGGTAGGCAGACGTGAATTTATTAAACACCTTCTTTTCGCCAATTAAGTTAGATGGTAATGTAATAAGTGGCGAGTCTATTGCCATTTACCGGCAACGAAAAACGAAAAACGCAGTATATTGCTCGGTGGTATAAGAGGAACGCTACTGCCCATTCCTCGTCACTGTTTTAACCCTTAGTCGCCTTGTACGACACCCGCGGGAGAGATTTGGGATGGTGACAATTGTATTCTGCTCTGCCTTGGATGGTGAAACCGGGTAAAATGTCCTAGTGCCGCATGGTTTATAAAACGCGTTATTTACTATCGTTAAGATGACGAATTCTTTCATCATCATGCCCAGCTGTGAATCGGGGTACATGTTTTATAATTTTAAAGTACCAAATCAAACTTCAATCAACGAACGAATTTTTATTACTTCATAAAACCTCATTATTGCACACATAAACTAACAGCACCCAAGTTCGTTCCGAAATTGTTTCGAACGCACGCGAACAGCAAACGGAACTTTATTCCTGAAGTGTTACAATCCAAATTTATTTTGCCGCAGTGTGTAGTAGTTGTTTGTTAAGCCGAGATGTCACCTGAATACTGTGTGATGCATAATGTTGTACAAACTCGTACCGAAAGCAATTTATCCGTAACACGGGCACATGAGTAGATAACCCGACCAGAGTAAAAGCTTCCTAAAACGCAGTCGCACTATAGTCCGACAAGTTTGTGCGCGACCCACCTGCGGTATGAGGGGCGGTGGAGGGGACGGGGCGCTCTGAATGTCGGCGGGGGTGGGTGATGCGGGGAGGAGAGAAAACTTGCTCCTCACCGCCTCGCTCGCCCCGCTAGCATCTACTGTCCCCCGTCCCCGCCACCGTCTCGTACCGCAGGAGGGTCGCGTACGAAGTTGTCGAACTATAACCCTGACATTATGCAACTGGCTGTGCGTCATAAATCGGTTTTCTTCAGCTATAGCGGACAGTGGTAGCGCACACATGCCCCGCGTGCTTCTGCAACCAATTCGCGCGGTTGTATGAAGGTATTCTCTGTTCCGTTTATTTACTCATGTGACACGGGCGCGCGCGTTGACACGAAACGCGTTTCATTTCGCAGTCAAACTAAGATGGGCTCTCATTTGTTGGGCAAAGTGAGATAATAGCCTGTCTTATGAGCGAAGTGTCTCAGTAATAGAATCGAGTAAGACTATTCAGGGTTAAGAGCAAATTCATTAGAGATTGCCATCATTCTCATTCGCTTTCAGGTCTATACTAGTTTTACACTTCTATACATTGACTTGGTCGATCGGCCCAGAAGTCCCGGGTTCGAATCCTGGTAGGGTCAAGTCTTTTTTATAACTACCGACATTTGTTCTCGAGTCACTGATATTAGTATGTATATTCAAACTCTTAAGTCATTTTAGTATCCATAATACAAGTGCTTATGCTACTTGGTTAGATGAGATGATAGGTGTGAGTGAAAGAAATAATTTGATTTATTTATTTATTAGTGCAGTCAACGGCTTTACATGCCGCCCGCAGCACGGAGAATTTCGAGTTAAATATGCTTGGTCACCCAACCAAAATCCTTAAAGAACAATGCTTAGCTTAGGCCAATCACAGGCCGAGCGCGCTAAGTCACTGCGACATCGAGTTCTTTTCCGGAAGCATTGAGTTTGATCCTTTACCGCCAGCATTATAAAAAGATGAGTTTCTAAGTAACTCAGCAAAATGAGGGCTGAATGTTTGTATGATAGAACATTGTTCAAGTTAAAAGCCCCCTTAGTTTGAAATCAACCGAATACATTTATCTCCTATTAACTCCAACACAATCATGTAAGCTTTACTCAACGCACCACTAACATGTTTAACGTTAGTTAAGCATATATGTCCTTAAGAGAATCATATTAGCGGCAAGTCTGTATCTTCAACATGGAACCGCTGAAACAGGAACGATGTAAATGTCGTTACAGTAGGTTATGTTATTGCTGGCTTGAATTATCTTCTTAATGTTATTCACAAATACAATGATACGTTTGGTATAAGCTTACCATGATCACAATCTCTTAATTTAAGTTTATCCAGTATAGCGTCATGTTGTAACAAACATACAAGATCATGTTATGTTATGCTTTGCTTATCCTAAAATAGTTTAATAACTTGCCGTGTGGTGACGGCAGAGTAAAATACAATTGTCACCACCCCAAATCTCTCCCGTGGGCGATTTATCCTTAGTCGTGACAAGGCAACTAAAGATAAATCAGTGATGGCAGTCAACGCGAACAGGGGAAGACCCATTCAAGTTTTAGAACAAATTTAGTCTGCAGTAAAAACAAAAAAAAACATCTAAAGGTTAAACGGCTTTAACAATGCCATTGCAGTCCAAATAATTATGTGTATGACCGATATTTTTTCGATAAAATTGTGTCTGGAGAGAAAACCGTTTATCATACATTAACCTAAGTATAATAGAACTGTACCCATGATTTTTAGTATCAATCCATTTAGTATTTTGCAATCTTTCGTAAAATATTAAATGTTGAATACAACAAAGTTTTTCTAATCAAAATAGAATTTTTTTTAAAATCCTAAGTGTTTAGCAACAAATTGCTGTTTATGGGACTTGAATGTATAACTATGTCGAATTATGAAAAAAAGGAAAACAGCCACAAATGGCTGTTTAGTACGTTATTAAGGCCCTACGGTAAAAAAATTAGGGTTTTTCAAAGGCATTTATCTTGTAATCTATTATAAGCTGGTATTTGATACTCAGAATTGTGTAAATTAGGCATATATGAAAGGGCGTGGAACAGTCCGTTACCCAATTAAAAAACCATTTCCTCGATAGAAAAAAAAATCAAAATAACCTATGATTATTAAAATTTTTCAATATTACTGTTAAACGGCTATACATTGAAAGGTGAGACTTGTATCAATATAAAGTGTATATAATTTCCTAGGGATTGCTCGGCGATAATTTGAATAAAAACTGTTAATATAGTCACAGTTAATTTAATAATAATAATACTAACTTTATTGCACACAAAGAATACATAAGGAGAAATACAAACACACAGTACAATGTAGGCGGCCTTATTGCTTAAGAGCAATCTCTTCCAGGCAACCTTGAGCGAAAGAGAAATTATAAATAAGCTATAAAAGGGTGCAGAATTTAAGTTTGATTTGGCGCTTACGTCAAATTTATTGAGTAGGGTACGCTGCGCTCTGTCTCGCTTTCGAAGCCGTGCGGCACAATACAGCTATCTCAATCAACTTCGTGCTACAAGCGCCGCCACTTCGATACAAGTATTTTTTTTTCTTAGGGCCTTAACATAGTAAGATATCTTAAAAATCATAAGAAATAGAGGCAGTAAAATATTTTCTCCGTTTGTTTGGCGACGTGCTCTCCGTACTATCCTCTTAAGATGATTAAACATCGCTTCCACCGTGTATCTGTAATATCAAAATAACAAAGTCAGCGATTATTCTTATAAATTTAATTTATAAAATGTTTCATTATTTTAACGCGAGAGGAGGATGGGGAAAAACCACTCCCGCTCTAAAAACACGCTCTCTAATTACCTGTCATGTCTAGAAGTTGTAAAATGAATTTTGCGCAGAATAGTTTAGTGGTTTAATGTTAGGCATTTTGCTACTGTGTAAAATAGTTTGGAACGCACAATCAGTAATCTAATCAAAAGCTTTTTAAATAATAGGATTAGCTTGCTTAGTTGTTTGTGTACGTAGAGGGGTGTTAAGTGTCGCAATTTAGTATAGGTAACTAGTGAAGTATTTTAATTAGGTCGTGTTGGGAACATAAATTAAATTGCAGGTGTTGGTAAAATTCCAGGTATTTATTTGATAATTATAAAAATTTGTACAGAGCTGTTTGCCGCCCTCTGTCATCCCTACTGTGGTACTGTGAACATTAGTTCACAGTTTCACAGTTCAACAGATAATACAAATTATGTGTGTTCCGTTTCGCACATTAACATAAATTTAGTGTGGTATGAGTTTTTTAGGCGCTTGAATGAAAAAATAAGGATGATGGATTCCAATCAGATATTAATTAGAAATACGGCGAAAATCATTAAGGCGAAATGACATACATATACATACATACATAAATCATGCTAATATCCTTCAACTAGCACCCACGTTTCGCCAACTATGTCAGGTCCCATGGAATAGGTATCGAGCTTATTGCCATTTATCGGGCACAAAAGTCGTAGTATATTGCTAGATGGTATAAGAGGAAATCTGCTGCCCATTCCCAATTAACAAACTTATTCGTTTATACAATGAACGGGTGATGATTTGATTTTTAGATACACTTTTGTAGCTATCCGGAAAGCTACTGTATCGACAATATACTACACCTGATATTGTGATACCACTTAGCTTACGTCAGTCATCTGTCAGAGACCATAATTTATATTCAGACCCATTCACCTGAGTGGTTATTAGATAATTTGAATATCAATTATGCTGATGGTTCGTTCACCGATTAATCTATATCATACGATCACTAATATTGGTAATGGATACATTATGTGCTTACTACATACTTGTGGCTTAGTTGTAATTCAAGATTGACGGAGGTATTTTAAATGTATGTTTATGGTCTATATTTTCATTGAGAAAATATTCTCGTAAATCGCAGTATATTACGAAGTGGTGGTATAACAAGAACACCATGCTCCCCTAAGCTTGTCTCTGTTAAGCCTTGCCCATGTTAGTTCCCGTATAGTAGGCGACCCTATTGCCATCTATCGGGCATGGAAATCGTAGTTTATTGCGGTTGTAGGTGGTGTACAAGATGAACGCTGCTGCTCATAATTTTATCTGCGCCTGTCGTCACCACACGGCACGGGAATATTATTAGAACATTATATATTCGGCAGTCGAGCTTGTCAGGCTTGATAGTAAGCTCTAAATATATATGAAGCAAACTGCTAACATAAACATTACTCATACCACCCGTGTAACGTTCCCAGCGCGTGACATTGGCATATTGGCAGGGTTGTACGATCCAGGGTCTGTTGTCAATCCAATGATGAGCGGATTGAACATAACGATGATGTTCAATGACATTAGTTGTATTTTACCCGAATAACTTTGTACTCTTAATGTAATCTTAATTCATATATAAATCTGCCCGAATTGCGGAGGATGCGGGTTCGATTCCCTCATCAGGAGAATATTTTTTCCTTCATTCCTTAATTTCTTAATTACTTACTGCTAAAATTTTTGACATTAAATACTCATTAAAGTTAATTGACGTCTCTGAGTGTGGCAGTTAATATTTTTATTACTTGAGTAAATCCTTAATTTCTCAAGAAAAATTTAGTTATATAATCATGCTTGATAGTTTTGTACAGTCTGACGTGCTCTATATTTTACGTATGTTTAAGTTGTTACAATATATAATAATTCGAAGTGTAGACTGCAGCTGTGCTCGTAATTAAAGCACATTTTACAGAATTTTTATTTTAAAATCTTTTTCTTTATGTTCAAAGTGTATTACGTTTCGATATGTAATTTACGAAGGCATGGACAGAGAACGCATGAGCAGTCACTTAAATCCTCCTCCCCTGATAATAATGATGACATAAATTCGTAAATTTACATCATATAGGGTTAAATTTCCTTTCTGGATTCAATTTTATTTCTAGTTTAATAAAGGCTTAAAAGACAAAAAAGCAAAATAGCTAAACTTATAAATACCTAATACAAGTTCAGAACTGTTTTTAATTAAGATGACGAAGTACCCACACGGTGCTAGCCCTGAATACGTCATATATATTACTCGATGAACCCGCAGATGGGCTGAATTTGTCACGTCAAATCCAGATGATTGATAAAGGAAACGTCTGATATTGAATTCGATTTGTAAGATGTGCTCACTTAACACGCAGTCACATATTATGGATAAAGATATGGTTTCCAAATACTCAGTTATATACGATGTGATCAATTATTTATATATTTCCATTTGAATGAAAATTGAGCTGATCAAAGATCTTGTTCGAATGTGGAAAGGTACGATGCAACACCAGCGAAAAGTGAAGATCTTTCGTTGTGGTCTTTTGGACCTGTATTAGTTAGACCTTGTGTATGTATATGTATTCTGAACGCTGCAAGAAACTTCATAATATTCTTTCAGTCTTGTTCTGCCTAATCACTATACTCTTTAGTTAATAATTATATTATAATGTTAAAACAAACAATAACAATAGACTTACTAGCGTGTTATCCTTTTAATTCGTATAACGTGACTTTTGGGATTAAACACAGATTTTTTGATAAATAAATCATTTTATTTTTCAACGTAGTCTCCCTTGAGCTCTATACAATTCTCCAATATTTTTATCCCTTCCAAAAAATATGATTTGTCGAGGTTCAAAAAGAGGTTCAAAAAATTTAAAAAGTCACGGACTTATTGACCAGCCCTAGTAGCAAGGGTGCTAGTGATGAATTGATGTACAGAAAAGCAATGGAAATAAACGGAGACAGTGACTGGGACGACAACCTTCCAATCCAAGCTAATCTAGGTGTTGACTTAGGTTTTTAGTCTACACCGGCCAATTTCCCTAATGCAACTTTTACGATACCCCTAAAGTGAGTTGGGGCTGGCACATTTTACGTTACGTCGCCTTCAGACGAGCATGGAAGTAATACATAATATCTACATTAAGTATTACTTATATCAATTGGCAGTCGGGTAATGGAGTAAATGAGCGAAGGCAACAATATTTCTAACTTTCTTCTAAGAAAAATGGCCTACATTTTTTTTCTTAAGCAGAGAATAGTCCATTCTATTCCAGTTTCGATCCTCCACCTCATACACTTGTTGCACACGAAACAAAGGTAAACTTTCATTGTGAAAGCCACAATAATACATAAAGCTTCCAGTATATAGAGCTTTACTGTTTTAAGTTTCTCGTTGTATTGTGAAATGCAAGGCTTCCCAGCTGCATTTGTTTGTCTGAGAATGGATTTTCACAGAGAACATTAAAATAAAACATTGTTATGTTGCTGGCAAACCAGCACTTCAGGTTACCACAATATTGTTTAATTTTCTTAATAAAAATTTTGCTTTAAAGTTTATTAATTTAAGGATGACAATCGATTAAATATTTTGGAACTTCGTCTTCAATAAATATAAATGAAACACTTATATCTATTTTCATCGCCAATTATGGGTTAAATTTTATAAATTTTTTAGTGAAATCTGCAATTTTACAATTGAAACGTAAATAGTATTCCTATTTGTTTACATAAGTAATAGCTCAGAAAATATGGTTAAAATTAGGAACTTCCAATTTTTTATAAATATTATGAAATATTTTAAGGGTATAAATATAGTGGAAACCAATAAAAGTGCAGAATAAATTACAATTTAATCTCACTGAATTGAAAATTCAGTTATTGCTGGCAAGAGCGGCGCCAAGGAGGTAGAAAACCGACAGTTTGAATTTTAATTAGTTCACATTGTACGTATCCACGTGGCGTTCCCAGAGAGCGGCGTGAAATGTTTCTTCCTTTGTTCTGCTGGTACAGTGACAGATTCAGGGGCCAATAATACAAATATGAAATTATGTCTAACGCCGTATGGTGACGGCAAATAAGAATACACATACCCAAACATCTGCTTAATAATCGCTTAATTAATTAAATATATGTATAATTTAATTGCTGTTCCGTTAAAAGAGGAGTATACCAGCTAAATCTCTATAAAAAATATTGAAGACCTTAGCTTGTATAGAGCTTTCGTAAGCTCGACACTGAAACGAGTGTTTAAGGCGGCTCTTTCAGTATCGTTTGGTCTTCAACCAAATATGGCTGGGCAGAGAGAATGAATACATGGAATTTTAAAAGTTTTTGTCTCATTTGAATTAAGGGACACTTAAAGTTAAGAGTCGTTGGTGAAAACATTATTTTCTTTTTCACCCTGCCCTTATCCCACTCTAAGTAGGGTCGGCACAACATATCTTCTTCATCCACTCTCCTCTAACAGAAGTGAGCTCAGCATGAAACTCTCTTCCTCATATCATCTTTCCCACAATTCACCCATCGCTTCTTCAGTCTTCCTCTTCGTTCTAGGTCCATGCACATCATCATAATTTCACAAGGATAGGCAACAGCGTTGTACACACTATCTAAAAAAATCCGGCTAGTGAAAATTGTAAAGCAGTCATTCCCCTTAATACACCTCAGTGATCTAGAAAGCAACCAAGAATAAATTGCAAACTACATTTAGCTTTATTGTTCAAATTCAAGACTCCACTCATGACACAAAATTATAGATTGTTAATTTGCCATTAAAATAAGCAGTTTATGGTATTTTGTCATTTAATAATCCCTCGACTCTAATCGTAGGTCTAATTATTACGTAAATAATTAAAATGCATGTCTACGTACAGTGCTATCAACTTATAGGTCAGGCGGTGGAAATTGGAATTAAAATCTACCCATAGTTTTGGAAATTTCTATGAGATTTACCCCCCGAATGTAGAAACGCTACTCAAATTTTGAGTACTACTTATAAACTTAGTGGACAATACCTGTCAGAATTTGAATGGAAAAATGTCAAATTTGATAATACTTAAATGTTAAGCAGGACTCAAACTTTGAGTAGCGTTTCTGTATTCAGGGGTAAGTGTTCACCACTAAGGAAATCACCAACGGATCAGTTAAGATAGACCCACTGTTCAGTCAACGGCACTTCAGACTACCCAAAACTGTCAAATTTCTTCAGTCGATTGTCAACCTTAATTTGGTTATAATAGAGCACAAAATCGATTGAGAAGTTTTGCCATTTTGTGGTAGTTTGATGTGCTGTTGTCTGTACTACTATTTGAAACAAACATCTCCAATATAAACCCCATTATTGTCAAGGCAAAGGATGAAAAAGGAATGTTTGTTGGTGGAAGAATATAGAACAGATTTAGGCGACTGGCCGCTATTCGTTGAGCCTAAGTCTATTCTATATTTGTTACTTAAGTATGTTTTCACAGTTGCTAGCTCACACAACAATGGTAAATTCTGAATTGGTCATTTCCATAAAACCACCACAATCCAGACCGTAACGCTAGATAACAGAAAAGATGAAGGCGGAATCGCTAGCAGCGACTATTCATTTGCATCGTATATTAATTAATGAAGCTTTCGCAATAATTGCGGGACTGGTTAAGCAGTGAATTAGACGCTTATGCTAAAACGGTGGGCACTGTCTGTACGCTGGCGGGGGGTGGTCAGTATACATACATACACAAATCACGCCTATAACCCCGAAGGGGTAGGCAGAGGTTCACCTGCCTAGTTCACTAGAACCCACGTTTCGCCAGTTATGTTAAGTCCCATGTAATAGGTGGCGAGCCTATTGCCATTTATCGGGCACAAAAGTCGCAGTAGGTACAAAGCTAGATGGTATAAGAGGAACGCTGCTGCCCATTCCTCATCACCGATTTATCCTTAGTCGCCTTGTACGACACCCACGGCAGAGATTTGGGGTGGTGACAATTGTATTCTACTCTGCCGTCACCACACGGCATGGTGGTCAGTATAATTTCTGATAAACCCTGTCGAAATTTGGGTGTTGGTACACCTCTGCCTACTTCTTCGGGGAGCAGTGATTTATGACAGAACGTCGGTATCTACATGATTTTTTCTTGTAACTAGCGTAAAATAGTCTATAAGTCTATTGAAAAAGAGCCAGCCCAAGAGTACCCGAAACCGACGGGTATGCATGAAGACATTAATAAGATTGGATTAAGCGAATGAAGTATGTCAGGATCGTAGCAAGTGGAAAGAAGTGATCTCTGCCTACCCCTGTGGGAGAAAGGCGTGCCATATTATTATGTATGGATGATTTAAAATAACGGCATAATAGGTGGTGGTAGCTTGACAGTTTCCAACAATTATTAAACAACTACTACACTGAATAAGCGAAAGCCACAGAGGAACTATGTACCTACAACTTTAGAGCGAGAGAACTGCGATGAAAACACGAGCTAGTTTTCTAGAAGTTCATGCATGCACTGATAACAGCTGCCATAGAACCGATATTAAAACGTAATACGGCGTCTGCATTCAACTGGTGAATACTGGTGATATAATTCGTTCGTATGGACGGTCTTTATAAAATGACTCTATATACATAGATACTTCATAAAATACAACTTGTTTAAGAATTTAAAGCTTAAAATTTTGACACTATGTTAGTTTTAGTTATTTAGCTCGCCCTTTAGCGGTTTAAGTATGCTGTTGTTGGTAGTTTACCCTCCATCATTCAGGTACCCCAAGGTGCTTAGTTGTCTACACCGAGAGATTTCGTTAGTCAACTATTTTGGCATCTTCCTGGGCCAGGGCGATCAGATTCTACGTTATTTTTTCCAGGCCAGCGTGGAAGGATATCATTTTCGAACTATCATACATCGAAATTTTAAACTTTTAAATAATAATTCAGAAGCGGGATGAGGGAAAACACCGTAGAATACCCACTTCTGACAATACATGCGTATGTCCCTTATTTCCGTATGACGCCAGTGCCCTCCGTAATCCGGTCACGTTTGACAAAGATGAGGTACGCGGATCTCTAACGAATGTTTGCTTACTTTGACACAACATTCCGACTCTATTTGCATAAGGCATAAAAAATTGGTGAGCTTGCGTGCTAGATATAGTCGTCGGAGTGGCTCAACATGAGAAAGGTCGTCTTCATTTTCCGCTGGCTGTACTTTACCTACAAAGTTTTTATTTTAGTTACTTCATTTCGGGGCAATGCGAAATCTTAAACGCCCCGTTAAATGTCGCGCCTGGGAATATTTATTCAGAATTCTTAAAAAAAAATTGTAGTTAGAAAATATTCTACAAATTACAGTCTTAATGCGGGAATCGAACGTGCGTCCTCCTCAATCCAGGCAAATGCCTATACCACTCAGCCAACCAAGACGAAATCAAGAATAATAATTATGAATTCTTTTTCGATTATTCTTCAGCGATAGCTATTAACAAAATGTTGTGGAAAATGTATTGTATGTTACTTAATCTTATTAAACATCCTTACGATCAATTATTATTAAAACATAGAAGACTTTGGCACGTTGTTTTGTTTTAATCATAATGAACTAAAAATAACCTATTTAAATGAGTACATTGAACCTTTAGTTATGATATTTCTAAAAGCTATTTCCAATACATTTAAAGATAGCTTAAAAAATATGCTAGACAGGGAAGCCTTAGTATTAACTTCTCGTAAGCATTATCAACAACCACTATTCAATTGATACGAATTCTAAATCCCATAAACTGATACCAAATTCAGTTGCAGCTCTCGTGCTATATGCAAACATTCGTTAGTTGTCTGATTGTCAATATCCCGTTGTTTCATGTACATGGATTGCCAGAGGAACACAGAATATCAGAATGTAATGAATGTAAAGTTAAAATGCTACTATAAGTATACTATAGATACTGCAGATACAGTAGGCACAGTGAGATACAATAAGGAAGAATGACTGCATAAACCTTACTTGTAACCTTACTTATTTATTTTTAAGCTTATTTTAAAGGTATTTTGTATTGTTAATTAGATACACCTTCATTTAACAATAAAACTTAAATAAATCATTCTCCTTACCGCGCCTTTATTAGGCTAAAAGCAGTAGTATCTTAAAAATTTTTTTTTGTTATTTTTGTTATGCGATGGGTAAATTAATTATCAATCTTTTTGATCCACTCATGTGGGCACAGGGAGACTACCCGGAACCTCGTTCCGGGGTGTCTCCTTGTCCCCACTGCCGCTGCCTATTCGTCGTTATATTATGCATAGCTATATTATTCTCGTATTATTCGTTATACTCTTGGTCTCCTTGTACGACACCCACGACAGAATTAGAGGTGGTAATTCTGGTCTATCGTTACCACACCGCCTAAGGGGATATACACAAGGGCGTGATTTATGTTTGTATATAGAAAAAAATCTCAATTGGAAAATAAATGTCGGCATTGTCTATTGTAGTTTGTCGCTGACAGTACCAAGCGTGCCTATTAAGAAAATGTCATTGTACACCGTACAATCAGCTCTGCTATCAAACGGCGATATCAGCTCTTTGCGATTCAGATAGTCTATCCAAAGCCAAGTTGTGGATCCGATTGACATACGATTCCATTTTCCCGCTCCCACTCCAGACCTAATGGAAGGCTTTGATTGCTCTATTCTCTGAAGAGCTTTAGCGCTGTGCTTTTTATACGGCAAGCAAAAAGTGCTAAGCGCATTGTACAGGGAGCACCACATTAAGTTTGATGTAATCGAATCGAAATAAATTACTTTTCACCTAGAAAATTTTACTGTTTACTTTATAGAAAATGGTTGTCTTAGTAAAATAGAAGAATAATTAATGAAATTATAAATTTTATAAGATTGATTTATTTTGATTGATTGATTGATTTTTGCATTAAGATACAATATTCCCACCTCCAATCTCACCCGCAGGTGCCGTACAAGGCGACCAAGGGTAAAGACCGCTATAAGTAATGGGCAGCAGCATTTCTCTTATACCACCTACCAACAATGTACTGATTTATGTGCCCGTCGTTAAAATACGCTCGTCACCTATTCTCGCTCGCCCTACATGGGACCTTAACATAACTGGCTAAACGTGGGTGTTAATACACCTCTACCTACCCCTTCTATTAATAAACGTGTAAAAGTACATTATGATACGAGTATGCTACGTTGGTCATTACATACGAGGCATTATTCAAAACTCTTCAAATGGTTTTAAGAAAGGCAGCTTTACACTTTTTTTAAAAGTTACATACATACATACATAAATCACGCCTATATCCCCGAAGGGGTAGTCAGAGGTGAACTAGCACCCACGTTTCGCCAATTATGTAAGGTCCCATGTAATAGGTGGCGAGCCTATTGCCATTTATTGAGCACAAAAGTCGCAGTACATTGCTATTGCTAGGTGGTATAAGAGGAACACTGCTGCCCATTCCTCATAATTGATTTATCCTTAGTCGCCTTGTACGACACCCACGGGAGAGATTTTGATTTTGAAAATTGTATTCTACTCTGCCGTCACCACACGGCTATTATATATTTTAAAAGTTGTGCTATTTATATTCGCTACAGCAAATTCGAGACAAAAGAAATTATTTTACTTTCTTTTCAGAAAAACCCTTACAAAAGAGTATTCAACTTTTCGTATCTTCTTCCAACAGGCTTAGTCATTGGTGTAAGGCAGGCGAACCACTTGCTTTTGCAAGTGGTTCGCCTGCCTTACACCAATCATCTTGTGGGCCATTCTATCTGTTGGTGGAGTGCCGTCCACCATTCGGGTGCCCCAAGGTGCTTATTGGTATGCACCAATCTCTCTTAGATGACTTTTACACATTCTACGTCTTTTTTCGGTCCCAGCATGAAAGAACAAACACAAACATATATAAACAAAAAGCTTTTTTTCAATGACTTTGTTTTATGAGATACATACACAATTGTGAAGTCTCATTCTCTGAATTTATGCACGTTAAGAGGGCTTGTTCGCCAACATTTTCAGATCCATTAGTCGACGGGTATATTGGCAAATACCTACTTGGAATTTATCCATTCAAATCTTCGTAGTATTTCAACTTGACCCAACAAATTTGCTTTAGAATCGAAACATGAGAACGGTCGTGTATCAATCGGATCAGGCGTCTATGATACAGGCCACCCGTCCCGTAGGCCGATAACTATAGATACTTCGGATTACATTCAAGTACACTGAAAGCTCTCAGCGACTACTGCGTTTTAGAATGTCTGAAATAGGAGTACTGTCGTCCTGACGAAAATGCTGTTCAAATACAGCGACAGCAGCAGACACTACGAGATAGCCAAACAGCTGCAATCGATGGTCAACCTAAAGTTGTTCGTCGTAAAGCAGAAGTTTTATTGAAATTTTTTTTGATGAAATAATGTATTTAAATGACGAAAGTGCATACCTATACAAATTTTTAATAAGGAACGAACGTATTGCGTCTATTTGTACCATGCAGTATTTGCAGGTAGAGTAACAAGATTAGGATTAGTGTCTTGGTTGGCCGAGCGGTCAGGCACCTGACTGGATAGCAGCGGACGCGGGTTCGATTTCCGCATCAAGACCATAATTTTTAATCTTTGTAATAATTTTTCTGACATTTATATAATGTTAAAATAAAAAATCGAATAGTTTATAAAGCAAACCCAAGCTTAACCGAACGCACGGTATTTGTAAAAATATCTGCTTTGGAATGTTTGAAATTTATTTCTACATTGCGAGGGTACCCGTTGGCTTACAACGTGAAGTGTAAAGGTTAGTAGAATTTCGGCAAGTTAATTAGTGTCTTGATTGGCCGTGCGGTCAGGCACCTGCTCGGATAGCAGCGGACGCGGGTTCGATTCCCGCATCAAGACCATAATTTTTTGAAATTCTTTTTCTAACTCCCAAAATCAGTGTAACAAGAGCCCTTTCTCATCATTGTCTTAACCTGACCGTAGTCACCTTGTACGCCATCGCGGGAGAAATTGGGGATGGCGACAATTATTGTATTCTGGTTTGCCATTATGATTATTTTTATTAGCCTGTAGGATTATGGATTTATCAACTTAAAAAAAAACAATTGATAATAGACAGTGGATCACAATAGGGAATAATGACAACAATGAACTGGTTATAAAAATAGCATATTGATTCATCTGTGGCATGTAATCTCAAAGTGAAGGCCGCTGCTTAAAATAAAATTTGCCACATTCAAAATCTTTATCGGGGGGTAAATTTGGTTTTTTACGAGTAACAGATTGTTGATTTAATCATATTTCGACTAAGCCTGTTGGAAGAAGATACGAAAAGTTGAATTAAGTCGCAGCAATGTTTCGTCTCAGCATCAAGGCATTTCATGTACCCAATACTAGAGCACTGGTCTTTGCTATTTTTCGAATAATATAGAGAAGATGTTAAATATTTTAGCAGCACGGATTTATTTTCAGTCCACAATGCTCGCAGATTTCTTTTCTGGCAGACCATCCCAATTTGTAAATATTGTGCACTCGACAATTTCGTCGAAATGATCTATTAGTCGGCCTCGTGCGATATTTACCAACAGCCAACAGTGTGGTGTGGCGTTGCATTGCGGCGTTTTGATGACAAGCCGAATCGAAATCGACTTGCGTAAATATTCCGTAGGTACCGAATGAATAATTTATTCTGTGTCAAAGCCCCAATCGGGGTGATAATGATTTGTAAGTACTACACGAACGATGATTTCTGCTTTCCGCACCTAAACGAGAGCCATCACTTTGATTATTTAGTAACGATAATCAGCCAATGTCCCCACTGCTTGACTATAATAATTAGAGAGACTTACCCCCGAATACAAAAAAACACAAATCAAATTTGGGGCACTGCTTAAAAACTTAAGTGGACATTACCTGTCAGAACTTGTATGGAAAAACGTCAATTTTGACAATATTTAAATGTTAAGCAAGACTCAAACGTTGATTAGCGTTTCTGTATTCAGGGGTTAAGTCAGTGTGAGACCTTTGCCGCACTCACGAGTCGTCAAATAACGTTAATGAGGACTTAACGTCAAAAAATTACAATTCAAAACTAGTCGCTATTCTTGCCGGGTATGGTCTTGATTTGAATGAAAATTTTTGACATTAAATACTCATTAAAGTTAATTGACGTCTCTGAGTGCGGCAGTTAGGAGTTAATTATATCAGATTTTTGACGCACTCCAGAGACGTTAATTCAAAAAAATTTCAATTCAAAACTATTCTTGCCAGATCTATGGTCTAGTTTTGATTTACATTTTTTGGTATAAAGTACTCGTTAAAGTTAATTGACGTCTCTGAGTGCGGCAGATAGTCGTTTATATTAATTTTGAAATACATTAATAAGCATGTTTTCTGGTTTTAAAAGTGTCCAGGAAGATGACTTCCTGGACACTTTTAAAGGAAGAAAACAGTACAGAAAGCTTGCGTATGACTTAAATAGGCTTTTTGGTTAATTTGTAATTTACCGGGAATTATTTTCGTGTCCGAGCAAGAAAGATATACTCATTTTAATTAATTTTAATCGAAAATAGATGTGAAGAGTAATCAAAACCGTTGAGCAACGAAGGGAAGCCAACGAAGTGGATAAGGATCGTAGCAAAATGACCTTTTCTCCCATCAGGCTTACATTGATGGGAGTAAAGCTTTGTTTATGCATATACGTTTGTCTGAATGGAATATATAAAAGATGAGCTCTGCAGTTGTTAAAACCATCAACCATGGTGAGTTATGGCCCAATCTCCCTATATTCCTCCATCTACAGGGATTGCCCGTGCCCCAGCAGTGGGAGCATTAAAGGGCTGGTAATATGATGTGAATGGAATATAAATAAAAGCGAAACTAGTAGAATTTAGCTCCAGACAAACACAGGAAGTGTTATAATAAATTTTCGAGTGCCAAAACGAAATTGTTGGTCGATCAAAATATATAAAAGTCATGCGCTCACTACGGCACGGAGAGTTAATCGGGCATGCTTTGAATTTAATGCACGCACAGCCCGTTTATTATTGCAGAGGCAAAATACGCTTAAATTTGTCCAAATGATTCGTGCATGCATGCATTGGAAAACTTGCTTGCTATAAAAATGAAAATCTGAATCTGAAATAAGAATTTAAGCCTTTTAATGTCAAGTTTCATTTGTTGCGTATGTTCTTTCAAATAAATTAATTCTAGATTGACTGAAGATTTGTGACTGAGAATCAATGTCACTTTTATTGATTAAACGTTCTTTATCTTTTTGCCCTTATCTTTCGTGAATTATCTTTCAAGTAATCGATACATCCCTCCATCGTTTCTTTTGGTTTTTTCTTATCTCAATCTAACTTTTCATCCTTATATAATTTAAATTTTAAAGTAAAATTGGTTGACTTTTTGTTAACGTACCTACTCTGTATTAAACTGCGGAAACTATTCACAACACCTGACGTAAATGTGTGTAAGGGTGTATTTGCGAAAATATTCCTTATTTAGAACAATGTTTTCCAATAGCACTTGAATGGAGATACAGATCACAGAGAGCCGTTTGTTCCACTCACGGCCAACGAACGCGACAGTGCATCACCGAGCGCCACGATTTCAGCACACCGAATATTATACGACAGCGGTATCTTTTCAAGTCACATTTTTCCTGGATGTTTCGCTGCTGCCGCTCCACGCTCGCGACGGAATATCAAAAGTTTTTGCTCGGAACGAAGACACAGTTCCGTGCTTAAATTTGCCAGTGTTTCTCTGGAATTCGTAACGTGCCATCCGTCGCTCCCTTTAATCAGTTGCGTTTGCAGGTAAATTAAGATTTGGGAACTCATATCTCGCATTCCGAAATTTGTAGGAACTGGTGTTTCGCATTACGAAATTTGTAGGAACTGGTGTTTCGCATTACGAAATTTGTAGGAACTGGTGTTTCGCATTACGAAATTTGTCAGAACTTTGTAAACACTCCAGTTGCAGCAGTCTTTGCCCTTTTTTTCGTCCTTTTTCTTATTTGTCGTTACTGGATTTATGCAAGTTAACAACACGTTAGGCTACAAATCGACATGTACAATAGTAATGGACAGAGCACATATTGCGCTGACCCCAAATAATTTAGCGGTTGACATAAATCTATGATGATGATAAACGAATGATGGACGCCAAAATTACGTTTGTGTTGCACTCATACATACATACATACATATATCACGCCTATATCCCCGAAGGGGTAGGCAGAGGTGAACTAGCACCCGCGTTTCGCCAATTATGTTAAGTCCCATGTAATAGGTGGCGAGCCTATTGCCATTTATCGGGCACAAAAGTCGCAGTACATTGCCAGGACGGTGGTATAAGAGGAACGCTGCTGCCCATTCCTAATCATATTCAGATTTATCCTTAGTCGCCTTGTACGACACCCACGGGAAAGATTTGGGAGATTAAACGGATGATGGACGCCAAAATTACGTTTGTGTTGCACTCAAACGTCTAAAATACCGTGTAAGTTAATGGATTATACCAGGAGAAACTATATAGTTGTATATTCAACAGAACAGTTGAATTGAAACTGCATCCACACAACATTGCTTATCACATATTTACGTTCAGCCTTAGGTCTCTGACAACACGCAATTCAGCCGCTTGTCCTCATCACAGGAACAAAGCGATACAAAGGAATAGTTGACGAATATTTGCCCGGCCCGCCTACCGACACGAGGCATTGTTCCGCTTCTGACGGACTTGCAGAAAGGATTCCAGATACACAACTAGGACTTTAACTGAGACCACTTTCAAGGTAAGTTGATGCAGCGTTTCAATCGTCGTAGTTTCAACTACTGAGGAACAAACCTTACCTGTAGACAGAAGAAGAATGGGCCATAATCTACCACTGGCACGGAGTTGATTGGTGGGCATTACCGATAGTAGCTAATATTTTAAATCTTCTGAAGCACTGAGGAAATTTCGAAATTTATATTGGGTAAATTTCAACAAATGCCATTTTTTTAACATTTCGGTGAACTTTTTTATTTATTTATTTTTTGTATATTTTTCAGGTTTGATGTCATCTTTAGACTATTTAAATATCCCCAAATTTAATATCATCAACGTATCATTTAAGACTAAAGAGTACATTTAGTTTGAATTCTGGTTTTCACCGATGTGACAAACCGGCACCGATTAGTTTTTCTGTACACCGATATGATAAATTTATCCACCGAAATGATATACATATCCAGCGATATGATAATTTATATACATTTGAACATCAAAAAGGAAATAGTTAGTAGGTAGGCAGTGGGCACCTGTATATTTTTACAAGGGCGACTTACAACTGAAAGACTGAAAACTGAAAGACCTGAACTGAGGATCTTATGTAACTAGATACACAGAAAACCAATAAAAATATATTTTTCGAAATTATGTATATACCAATTTTAGTATTTTTTTTCTCACATCGGTAGTAAAAAAGACCACCGATTACAGCGATATGAGAACACCGACATGAGAAATAACACACTTATTTGAAAATTAAAAAAAAAATCATAATATACAGGATAAAGTCAATAACAGTCAATGAAGCTAATTCACTTACTACCTTTGTTAGAACCAAACAGCGATAATAAAACTGGGTGCTTATTACACTACAAAAATGCAACCACCGATAATTCATATTAATGAAAAAAATGTCCGGGAGCAATTTTAATAACATACTTACGTTATATGCGGGAATATGCAGCGATTTGACACACCTCCCACCTCCCTTGCAGGACAAGTACGTTTGCTTTTCAATATCACTATCACACTTTCCATCTCTCGTAAATACTGATCCCAAATACACAAACTCTTTCACTTGTTCAACATTCTCACCCGCAATCTTAATTTCAAACTTCGTCATTTGTTCATCCCTTTCAAAAACCATGACCTTTGTCTTGCTTGCATTTACTTTCATACCTTTCTCTGTCAAAGCTGTTAACGTAACGTGACGGTTTTTGATGAGATGGTGGTAGCTGAGCCAGGCGGACTTGAAAGAAGTATTTTCTGCGCTGTAATTGGATCAGACACATAACGGTACAAATAAAATATTCATAGGTAGCCACTGCAGTTCTCTTCCCTGTGCATTCATTAGACGCTCTGGAAACGGCGGCGGCAGACGGCACGGGCGAAACTTGTTGCGTGAACAATAACTACAACGGTTAAGTACATTGTGAAAGTGTGCATACAGGCTGTGACGGGACTCTGAATAAAGTTTATGTATACATTCACTCGAGTATCTCGAGTCATTTTAAAGAGAGCCAAAAATGATTAATAATTAAAATTAATCGAATAGCCGTGTGGTGACAGCAGATTAGAATACAATTGTCACCACCCCAAATCTCTCCCGTGGGTGTCGTACAAGGCGACTAAGGATAAAACAGTGATGAGGAATGGGCAGCAGCATTCCTCTTATACCACCTAGCAATGTACTGGGCTTTTTGTAATCGAAAAAATGGCAATAGGCACATGAGACCTAACATAATTAGCGAAACGCGGGGGCTGATTCACATCTGCCTACCCCTTCGGGGATATAAGAGTGATTTATGTATGTATGCAAAAAAAATATTTTTATATGTTTCTTTACAAACGAAATTCATTTAATTAAATAACAGATATGAGTTTTATCCAATATGAAAAGACTAAATAAAAGACTAACTGCCGCACTCAGAGACGTCAAATAACGATAATGAGTACTTACAGATTTAAATGAAATTTTTTGACACTGTGTACTCATTAAATTTAATTGACGTCTGACGTCAATTAACTTTAATGAGTATTTAACGTCAAAAAATTTCATTCAAATCTAGACTAGAATAGCGACTAGTTTTGAATTGTCATTTTTTGACGTTAAGTAATTACGTCTCGGAGTGCGGCAGTAAATGTTCAATATTATGGTTTTCCGTTGATTGTGGCTTACTTACTTTCATTCTTACTTATATAAAATGACCCTTTTTGCCGGTGCGAACTAAGACCTGCATTCCTACATACATACATACATACATACATAAATCACGCCTATATCCCCGAAGGGGTAGACAGAGGTGAACTAGCACCCACGTTTCGCTAGTTATGTTAGGTCCCATGTAATAGGTGGCGAGCCTATTGCCATTTATCGGGCACAAAAGTCGCAGTAGGTACATAGCTAGATGGTATAAGAGGAACGCTGCTGCCCATTCCTCATTACTGATTTATCCTTATTCGCCTTGTACGACACCCACGGGAGAGATTTGGGATGGTGACAATTGTATTCTACTCTGCCGTCACCACACGGCGTTCCTGCAATTAATAAATGATTAATTTTTGGGTTATTTGAACATTACATAAAATTTTTTGGTTTACGTAAGATGTGATCTTATATCATATTATTATTATCATCGCCAGTCCTTTAATATCTATATTACTGGGGCACAGGCTTTCTCCGTGGATAGAAGAATATAGGAAGAATTGGTCATTACCTACCACGCTGAGTTTGTTGATTCAGACTTTTTTGTATCGACGGTTAAATATGCCAAATAAAAAAAAAAGTCCAGTCCAGTTTAACCGAAAAACATTTCTCTGAATTCAAATCTTCGCATACTGAACCTGGAAGCATTTACTTCAACTGCTACTACGGCCCCATAAATATATACAGGGGGATATTATTTGTCCTAACATTCGCAAGACGAGCTCTGGGAAATCCAGCTGCTATATTACAGATAAAATTTTCATAACTCCGTACATGCAGTGCAATTTTATGTGAACGTCGCATTGAGAGCATCGCCGTTTTAAAGCTCTACATACGTTTGAGAAATAAACGCGGAGATTCAAATCAAGTGTTTTATATTGCGTATTTTATTTTCGTTACTGTCTTCAAATATTTAAAAATAAAAAAATCTCTCTCACGTTTTTTGTTCTTTTCCATGTTTTTTTGTCCAAGAAAACTGTAACGTACAAGCGACCTAAAATTTATAGTCAGTATATTTTCTTCCAGTTCACTTTATCACTGAAAGGTTTTCAATTTGCAATAAATTAGGGCACTAGCTGCCTTTTTCAATTCCCATAATGGCGCTTTGGGTGAGAGTTAATGAAGTGTGTATTGATTGCTACCACATTGTACAAAAGCTCTATTTAATTACTTTATTAAATATCATAAGGACGTTGCACAAAAGATTCAATTATAACTCTATTGCTGTGTGGTGACTGCAGAAAAGAATACAATTGCTACCGCCTACCCCCCTCTCCTCAATCTCTCTCACGGGTGTTGTACCAGGAACTAAGATTTGAAGAGGTTACGAGGACTAACCAGTAGCGTTCTTGTTACACCACCTCAGCATATAGATCGCAATAAGCTCGCCCTGTATAACATGGAATGTAACATAGTCGGTTAATACAATCTACTCATTCGGAGTTAGATAGGCAGATTGACAAATGCGCCTCTATTGATGACACGTTATGTCGTTGTTCTCCCGTGGTCGATTGATCAACGTTGCTTCTGCAGTTGTGACCCATTTGCCCTATAATCTGTGTTAGTAATGTACCCTGCAGATATAGGCCTTCCCAATAAATGGAACAGTACCTACACAGGACTAATTATCGACTGCAGATACTCGAAATTTTTGTAACCACTTTTTCTTTATTACTTCTTTCCGTGAATAGAATTATCAGTTTACGCAAGAGCACTGTTTCCCATTTCCAAAGTGAATACCTACTATTGAAAATCCAATTCGGCAATAATTCCGGCAAAACGAAACCGAACGTAGGCTTGAAATATGTTATTGTCTCGTTTCTGTATTTCAGGTATAATCACCACACAAATAACACGGAACAATGGCCTAGGAAAACAAGTAAAGAGTCCCTATTGGGCAATAAACGCCTATTCAACTCAGTCTCGGTCCATTGTAAGGCCGAGTTCTGACGCCCACGTTTAATCCGACCACAATAGTAATAAAAATAAAATATTATAAAATTAGTATTAAAATAGTATAAAGTTTATAAATTTTGATAATTTATTTACAGATAGTTGATAGTGGCGTGTGGTGACGGCAGAGCAGAGTACAATAATTGTCACCACCCCAAACCTCTCCCGCCGAAGGCGCAAAGGGTTTGAACAGTGATAAGGAATGGGTAGCAGCATTAATTAACTACCACCTAGTTAGTACAGTACTATATTGCGATTTAGAGTGCCCGATATGTGGCAATAGGCTCGCCCCATGTGAGTGTTAATACACCTCTGCCTACCACTTTGGAGATATATAGGCGTGATTTATGTATGTATGTATTCATAGATAATTCTTTCTTTTAAAGCTACCGAATATTTGATCGGATGGATCCATTCAGTTCACAGTCACACGGTCATACCATTCATTTCTATATTTTTTCATTCACTCTGTGTAAAATAATTTTTAATTATTGTATTATCTTCTTCATAAAACTAAATATTTAGTTATATGAAGATTTTAATATACGTTCTTTTGTCTGGGCTCACTTTGTCTGGTTAGTGAAATTTTGATTTCTAATCAGATTTCATTAAGATTAATTTGAATTGCTCCTACAAAGAACTAGAACGCACAATCATTGTGCAGCAACTGCTGTGGCACCAAATATTAATCCTGGAGCCTCCGAATATTATATGGAAAGAAGCTTTATCTATATACAATCAAAGTTCACAGTAATACGGGAGCACAATAAACGCGCACGTCTGTACGTGCCCTAACCATAATAGGATGACCTTCACACAATTCAGGATAAACCAGTGACTCTAACAGCAGCGGAATAGGGTGCAAAATTGAAACTTATTTGGATAAATGTGCGTTCATTAATTTAATGTTTACAAACAAAGGTAGTCCCATTTTCAATAAACAGGCCCGAGAGAGACATTCTCGTGGAGGGATTGACATGGAAAACAACAAAAATGTCCCAGTAATTGCCAGTGCTAGACTGTTTAACTAAACAAATGAAATATTTAGTTAGTGCCAATTAATTGCTGTGCGGTGACGTCAAAACAGAATGTAATTTGTAAAATAAAAGATCTCATCGTCATTATTACCAGCCTCTAACTGCTGCACTCAGAGACGTCAAATAACTGTAATGAGTACATACATACATTAATCACGCCTATATCCCCGAAGGGGTAGGCAGAGGTGAACTAGCACCCACATTTCGCCAATTATGTTAGGTCCCATGTAATAGGTGGCGAGCCTATTGCCATATATCGGGCACAAAAGTGTCGCAGTACATTGCTAGGTGGTATGAGAGGAACGCTGCTGCCCATTCCTCATCACTGATTTATCCTTAGTCGCCTTGTACGACACCCACGGGAGAGATTTGGGGCGGTGACAATTGTATTCTACTCTGACGTCACCACACGGCACACGGTTACTTAATGAGTACTTGATGTCAAAAAATCTCATTTAAATCTAAGCCATAGACTCAGCAAAATAGCGACTAGTTTTGACATAAAGTAGTCATTAACGTTATTTGACGTCTCTGAGTGCGGCAGTTAATGTACAACTATTGGGGCATAGGCCTTCCTTTTGGATGGAAGAATGTATACCAGGTCACTTTTTTATCACTGCAAAATTGTTTGGAATTCGTTCAGAACATCAAACTAAACAACAAACAAAACTTCACTATGGGAGCCACTCCAAATTCACGAAAAAAATATCAGCTGTTTGATACATTTGGGTCAAGTAGGTATTATCATGTTGTAACAGCTGATACTTTTTTCGTGAAATTGGAGTTGCTCCCATAGTGAAATTTGTTCAGTTTGATGGTCCAAACGAATTCCAAAAATTTTTACAGTGATTAAAAAGTGCCCTGGTACCTATTAGATTTATTGGAAAAAACAAGATGTCTAATTCTAAATAAATCCTCACGCATTCCTCTTCAGTTTCAGCTCACCCTTCTTGTTAACTCTTTAAACCAAACAGAGCCATCGAAAAAGGCGCAATAGATAGAAAACGTAACAACTTCGTTTGTTACGTTTTGCAAACGAAAATGTTTGGCAAAATAATATACAGGCTCCACTTTGAACCAGATAGTCTGAGCAAACTCTTGAGATAGAAACAAGCCAAAGGTACACGGTAAACGAACAAGAAATAACAATATCCTATATTCGAGGGCTTCACAAAGCGCCTCACTTTAGAAACACGTCGATTGATTCTTTTGAAAGCCAACTTAAATATGGCAACACTCGCAAGATCACTTTAGAGCTTCCATATTAATATAGGTGTAGGTGTGAAAGAAATAGCGTAGAATGCGCTAGCTACTAAAAAGCACAACAGTCGCGTCGGAAGTTAGGAAAACGTCGTCTCATGTAGCTGTATTGAACAGCACTGATTGTTATAAAATCTTTGCACTGTTATTTTCTAGAAATTATCTGTTTAATTTTTTATCTGTTATAAGTATCAAATAATCTGGACGCACCTTTGGGGTCGGGGAAATATGTTTCCTCTTCTATTCATAAATGGTAAGCTTAGAAGGCGTCGCTCCCTTTAAGCGCATGTACAGAAAAGTAATCGAAAGGACTAACCCTTTCCATCACCAGCCCGGCTAGCATGACCACCGAAACATGATATGATATAGCCATTAATCGATTTGAACTGTCGATAAATGGCTATATCATAAAGCCTATATGGCTATATCAAATCGTGTTTCGGTGGTCATGCTAGCCGGGCAGGACCATGTCGAAAGACTGACGAATGAAAACACTCCAAACCTAAGGTTTATAGCCCGCTGGCTGCCTAACAAGCCCCCGTGTTAGTGGTTAGGTATCCTCAACCGATCGGATGTCCCAAGGTGCTTATTCGTATACAACGGGCAATCTCTCTTTGTCGACTTTATCGACACCCCCGGGATGAGCAGCGGATGCACATTCTGCCTCATATCCGCTCCCAAGCCAGCATAGAAAACTCGACGCAACATTATGATAAACAAAAAAGTTTCATAACTTATTATTTACAATCCCCAGAAAATCCAGAGCTATTTTTTATTTTTACATTATAATTATCCTGGAATTCGACCGCCCGAAATCCTGATTAACCTCCGTCCTGCGACAAACGCATTAGCGGAAAAGTTAATTTCGCCGAAATTTTGGCAAACAAAAGATATCTTTTTAACGCAGAAATTGCGTCAGACCTACGTCAAGTCGTAATTGCGATTTACCACGTAGGTCGGACAACAAAGAAACAAATCAACGTCAACACGACAATGAACGGAAAGAAATTGGTTCACTTTATGGGTTTGAATCAATGTTTGGCGTGAGCGTAATACAACACTATTGTGGTCTGGCCACGCATCGCATCAGGGGTATATGGACGGTAGTAAAGTTGTGTTCATCGGTGGCAGAAAATTGGATGAATCACGTGGAGCATTCTCGAGTAATGATCCCGCTGTGATTCCATCTGTGGACGGTGCCGGTCTGATCCAGACATAGATACAATACCCGGCACATAAGTTGACGTATGCTCAGCGCAGAAAAATGTTTTCAGGTATTAATAATTAAGGTTCTGTATGAGGCGCGACGTGTGTTTTTAACCATAGCAACGTAGGAATACCCCCTTCTGCCCGTTAAAAATTTAGTTTAGACATATTTCCTTCAATTATACCTGCGCAGACGACCGTCATTTTGGTTCAACTTACGTGCCGGGAACTATACATAGAGATAAATTAGATATAATCATAAGCAACGTCTGGAACTCGGTCTCGACTCTGGGACCATGGGGTCCAGGAGATCACCGACTTTTTCGGGACATTACAAAGCGGCTACGTGAGACAGTAGGTGACAATAAGGCTGGTCTGTATTTCGCGCAAAAAATTAGTCTCGCCATTCAGCGAGGTAATGCAGCCAGCGTTAATGGTACACTTCCTGTCTCAGAAGACCTAGGCGAGGTTTTCTACCTTTAATCTAGCTTTTAGTCCCTTAGTTTTATGAATGTTATATTTGTGCAATAGTACTATATTTGAACAATAAATAAATGTTAGAAAAATCATAAGCAACACAGATATTTTTAATTTTGTATCCTGAGCTGCAAAGTGGCCTATTCTATAACAATCAACAATATTAAATGAGGTCTTCATTTTAATGAGGTATGTACTTCAACCGCGTAAATTAAATAAAAGGATTAGTACAGTCACGAACACACCATAATTAATAAAACCGTCCCATAATCTCCAATCGATGGTCAACCTAAGCTTGTTTGGTAAGCAGAATGTATTAGAATACATTGATTCTAATAGCTCTATCCATTCATCGGTCTCGGGACATGGTTTCTTCCATCATTAATGTCTGTACATTTAATAATCACTAACATCTTTCTCGGATTATGGATGATATTAAAAATTTTAAATGCTCCATGACGAGACTGATATGATTGGAAGAGGAGACTTACCTATCCTGCAGGCCAGAATGTGTTCAAGATTTTTTCAGTAGAGATTATTGTGATCTTAGATGATATTTTAATTATCGTACAGCTTAAGCTTTAGGCTAAATTGATTTCAATTCTGTATTTCTACCACATTGTTCCAAAGCTTAGGTTAACTGTTTAAAGTGTTAAAAATAAGGCAACTCTACTTGTAACGGGTACGGTGTTTGGTTTCAACGCCGATATATTTCAATAAGACTATTTTGTATGAAAACATTTTATGCACAAGAGTAGGTACCCGTTTTGAGGTAGATGCCCGCTTAAAGACTCCTCCCCCTACGTCTATCCAGCAGTGTCAACTGCAGCATTACGTAAAGGTAATACAAATGATTCATAATGTTAATGTATATTGTCTGTATACATTAAAGGCGAGACGAGCACTCTCGCAGAAGTAATTCACGGAGAACAGACAAAGTGGCATTGCACGAAACATTTCACAGTCGACGCGTACTTATTAAATCTTTTTATAACGACCCCGCCGGTCACTTGTTTTGTAGGAGATTTTAATATGCACGGCACCAAATCCTAAATTGCATTCTCTTGTAACGTTAAAAAGAGCGAAATTAGAAAGTTTACCATCTCGGATGGGGTGAGGAGCTTTTAACGATATTTTACTGTACTATTTCGCGTTGATAGGGTTGAGGTGGTCGTACAATGGACGCGGCGACATGCACTTAAAATAACAAAAAAGGGCGAATGCAGAACATCCAAAAGCTGTCAACAATTCTAGCCTATTCATTTATTATTGTAACATAAAAAAATATGTATTTGTACATTTTAAACTACATTCATTGTTTCTTTCATATATCAACATATATAATTTTAAAGAAATAATATAATCGCAAATGAAAACAAGGCCCAAAAATGTATGTTATGTTAATATTTCCTATTTTTTGTGACAACATATTTCTTGTTAAAACTATTAATATAATGCGTGACAGCACCTAAATATCGCTTGTATGTCTAAATTATCTTATTGTCATACATGAGGCTATCATGCTAAAGTGGAATATAAACAATTTGTTCTCAATAATGATATCCTTAAGAATATATTGGTATTTACCTCCGCTTCCAGTGAACACCAGCCCTTACATCTAGTAAAAGGGTGGAATTTAATGGGTGTTCCGTTACTTCGTTAATTTAAATATTTCGTTTAATTAAAACCTTTAAGCTATCTTTATTCGGAGTTAAGACAAACAATAGGTACGGCTTCGCGTTACATTTTGAGACTAAAATAAAATTTTATTGTTTTGTTTAAGATTGTACGCTTACTTAGAATTTACTTTTGTAATTGTTAAGTATCTCGCGCTTAAGTTATAATTAAGTTATATAATTTACTGACAGGTAAGCAGAATAATAAAGTATGTAAAGGTACTTTACTTGTAGTGTATTTTATAATTATAACTTTTTATCTTAATGTTGTGGCAGTTTATAAATTGTTTATTATAATTACTAATGAATAATCAGTAAAAGAAAGAAGGTCAATGGCGCCGTGATAGTATAATTTTGGTCACCCATCTAAACACCGGCCTTTACGAAAATTACTTTGTTTACGCAATCGCGGGGCAAGCGTGGTATAGTTCGACCGCGGTTTACTTCAATCTCGATATTATTATAGTTAGACGCTTTTTAATTTTTAAGCACATCAACAATTAAGTATCAACTCAAATCACAGGATTATTATTAAGAGTTACCGGTAAAGAAAGGAGTTATACTGCCGCACTCAGAGACGTCAAATAACGATCATGAGTACTTAATGTCAAAAAATCACAATTCAAAACTAGTCGCTATTCTTGCCGGGTCTATGGTCTAGATTTCATTGAAATTTTTTGACATTAAATACTCATTACAGTTATTTGACGTCTCTGCGGCAGTTAAAGTCCGTCAAATTAGTTTATTCCGGTCTAAATTATAAATTGTTTACCGAAATCTCAAATGTCAAAAGAACTTTCTTTTGAACGCGAAACCGTCTTTTGTTTTCAGGGTTTACGGTTTCCCGCCGATTTCTAGTGTTCCGATCAATACGAGTACAAGTGAATTGAATTTCAACTTCATCGGAAAATAACTATGAACTGGGGCGTTTTTATTGTAAAAGGTATTTTCAAAAAGTTAAAAAGATACGTTTTGCTTCTAGTTTCAACTTATAAATAAATCTCAGGAAAATGTACATCTTTATATTATTATAAAAACTCATGCACTATTAGGCCTATTCATTGTCAAGCTCCTTGCCTTTTTATATCAACTACTGGGGATGGGCCTATAATAATTATATTGTAGGTTGGAATAATCTTTAATCAATTCCATGTTACTATCCTTAGATTAATAATTATATCATTCGTTTTAATGTTTTAATTTCGTGACGTTTAAATATTCTTATTGACAATATTTATATCTTTAAAATATACTAATTATTGTCCAATATACAAGAGCACATTATTATTATTATTTTCAATTTATTTGGATAATCAAACAGTATCAAAATACAGATATGTACAAAGTAATAATTAAGAATAATTACAAATTTGACACCAGCACCACACCTACAGAACCTACCACCCTACACCTACAGAACTTACCACATTTATAGAATTATGATGCATAATAAATAATCTATATAAGTGCTCATAACAAGTATTACGTTCACTGAATATTCGCATCCATCAGTCTACGAGCTGTCAAATCCATCAGATCTGAGCGTCGACGCGACTGGCGATCGGTCAGACGACCTGTCGTCTAAATGGAACCATCCAACGCGTACCGACTAGAGGATCAAAATATGTACTGCCGGACATTGATGTATATAGGGTGCACAAGAAAATATAACAGGTAGGAAATTTGCATTATTTAATCAGGTATAGGTACACAAATACTACTCAAATAATAACAAATAAATATTATTATAAAGATCTCGAGGGAGCAGTAGCTTAGAATAGATTTCCGTAGAGCAAATACAGTCAATGCGACTTTTGCAGTCTTTGGTGCACTAGTCTTATATAATAACCCTGAAGTTTATTTTAATGAAATAAAACACTATTTTAAGCTGCCTACCTAAAAATGCTGCGATTATTTTTCCCAACGAATGGCAAACCTATTAAGGTAAGAACAGGGTGTGATTTTTGTATGCATGTGGTATAAATTATTATTAAACAAGGAACTGGGTGGATTTAAAATGGGTTAAATTGTTATAATTTTACCCAGTAATTTTTGTTGTAATTTTACCCATTCTCAGTACCATCATAAAACTCAAACATAACAAAGAATTAATATCATAACAAAGACGTAATAAAACAAGGGCATGAGTGTCTGAAAATTATAAATTAGGTATGTAAAATGTAGTAAAAATTCAGGAATTATTGTTTTTTTTTATTTTTTTGTCGGGTACATAAGTTTAAGCTTATTATTATCAGCTTATTATCTTGCATTAAATAATAGCGTGTCCCTAATGAGGCCTACAAATATTCGGCTTGCTCAGTAAACTTTCTCTAGGCCTAATTCATTAAACAGCTGAGTAATAACCGTAAATTGGACATACGTCACGCGAAGTCATGCAAATAATTAGTATACGGAAGGTTGCCTGATCTAGTTGATTGCATTTTTATGTAAATCTCCCAGGAAAGTTTGCGTAAATATGTATAGCCATGACACTGCGTTGGTTTTGGAATGAGGATTGAAGTTTGTTTGTATTTTTAGACTGGTATTAAATAAAATGTTTAGTTTATTCCGAGTAAGCAGAGCTGTCGATTTGGGTCACTTCATGTTAAAGGCGCTAATTCTTGTTTTTTAACAGTTTTAAGAAATTTTTCTTAAACTCACGTGATTTAAATTGGCATGAAATTCAATATCAAACAATATAAGAAAGCTACACACCTCGGGTATACTTACTGAATGAAACATAATAATGAAGCCCAGGTCTTAGGTAGTAGGTTAGTTACAAATCCGAAAATTACCTTACATAATAAAATTAATATGTACCTTAACTCGTGACTACGATTTCTACATTATGATGATAATTATGATTTATATCGATTTATTCTAACATTTACTTTTATTAATTTTATTTGATTGTTCGAGTAACATTATAGCAGACAAAGATATCTTTGAATTTTTACGGTTTGAGCTATATTTACCACATAAACTCTATATATTTAAATGCCAATGTTATTTTTCTTTCGTCAAACCAGCTTTAAGACAAAATCAAAGGCTTACCTTTTTGTGATATATAAATTGCGTGAGTCTTTTACGTATTCCCTTTTCTTTGATAACTATTTATCAGAATAAATTCATTATATTATAAATTACATAGAAGCCCTAACACGATTCTGGATGGATATTAAGCTAACTGGTAAGTAGCTTCGCTATTTTTAAAGATAATCCGATACAAAGGCAATTTATATGAAAGAGGGATCGTCCCATTGTTCGTTAAATTTGATTTAGAGAGGTCTTTTCAGCTTTATTGAATAGACAAATTTTAAGTGATTAAAATGTACCTTATTACATCTCGTTTCGGCATATTTTTCCTGTTCGGTATAATGGTTATAAATTTAATTATAAGTTAATTACTTAAACAATAGTTTTAAACAAGTTAATAAATTATTTAGACAACGTTAGATAAGTCTTGTAATTTGAAATGTATATGCGGCAATGAACGTAGAGGTGTTTTAACACTCGTATTTCGCCATATACATCCCATCCACAGAACAGATGGTCCCATTAATAGGGAGGAGCCTATTGCCATCTATCAGGCAATTCTTTCTTCTTGTATAATAATATACTTTCTTCTTGTTTAAAACCCTTAATCCATTTGTATTACACAGTCAAATAATACCTAGTAATGTTCCTAATTAATATTCCTTAGCTACAATACTAAAATTTCACCAATCAAATTACACCCTCCGCATTCTAAAATAAAGTGCATAATCTATTAGCCGCGGTTGCAATTATGTACCAATCAACGGTACTATTGATATATTATGTAAGTATGCTTTCCTTGGTCTAGATATCGGGGAATAACAATTATCAGAAAATTTATTCTAAAAATACATCGGGCAGTTATTGATTGCTCCTTTTGTTGACGTGCTTATGATGAGGGTAGCAAGAAAAAATATCGACACCGAAAAATGATGCATTAATTACGTCACGTTCGCGCTTGACGATAGTCTTAAGCTGCAAGTCATCAATCTTCGTGTCATTTTCTGGGAGTGGACTTAGGAAAAATGGCTTCATCGACTTTACATCCTTAGAGAAATTTCGGATTCATTTATCACTTTGTGAAAGAGCGCACGGATTATTTTTACAGAGAGAAAATTTATATCCGGCGCCGGAAGATTTTAAGTAAAAGTCGTTTATTTTGGGTTCAATCATTATTTTTTATGATTTTTTTCTCAAGAGCAAGTGTCTATTCCCGCTTCTGCTTTAAATATATTATCCTATTACATTGAATCATGATTTACTAAGTTTTTCGTATCACGCTATCCATTGAAAGCACAAAGGGTTCCACAAAACACTGCAAACATCAAGAAACACGTCAGTTATTTAAGAATTTAATAAAATAACAAAGAAAACAATTTGAAAACCCATTTTATTTAATTTTTCGACCTTTTTCTGACTTCTTTTTCTTTGTAACAAATCCAGTTCTTCTCACTTATCTTAATATTGCAAAAAATTCAGCACCTATAATCTGTAACCGGTAATCCCATTGTTTCCCTTTGAAAAAGATCATGGGTGAGCCTGCATCACCAGTATTAGTATAAAGTAATAGTGTTACTATTTTGATTTTTTATTTGAAAATTATATTAATACATACATACGTAATTCACGCCTATATCCCCGAAAAGTAGGTAGAGGTGAACTTGCACCCACGTTTCGCCAACTATGACAAGTCCCATGTAATAGGTGGCGAGCCTATTGCCATTTATCGGGCACAAAAGTCGCAGTACTTTGCTAGGTGGTAGGTATAAGAGGAACGCTGCTGCCCATTCCTCATCACTGATTTATCCTTAGTCGCCTTGTACGACACCCACGGGAGAGATTTGGGGTGGTGACAATTGTATTCTACTCTGCCGTCACCACACGGCCACAAATTATATTAATTATTATAATTATTATAATTTGAATGTTAGAAAAATAAGGACAAAAATATCGTGGTTAGACGAGGAAGCGGGTTCGATTCCCACATATAGACAATAATTTTTAGAACTTTTTCTAACCACAATATTCTATGTAAGTAATAGTGAGTGAATTTTGTTCCACTTTCTCTAAAGGGTTAATTGCAAACTTGTAAATTGTAAACTTAAACGTCTTACCTGGCATCGCTACAAGTTTGCCAGACTACAGAAACACAAAGCCACTCTCATTCTGATTCCATAATAATATAGATTGTGACTGATTTTGAAATAAATAAAAAAATACAAATTTGTGTAAATTTCTCTAAACATTTTCTTCAATTATTTTATAGATTCCCTGTAACTAACTAACTGGGTTCTATAGACCTTGCTAAAAGTCAGTCATGTTTCTTAGTTTTAGGAAAAACATGTTTAACCTGTGCCTTTTACAGCTAACTAACAATCCACTTTACGAATTCGCTGTACATTTAGTTTAAAATTTAATCCTAATCCTTTGTGTTCGGAAAAATGTTAAATATACAATAAATACACGCGTTTTCCTCAGTTACTAAAGTAAGGAGTAGTTTTTTGTTTGAATTGTGCTACACCCGGCGTATTCTATCACAGTTTTATGTCATGTGAAAGACTATCGAAAGATAATAAAACTGATTACATATATCAGTTTTATGTTGTCAGCAATAATGAACAACGACGTGTGATGTCATGAGCTATGCTGTAATATGATGTAGCTAAGCTGCAGTTAGAAAAAATCCAACAACATAGGATTGCTTCACTTCTGTATTATAGAAACAGCATTAGTCGATATTTTCCTCATACGCCGCTTAGCTACCTCGTCCATCGCAGGTGGAAAAGCACCCTAATCCTAACTGCAGTAGGCAGAAATTAATATTAGACTCGCATTAGAAGTTCAATCATACCGATAATATGATAGTCGACAGAATTAATACCCACATGTAGTAATTAACGGGTTATTTTATTGGAATATACTTAATTTACTGTGGTAATTTATAAGCGTTCATGAACTGAATGATTTACTTGCAAGCTGCATTTAATGAGTGATATTCCCCATATTAATAATATTAATTGCGGTATTACATTAATATTCGATCTGCGTCGCGTGTGTTAAATTGTGAATAAAAAACTTTGAACAAACCAGTGTGCGGATTTATTTATGTAAAAAATAATTTCGGATCTCTACTTACACCGTGAAATTTTTTGACATTATCGCTTAGACAAGCGGTGTTCGCTTGTCTTCGGCATGTACGATACCCCCGAATACACATATGCGAGGTCAATAAAGGTATTTCTTTCTTCTTTCTTACATAAACATACCCAAAAGTTGAGCACTGCTTATTAAGTTAAGTGTACATAATCTTGTCAAAATTGTATGAAAAACGCCATTTTTGACGATATTTAAATGTTAAGCAGGTCTCAACTGAGTAGCGTACAGAAACGGCGGTGACTCATTTGGAATCTTTTCCCGTGCCTTTAAAATATAATGATACACAACTATCTCGTCATACTTAAATATATATTTGTATGTGTATATATTTTAGTATAGACTTCGTATATAAGCAATTACGTCATCAGTTGATTGGCACTATCAGCTACAGGTTTAAAAAAACACTGCTCTTCCCATTCAGCCATATCGCAAAGCGTTCGTGTGTGTAATTTGATTACTTATGCGATAAAGCGTGCCCGAAATACTTGTTTCAAAATATTTTTGGTGAAATATAGCATTTGCATTTTTGCTAACCAATATATTTTGGGCTTATAAATTTCCCGTTCCTATTCATAATATTATGCCTGTAACAACACTACGTTCTGTGCTATTTTTCGTTTTACTTTTTTATCGCCAACATTATATAAGTTTAAAAAAAAATTACCTTTTTGCAATTTTTTAAATACAGCCCTTGTACGATCTATTTTGCAGGCACATTTCAGCTAATCTTACCTTTGGAAAATTTCATATTTAGAATAAAAATAAAAAATTGCGAATCAAGTACGTAGACAGTTTAAAATATTTGCAATTACGTATAAGTAAAATATGCTAACTCAATGTTCTTTGTACAAACTTCTATCTTTATTTTTCCCAGAAATTTCTTTAATAATTCTTAATCTCGAATAAGCTTTTAGGGGCTCTCAAGAAAGTTTGAAGTTAATAACAATTTATGGTCGTTATCGCATCGTACTGACTACTAATAATATTACTTTGTAGGTGTGTTTATTGTCAGGATAAATCAATTTCTTTTAGAGTGCACTTATGGCAAAGATTTCTTAATACATACATACAATCACGCTTATATCCCCGAAGGGGTAGGCAGAGGTGAGGTCATAATATATATTTCTTAATAAATTTTCAAGAAAAACGCCACATACGTAGTTTAAATTTTAATAACTACCGAGTCCTCTAGAGATTTCAAAGATTTCCTCAATCCCATACACCATAGATAGCCAGCTGTGTGATTATTCAACCAAGCCGGCTGGCAACAGTAGATAATATAAGGAAAATTAGTCTTATGAAAGGCACCCCTTTATACACGCTATGCACTTATATATCTTCCGTGTTTTCAGACACTAAATGAAAAGGCATTAAAGCAATTAGCGCCAACTTGCCTTTCTTATTATCAAATTAATGAACTGCGAGCTTGGGTATAGCAGAACGTTAATTATGTTGTTTGTAATGAAATAAAACTGTTTGCTTTTAGTTCGAGGTTGTGGTGATGTAAGCTATGCATAGACTTCAGAAGAAGGTATAATTATCTTTTTTGTACAAACTAACCCTTTGCTATGCAATGAGGTTATCATTAATATTATTACGTGGGAGAGAATGGGGATGGTGACGATTGAATTCCGAAAAATTGTGAACGCTTTTTCTTTGTAAAATATAAAATATTTTAATTTTACTACAGGTCTAGTATGTGTAGATTATAAATAATATCGTTTTATTTCAGAACGTATTTTCAAGGGTTAATACTGTGCCGCTTATAAAGTACATAATAAAGAAAATCTTTTGTTTACGATGCAAAACAAACCATAACTCTCATCGACTTAACGACCTTAGTTTCTGGTCGTTATTTTCGATGACTCTACTTGATTGGATGCCTGGTTAGTTTGCATCAAAAAGGGGACAATAATATAAGAAATACTTTCCACTTATCCTCTCATTTTATGAGTAGGGGAGGTTTCGATGAGATGAATATTTCGGTTAATGTCACGTTTGCGGCAATGGATAGCGATCAAAATGTGCTTAATACAATATGTATAAAATTAATGTATACAAAATGCAATTTTTGGCATTTGTTTATTGAATTCAATTGAGAAAACTGTCATATCATTATTTTAATGGTCATGATTCACGAAATAAGACAAAAGCATGATAATAAGATACAGACAATCATAAAAATTTGTGCCATATATGGTTTCCTAGAAAATATGGACTTCATATTCTGAGTAAAAGCAATGCCTTAGCACGTTTATGAGCTCCTTTAAAAGAAAACTTCTAGGAAAGTAGCCAATTCAAACTAAACGATGACCTTGTCCGACTTCGTAATCGGTAACAAGAAAAGTTTTCTAAGTAAGTATTAATAATATATCAGTTTGAAAAGAGCTCTATAATACCCACTGGTTTTGGGATAAGCAAATTG
Organism: Cataclysta lemnata; assembly: GCA_963931975.1. Lineage (NCBI taxonomy): Eukaryota > Metazoa > Arthropoda > Insecta > Lepidoptera > Crambidae > Cataclysta > Cataclysta lemnata. The sequence goes on from OZ008352.1 coordinate 6,573,074, forward strand.
CGGGTAATGTTTACCTTCTGCAATTTATTGAAAAAATCTCAGCATTGAAATGTCTTAATTTAAAAATAATAATTTTGTTGCTTAATTTATTTCAATGAGTATGTGTTGTCTGTACATGTTCAAGTATGTGTTGTGAGTTTTTACAAATATGTAAGTGTATTAAATATTATTTATCTCAAATTGCGCACTTTGTAATTATAAATCAGACTTTTTATATCATAGTTTTAATAGCCTATAAGCATAGAAATGAAGGTTTGCAAAGTTAATTTTTTTTTAATTTGGTTTTATAAGCAGGGTTTCACTTTGAAGCCTCCAAATTCAAAGTGAATTGCTTATACGTATTTAGTCTGCTCACTTGCGTCAGTACGTTCGAATCAAACGATGCCCGTGCCAGTACGTGCGTACACGGCTTTAAATTTCACCCTATAGCCATATGAGTTAATAAACGGAACAGAACCTTCATACAACCGCGCGAATTAGTAGCACTACTACAAACACGCGAGGCATGTGTGCGTTACCACTGGCCGCTGTCGCGCACGCGGCAAGACTGGAAAAAACCGGTTTATGACGCACAGCCAGTTGCATAATGCCGGGGTTAGTGCAACGGCGTTCTTATGAAGCTTTAACTCTGTTCTGTTTATCTACTCATGTGCTGTAGCGCCGTCCGCGTCGGGGCGCTCCATTGTTTTATATCCCAATGTGTGTCCCCATTTTTCGTATCCCATCTCGCATTTCACACGCACCCAAACTTACCTGCGGCTAATAATTTAGGAGGGGAATAACTATCTGGTAAACAAAGGGGGGTGTAATAGCTGCAATCTGTTGGCACCGCGTCTCCTGAATTTCCCTGGGGATTAACAGGTTTCGGTGTTTACCCAGGTACGGTCTCGCGTTTATGTGATTGTAATATATGGTTGGAGGGTGTTCATTGGTTTTTATATTGCACTTAAGAGTTAGAGAAAGATAAATATTAATCCCCAGAATACAGAAACGATACTCAAATTTTGAGCACTGCCAAAAAAAATTAAGTGGACAATACCTGTTAGAATTTGTATGGAAAAACGTAAATTTTTACAATATTAAATGTTAAGCAGGACACAAAATTTGAAGTAAATAAATTTATCATTTTAGATTACATTTTACATACATACCTACTCCCATAAAGATACTCGTGCCCAGCAGCGTGACGTAGAGAAAAAATGGGAAGCGTGCCTAAAATGGGCACTTTCGTGTATAAATTAATTTGAAGACTTGGTAATATTCCCGTAAGTCTCATTAGTCATTACGTGCTGGTGCAAATTTAAGGTCCCTCATTATGCCTTTGGATGCATAAAATTTATTTTGAACATGATTCACATAATTTCTAGCCAGCATCCAATATAGATTCAGACAAAAAGCTTTGAATGGGCCCAACATCCAACATATTAAATTCTAACTCCGTCAAGAATTAGGGGAATTCAGCCCAGAGCGGGCACAGTGCCTAAGCGGGCACTTTTTTGTGTGAAATAGTCTGAAGACTTGATATCCTTATCTGCTCCCTTCAAATTCCTGGTGCAATTAATTTAAGATCCCACATGTCCTTGGATGTAAAGAAATTATTTTACACAGGAGAGAGACCACACCACACGGCTTCACATCGTCACACCATGGCTAGAAATATTTCATCATCACCAGCCATTTAATGTCCCCAAATTGAAATATTTATTGATTGTTAATGCACATGAATCTGATCGGATCAGGCGGATCTTTCATTATCAAATTGAAAGTATATTAAGAAAAGGCAAGCAGAAGTCCCTAAATAAATATAGATAATAAAAAAAAAATTAAAAAAAGAAAAGGCCAGGTCAAGAGTACCCGAAACAGGTGGACATGCATGAAGAGATTAATGAGATTGGATGAAGCGAAAGAAGTATGCAAGGATCGTAGCAAATGCAAAGAAGTCATCTCTGCCTACCCCTGTGGCAGAAAGGCGTGGAATATTTATGTATGTATGTAATGCAATAATTTTAAACTTCTTCTAAATTTCGTAGCTACCTTCTAAAAAGAAGTTTGAAACCGCTCACAGCGTCGCAATTCTAATCAGACGACGACGGGGAGAGAGATCAAAAAAACGTGTTCAACCAAGTTTTGGTCACCTAAGAAATCCCCCAGCAAATGAAAGCAGCGGTAATGTATAATTAGAAGTTGATAAGGGTCTGACAGTTGTATTTGGGCCAGGGAAGCGTGATCTCGGCGGCAATTTAGGAGGTGCACCTGCGATAAACAGCCGTAGCGATGCTGGAGCATCAACGTTAACGAATGGAAATTAATTCAGTGATGTTACGACGGGATTGGTTTACATTGGGCTCTTGTAAGGTTTTCGAGAAGCGAATGTTATTGTTGTTTGACTTTTATTTAAACATTATATACAAATGTTTATAACGGTGAAGAGAAATAGGCATCAGTGTTCCTCTTATGCCGTCTAGCAATGTACTGTACATTCCTTGCCCGGTAAATGACAATAGAACCAAACCGAATTGTTAATTCGCCTGTGCCTATCCATTCGAGGTTATAAGCGTGATTTATGTATGTATGAAAAATATCCCCCAAATAAACTGGAAACAGGGCATGAAGATGATAGTGAAGACCTATGCCCTAGCAGTGAAGGGCTGGTGATACACCCAATGAACCGGAAAAATATCCATAACTCAAGTGCCTATCCTTCAGGGTAGCTTGACAATAGGTGTGAGTGTGTATTTTATTTATTTATTATTACCTACTTAATGTTAACTATAACAATTGCTTTGTCACTTTGAAAGAATCCCAATTTGGAAGTTTGTATATAATATAATACAAAAATGTTTTTTTACTAAGGGCTTATTGAGGTGCCGAAATGAAATACAATTAAGTAACTGGAAACAAACCATTTCACACGAAACTGTATGCTTCTAACTTGTCACTGCTGCTGTTGTGAGATTGTATTTTGGTCTGTAAGTTTATGTCGTGTTCTGAACAAAGGTAAATTCGCTACCAGATTCGTGCACAAAGCGGATCTCATTGTAATTAGATTCGAAGTTGACAGTGTATTATATTTATACGTTGTAAACTTTGTTATTAGCCTGATCCAACTCATCTCATCATCCGGGTGTTGTAAAAATCGACTAAGAGAGATTGTACCAGTGTAAGTATACCAATAAGCTACTTGAGATACTCAAATTGCGGAAGACAAGCCCCTACTACAACATACAACAACAACAAATGGGTGCAAAAATTAAATGGAAATTTGAGCAGTGTGTGTTGGGTTGGTGTCAGCCAAATCACTCCCTCCGTTCATCTCGACATGGGCCTTTTTATCATTTTTCTATTCATTTAATACAGCACTAGCACATTTTCGTTTAGATAGACGACATGATTCATAAGGCCTTTAACTTGATGACTAGAAGTCATCTTTGATGAATGATGAATGCAGGAGGAAACATACTGCGCCCACCTCAAACAGGCAGAAGCTAAATAATGAAATAAAATCCTTGTCCTAAATAAATATTGGTCCTTTACTATTTCCTGAATGTGTAAATGCCGCTGCCTTTCGGCACACAGATAATTAATTTTAATTATAACATATTTCACAGTGTTTTTGTCTGTTGATCACGTGACCGCTTCTACGTTGAGGATAGTACAAAAAGCAGCAAGCCAGACAATTTCCGACATTAGGACAAATAAATGCACAGCAAAATCGATAAGAACGTTTTGACAAAATGTAGTAATTTGGAATGCTTTGACCTTTTAAGCCTTTAAGGACTTTTGAAGCCGCTAACCGTAATAATTGGAGTGGTGGGTATTTTGCTAGAACAGTCATTAAATATATATTTTTTAGAAGGTATAATTGATAATTCGCTTCTTAAATCGACACAAATTAAAAAGTCTTTCCTTGTAAAAATAAGTCTCAAAGCCTTAATTTTGAATACTGCGTGTTACGGAATTTTTTTTTAATGTGTCGTTTTATTTCAAAGAAACGAATTATTACCTTTTTCCGAATATCTTTGTCTGGTATAACTAATATAAATAAGTACTTGTAAACAGAGCTTAGTTAATCCTGTTAGCGAAATATAAAAAATAACTCGTAGATAAAATAAGCTCACACAAAAAGAAGATCACAATATTGCAAAAATAAGAGTCACATCAGACTTACCAAAATATATTTACAGACACGCTCAATGACTGTATTATCCAGATAGATTAGTTTTCTAAAAATAATAACACTATGTCTGGTTTTATATTTCGTTTTATTGTAATAATATTACAATGCGACACATTCTATTTACTTTAATTATTGTTATTTCTAATCTTTCAACCAACTAATTCAATCAGCGTGTGTCTTACGTATAGTAATGAGAAATGTAAGATGAGAAACGTGTTTGATAGATGACAATAGGCCTTAATAATATGGAATCTATTATGATTCGCGAAATATGGGTGCTCAATATATGTGTCTATATTGTTCTCCCCTCGTCCTACTGATAACTAATAGGTAAATATGAATAAATATAAATAAATTTTTTTTTTTCCACTCACACCTATCATGTAGCCCAAAGTAAGTAGCATAAGCACTTGTGTTATGGATACTAGATGACGGACGTATTTTTAATATAATGATGTATATAAATGATAAAATATACTACATAAATATATACACAACCATGACTAGGGAACAAATTGTGGTCATCACAAAGTTTGCCCCCCCCTACCAGGATTCGAACCCGGGACCTCTTGGCCAATACCCAGCAATCTGAGCATTCGACCAAGGCGGCCGTCATAGACCGATAGGTGGGATTAGTGTATGTATATGTCGCATCCAACTAGCTTAATTAGCCGTTCAATCAACAGCCTAGTCTCTTTACTAATTCTATAATAGCATAAATTACTAGCACTCGCCGACCGCTGCCATGGCATGCTCGCTTCGCTCGCTCAGCCTGTGCTGTTCATTGGTTCATATACTGACCTAACCAACTTACCCATGTCGGTATATAGTAAGATTTTTGCCTGGCTGGATGTTGCATATCATTCAGGTCGCTAGTTGAACCGCGCTGCTTAGTATAGAGATTGAATGGCTAATCAAGCCAGTTGTCTACGACATTTCTCACCAAGCATAGTCCTTCCCAACGACTACTTGGCAATTCTAAGGCTCGACGCAAACGTGCCAACAACCAGCCAGCGACAAGCAGTGTTCATACATTTTGTTGTGGCCGCCACCGGCCACACGTGTGCGGTGAGTTTCCACAAAATGTATGAAAAAGCGTGTGAACTGCTTGTCGCTGGCTACCTGTCATTGTGTTGATGTCCCGTTTGTGCCGAGCCTATTATTTGCGAAATTAATATTTTAGTAAAATTAATATTTACCGATTCAAGACCCGCTAGTGGAGTGACAATTTTCATTAAAGATTATTATTATTGGTTCCAAGTTTTCTCAGACAGGATTTAAGTTGAGCTGCAACCCCGAACTTCCACGGGTATATTCCAGCCAACTCCGTGTTGAAGTCAGCCGTCAATACCAAACTAACTGGAGTTCAGTGTTTAATCGGCTGTGTAAGTAGTCAAAGAGTGGTTCTTCCTGGCAATTTGAGTTTAATTCGCTTCGAGAATGTTAGAGGCATGATCTTTTAGTAAACTAATGCAGTCGGAAATTATAAGCGCACTAGAATTTATCACGTACAAAAGCTCTATTTGCTCATTGGGTTTCATCACCAACCCTTAAATGTTGCCAATTCTAGGATATACGCATTCCCTATATTTGAGGTCGGTGAAATATTTTTCCTTTTGATTCATTTCATCCATCACATCAAAAAGGTGCTATTGATGAATGAATGCATAGAAAAGATTTGGAAAGTACCATGTCAATAGACCGATGAACGGACTAAGTGATTGGGATGACAAAATTCTAATCCATACAAGTTTGTAATACGGCTTAGATAATACGGCCCACTGCCTGCCTGACCCTCTTGGGTATGCTGTTGTTGGTAGACCTAGACAAAGTAACATACCGACAAAGATAAAGAAGTTCGATAGAGCAAAATGTATGGGATTTGACGTAAGTCGTCGTGAAATCACGTGACCAAAATCGTCTTCGTAAGTTCCTAGTTGTGTTGGTAGCGCAAGCTAAGGCGCTGTAGATACCAAAGTAATATGGCCGATCGTGACGAACTTCGACACGTTATCATTATGTAACGATTGCCACTTGGCTACGGGCTGGGATTCATCGCGGCTAGTGCATTCTACATTTTTTTTCAGCTGCCAAGCCAGCTTAACTTATAAATTATATGCCCTCCCTATGGATGGAAGGATATAGGGAGAATGGGTCATACCCTATTTATTAAATAAATGCACTACACTGGTCCAGTGCAGATTAATGAATTTGTACCAAAATGATTATAATTTGACGATTCGTGCAATTAGATAATGTATTTTTCATGGCCGTAGAAAAAAACACTCGTTTCGTCTCTTCAACAAAATTGTCTGTCAAAACAAACAACGTTAGCTGTTTGAAGTCTCGTGGCCTTGTTTCATCCAAACGGAAGTTGCTTAAGCACAAAATTGTATTTCCCCGCGAACTCAAATCTTAAACGACCAATGTCATTACAATGTCGCAATATCCGTCTGTTTGCCGTGCTATTTAACTTCGCTGCCTTTCCATTCATAGCCACAACTGGGGGGTAGGGTTTCCTCCGAAATTAATATTGAATTTCTTGTAGATGTGAATAATGTTACTATTGTTAAACTTTGGCGCGGTGTAGCAGGAGTGTTTGCCGAGCCTTCCCACTGTTTGCCTTTTCATTACCGAAAGGTATTGTGGGCTCGAGCTGAATTTGTAAATCCTTAATTACTCGCGTGGGATAATTTTTAACCACCAATTTTACCACTTTTAGTGGTAGACATTTGAGTAGAAGCACCCTAAAAATCAGGTTTGAATTTTCTGTAGGGTCACTAGAGGGTCCATGCCAAATCTTAGAGAAGATTAGTATTTAATGTATTTAATATTATAGTTTATTATTTATGATAATATATTGTATTTAGCTTGTAGGTATTTGTATTTAATGAACCCATATTGATATTTGTATGTAAGCATAATATATTTATAACTGTTTTAAATTTACGTTATTTTAACGTTACCTACTAATTTTACGCACCACCAAAATTTTATTTTCTGTACTCAGCTTTCTGGTTGACTGGTAGAGAATGCCTTATGGCATTAAGTCCTCAAATTGTAACATTGTATTTTATGTGCCATACAATTTTAAATAAATAAAAAGAAAAAAAATAAGATTAGTTGCTACTAGATAGCTCCGAGTGTAATTTAATGTTGTCAGGGTTGAAATAACATCTATCAAGTATAAATAAAAATAATTTAATCCAGTGCGACTCTATGCTATTAAAGTTTAATAAAATAAATATTGAATATTTGCCGAAAGCTGCTGTCTCTCAGTTATATAATTACCTAATATGACAAAGTGCCACACTTATTTTTATACTATAATAAATGATATAAATAATCAATGTTCATTCATATTTTTAACTACTGTCAACTACTATAGCCCGTTTGGTTAATAAAAAATTTTGTTATTCCAAAAAAGAATCTGTTGCTTGCTGTACAATATAAAACCAAATTGGGGCTAGGCTAAAAAGGAGACCCAAATATTGAAGTATAAAGCCATCAACGGAATAATTACGCGTCAAATAACTACTGACTATTAACTGTCCATAGAGTACCGAACTATTATAATCGTTGTTCCTTCATATTTTTAACTAGTGTTAACTACTTCTAGTCCTACGTTTTATTAATAAAATGTGTGTTATTTAAAAAAATCTGCAGCTCGCTGTACACTATAAAACCAAATTGAGGCTAACAAATGGAGACACAAATATTGAAGTGTAGAGCCATTAACGGAATAATTACGCGTTCAATAACTACTGACTATTAAATGTCCTTAAAGTGCCGAACTAACCCAACGGGGCAATGCACGAACAATAGAAATATTCCAAGCAAAACTTTAAATGGGCGCATTTAAAGCGATAAATCCACGGAAACGACTGAATAAAAATAAATAAGCGGGAACAGAGCCAAGCTCGATTTACTCAGATTCCCGCTAAATACAGCCTTATTAAGACGAAAATACGTAATTAAAGTGAATTAGAACATTTCGGGTGCTCGTTAAAGATATTAATGCTCCAAGTTTGGACATCGCAGTTGATAATCTGGCTTGGGTTTAGTAAAATATTTTTAAGGTTTGTCTTTTTAAACGAGCTGTTGTATCTAGACTGAAATCATTTTGCACATTCATAATTCTATTTGTGGTTGTTTGAATTCAATGGTGCCCTGCCGAATACAATTGTCACCGGGTGGTGACAATTGTATTCGGCTCTGCCGTCACCCGCGAGCGAGAGAGGGTTCTCTCTCTGGTGGGTCAACAAGGAGACAACCTACCGCACTCAGAGACGTCAATTAACTTTAATGAGTATTTAATGTCAATATTTTTCATTGAAATCTAGACCATAGACCCGGCAAGAATAGCGACTAGTTTTGAATTGTCATGTTTTGACGTTAAGTACTCATTAACATTATTTGACGTCTCTGAATGCGGCCGTGTGGTGACGGCAGAGTAGAATACAAATGTCACCACCCCAAATCTCTCCCGTGGGTGTCGTACAAGGCGACTAAGGATAAATCAGCGATGAGGAATGGGCAGCAGCGTTCCTCTTATACCACCTAGCAATAGTACTGCGACTTTTGTGCCGCGTTTTGCGTGCCCGATGATATAATTATGGCAAAATTCGCCATCTAATACATGGGACTTGGCAAAATATCGTTGATAAATCACGCCTGCCTACCCGTTCGGGAATAAATAGTGTGATTATTTATTATTATTTACGCATGGAGTTCAAAAGAATGGGGCATAAGAGTTTTTATCATAGCGTAGATTAGGACACGTAAATCGCAGTATATTGCTACGTAGTATAAAAGGAAGGCTGCTGCCCATTACTCATCGCTGCACTTACTTTACCCCTAGTCGCCTTGTACGGCACTTGCAGGATATCTAGGGGTGGTGACAGTGGTATTCTGCTCCATCGCCACGACAATCATCTAGAACACTTGAGTAATACTGTGATTATCTCGCCCATAATTACATGGGACCTAAATTTGGGTGTATTAACACACCTCTTGCAGGGGATAAACTGGCGTGACTAGTGTATGCTATGTATGCACAATGCCTGCTTACTCCGACGATGCAAGTAGATGAATCTATACTATTTTCAGAAATAAAACTTCCGCCACAAACAATCGAAGCTGTTTCGAGAGAGAGAGATTCGAGAAAACAAAAAAAAAACCTTATCACAACTTCACCGTTTTTAAATAACTGCCATCAGTCTGCGCAGATGAAACATTCAGATAACTGAACTTAGCTTTAAAAGAATTCGAGATTACGAACAGATTTTTCTGACACATTTATTATCAAGTCTCCCGGGTCCTACTTTATCCCCGTCCATCGGGAGTCGTGTTTAAAAGGTACTTCATTATTTTTTTAATATCACGGGCAATCCATCAAATCGTGGCGGCAACGCAATGACGCGTCGATAATGAACAAGTTGCCTGGCAGTAAGTGTTTTGTCGTGTTTTGAGCTTACTTTTTCCGTGAAAATAGTACATGCTTAGCGTTTAAGTTTGAATTGAATTTCCCTTAAAATTTCTTTTTACAGTCCTCTGCTAGACCTTATTGTATGTGCTCAAACTCAAGGCGGGAAAAAATCATGCCGTCTTGGTCTAAACTCACTTGTTGGCCTCAGTGGGAGAACGAAAAATAAAGCGAAGAATGACCAACGCCGACTCACCCCAGTTTGTCGTAAAATTCGCGTAACAGATTTTGCCTGGCGAGACCAACAGCACCTTGGGGCACTCGAATTGTCTACTTTTCAGGCCTGTTGCCCTCTAGGGCTAGGCTCACAACATCAGCTTACCAAAAAAGGGTTGGTAAAACAGACAGACTACCGGCAATGAAACCTAAGCCTGTAAGAAATAATTTAAAATGAATTAAAAAATATGAATCCATTTTTTATTTAAATTAATATTTGTTAAATAAATAATCGAGGAGCTCGCTGGCGCAGTGGCACAGCGCGCTTGGCCTGCGATTGCGTAAACTAAGCAATTTCGCTAAGGCCGGTCATTGGATGGGTGACCAACAATTTATTATCTCGAGTTCCTCCGTGCTTCGGAAGGCACGTTAAGCCGTTGGTCCCGGCTGCATCTGCAGTCGTTAATACCCACCAACCTGCACTGGGCCAGCGTGGTGGGTTATGGCCCAATCTCCCTATATTCTTCCATTCATAGGGAAGGCCCGTGCCCTAGCAGTGGGGACATTAAAGGGTTGGTGATGATGATGATGATGATGAATCAAATAATTAACTTAAATAGGATGTTAATTAACTTATACTGATAAGAATGCCAAATATTTGTATTTTATATATACTGTTCATATAATAGGTACAATATTATTGACGCACATTTTGGGTTGAATCTTTTGCTATTTACGACGTGTTATCTGGCTGTCTTCTTTTCCATGGTTGAGTTATTATTTATTCTGTCAATTTAATCTTGGTAGGCTTAATATTTTATTCCAGGCGTAAGCCGTTTATTCATAAGAGTAAATTATTTTCGCATGAAAGGACAGATTATCTACTTATTAATAAGAAATAGCGAACGAATTCAATTATCTCGTTCGCTGAGTTGATAGTTAATCAGGTCTTTTAATAATTCACTTTGTCTATAAATCCTAGGTAATATAATGTTACATTAAAACTTCAATATAAAAATAGGAAATTCTTGAGCCAGAATGGCTAGAGGTCCTATTTTCTGTTGTTATATCTGTATGTATCTATTAAAGCAAGAAACAATTACCATTCAACCAAGCAGAATGTCTCTGTGCCGTCAATACTTATCTCAGCAATTTTATATAACTGCACGTTTACTTATCTTCAGCGAGGAGTGGAAAATTCAATTTCAAATATCGCCATGTGGAATCTAAACTACTAAACAGAAACAATATTATTCAAACATATACGCATTTTGCAATAAGAAACCGCTTGTTTTTCGTGTAGGGTCGTGTAAGTAGAGTGTGATAATATGCACGTTTTGACAGATATGTTAGCTCCCATGTGAATCCATACTGTGCCAGTGTGGTGGGTTGAACGACACCCACGTCATAGATGTGACAATTGTATTTTGCTCTGCTGTCACCATGCGACAGTATATATCCATCATTCGTTGTTTATTAATTACCATCGGTACTCACCCTGCTCATCCTTCCGCTGCTAGAACAATCGAGGTACTTACATGTATACAATGTGGCTTGTCCAATTCCTTAAGTCGGCAATTACCATACAAGCAATTAGTTGATTGTAGGGCCCCTATTACTGTCCTTCCATTATTCCCCAGCACCATTACCATTCCCGGCATTTAACTCCAAACTGTCGCCCGTTTCATAGAACATTGCACATGAGTTGCTTCTGTATATTGCCTGCTCCGTTACGGTGGTATGGTTGGCAATATGTGCAAAGTCATTTACTAGTCATTTTGAATAAAAACTTTGCGTAAACGTAAAAGTCGACTAATTGCCGCACTCAGAGACGTCTATTAACGTTAATGAGTACTTAATGTCAAAGAATTTCATTTGAATATAGACCATAGACCAGGCAAGAATAGCGACTAGTTTTGTATTGCCATTTTTTGATATTAGATACAATAATGACGTGAACGTCTAAACGTTATTTGACATCTCTGAGTACGGCAGTAAGTGATGATGTATCGTGTAAACCAATAAGCATCCTGGCAGTGGCCGGCTAGTGCCAGTGAATTGTGCATATGTATGTGTCATAGGTACGTGTATGTGTCATAGGTATTTATTTTTCTGAACTTATTCCATGCCTAGAGGTAATTTCTAAGATTTGTCAAATGAATGGTGGTAAAAGTTCGAAATTAACAATAATCACAGAACAATTCGGACATTTAGGACCATTAAGAGTTGGAAAACGTGTGGTGACGGCAGAGCAGAATACAATTGTCACCACCCCCATCTCTCCCGTGGGTGTCGTAAAAGGCGACTAAGGGTAAAGACAGCAATGAGTAATGGGCAGCAGCATTTCTCTCATACCACCTAGCATTATAAATTTGTACTGCGATTTATGTGCTCGATATAGGATCGAACATAATTGGCGAAAAGTGGGTGTTAATTCACCTCTGCCTACCCCTTCGGGGATATAGGCGTGATTTATGTATATATGTAAGAGTTGGAAAATCTTAGGTTGTACCGGAATATCTTAGGATTTACCGTGGTTCGGGGTTTTACAGTAAATATAACAAGTATTTGGGACAATTGATTCAACATTAAATGGAAAAATAAATTCACATTTATTTCACTGACTGATATTGTATACGTCTATTCAACTTTACTGATATTCCATTGTTATTTAAAATAATGATCCACCACCAAACATGTTACTATTGTTGGGATATTAAATTATTCTACAACATTGGGAGATTAATAGTTCACGCTTTGTGCGAACGTTGCTTATTGATTTTATGAATGTGTTCTGTTATTCAATAGAAAATTGTTTCGGATCACTTGGAATGTACAAATTACATCGGGATTAATCGTACCATTCAAATTTATTACAGTATTATTCACCGTAATACTCTGGCCTAGTTCGAATGTAGTGTTTCATGAATAGTACTTATACTCGAATGAATAGTTCGCCGTGGTGACGGCAGAGCAGAATATAATTGGATTACTCTTATACCAGCTAGCAATATAGTTCTCATTGGCGAAATAAAGGTGTTAATTCACCTCTGCCTACCACTTTGGGGAATATATGCGTGATTTATGTATGTATGTAATATGCCTTATTGAGCGTTTGGGCCCCTTGCCTTAAACATGAAAATGAGCCACCGAAAACATAGTTGGTACAATTGTAACTATTCCACCATTTCAATTGTCAGAACGATGATAAGCGAAATCAATTTTCAATCAATTCGTTTGCCTATTGACAAGTAAATTTCAATCACAGCTGCCTCTTCTAGTACTAATGAAAATACCCACAGCAAGATGTATGAATTTTCTGACCTATTTTGCTTTGACATATTTTTCTCAACATAAATCTAGGAGCTCGCTAGCGCAGTGGTATAGCGCGCTTTGCCTGCGATTGCGTAAACTAAAAAATGTTCGCTAAGGCTGGTCATTGGATGGGTGACCAAAAATTTATTATCTCGAGTTTCTCCGTGCTTTGGAAGGCACGTTGAGCCACTGGTCCCGGCTGCATCTGCAGTCGTTAATACCGACCAACCCGCAATCTCCCTATATTCTTCCATCCATAGAGAAGGCCCGTGTCCCAGCAGTGAGGACGTTAGAGGGCTGGTGATGATGATGATAAATCTAGGATTAAAACTGCTAGTTGAACTTACTGTATGGGAAGCAAACATCCCGAAAGACCATGCTATAAACCCAATAAGTACCTTGACGTAAGAAACAAATTAACAAAAATGTATATTAGTTAATATATAACTTTGTATGGTGTTGAGGTCCGACTGAGGTATACTGCCTTAAGAGGGCACTTTTTCGTACAAAGTTATTGTCCTTACCTAAGAGGACAGATGGGAACATCAGTTTCCACATGCCTCTATTAGGGACAATGAGACTCCCGGGAATCGATAATGAAAACTATATAGTTACAAATAAATTTGTGGTTAGAAAAAGTTTTGTCTTGATAATTTTTCGAACTATAATTTTTCGAACTTTTTCTAACCAATTTATTAGTGATAATTTTTCTAATATTTCTATAATGTTGAAATAAAAATCAAAATAATATTTTATATAAGCCAATGGACAATTTGGGATGTACACTCGCTTTGGACTGACTTCTCCTATTGCTAGATCGTGTATTATGAAAGCTGCTCCCTATTCGGTCCTATCCATCATATTCGTGACCCTAAGTCGCCTTGTACGACCCACCGAAGAGTAAAAGGGTGGTGACAATTGTATATTTAACTCTTTCGTGGCTACATTTTTACTACCTACTATTTACCTACACATACATTTCACCCAAGTGTACTATTATATAATACCATAGTACTTTAAAATTTCAAGGTAGATATAATTAAATTCAATATTCTCAGGTTTAGCATAATTATTTCCATAAGTCTTATTATATTCGGCGTTATTATAATTGGTAGTAATGAGGTTTGATTTTTTTTCATAATTCTAAAAATAAAAGTATTTTGTAAGGTAATTAACGCGTGTACAAATTAACGGTTTTTCGCTTTTTAATTAATAGACTGGTCGGAATGGTAGCATAAAATATTAAGTAAAATATTAAAGGAAATTCGGACAAAATGGTGGCCAAAAGAGATATTTAAATCAAAATAAAATAAATTGCCTTGTGGTGACGGCAGAGTGGAATACAATTGTCACCACCCCAAATCTCTCCCGTGGGTGTCGTACAAGGCGAAATCACGCCTTCAATTCCCGAAGGGGTAGGCAGAGGTGAACTAGCGCCCACGCTTCGCCAATTATGTTAGGTCCCATGTAATAGGTATATAGCCCATTGCCATTTATCGGGCACAAAAGCCGCAGTACATTGCTAGGTGGTATAAGAGGAACGCTGCTGCCCATTCCTCATCACTGATTCACAAAAAATTGAGACATCACAAATAACTAAGATTTCAAATTACAAATATTTTACCTTTGCCCAATACATTTTGCCGTGCGGTGACGGCAGAGTAGAATACAATTGTCACCACCCCTCTCTCCCGTGGGTGTCGTATAAGGCGACTAAGGATAAATCAGCAATGAGGAATGGGCAGCAGCGTTCCACTTATACCACCTAGCAATAGTACTGCGACTTTTGTGCCCGATAAATGGCAATAGGCTCGCCAACTGTTATATGGGACCTAACATAATTGGCGAAACGTGGGTGCTAGTTCACCTCTACCTACCCCTTCGGGGATATAGGCATGATTTATGTATGTATGTATGTACACAAATGCCACATATTGCCAACTATGTTAGGTCCCATGCAATAGGAGGCGAGCCTATTGCCGTCTATCGGAAACCTAATTAGCAGTATATTCTTCTTTAAAAGAATGAGGGAGATAATAGTATTCTACTTAGCCACCACCACCACACAGCATACAAACATTTTATTTTCTTATAATATTTGGAAAAATTATGAAGCATCGAAATGTATTTTTTTTGAGACAAAATATTTTCTTCTATAACAGTCAAATTAAAAATCAAATTATGTTTTCTTATAAAATCCAGTAACAAAGCAGGAAGTTTTAACCGGCTCTAGGGAGTAGCCCAGAAGGCTAACTGCAAAAATCCATTTACTAAACCATTTCTACTTGCTTTAGACAGTATATCAGCTTTGTGTTCCCTCCCCCTAAAAGTTTCAACATTCCATCAACAGATCAAGATAAGCCTACCACAGATTAGTTACCTAGCAACCTCTATTATTTTAAGCAATTTGAGAAATAAATAGCCGGCTACCAAACTTCAGAAAGCTTTATTCCAACTGGAGATTGAAAATTGAAACCCGCCGATAGCGTGTTTTACTGTCTTCAAGTCTTGTGCAACTTGTATAAGTTATTAATTTAATGATGATATCATTGTGCAATTTAAAAAAAACAATATTCAATATCAGAGAGCAATAATTGTAATATTGAAACCTGTGTAACCCTACTTAATACAAATAAACTTACACATTATTCCCAAACGTTGCGTACGTTAACAATTTTCCAATGGTATCCAAATATTGTCTGAATAAGCCGAGTACATACATTTATTTACATGGTTTTACAAAAATATATTTACACTTAAAACCGAATATTTACATTGCTACTGTCCATTTCGAGTCTTCATTTAATATACGGCATGTTGGGGAGGATGTCCGGTCTCCGGCGGTGGTGGGACCCGTGATGCCTCAAATGTATGACAGCCTCTCTCATCTTTTGATCCCTCAATGTCCTGATGAAGTCTTCATCTATCAGGTTCTTGTGCTTCCCAAGCCGTGCCACTGACTTGTCCCCTCTCTCGCTATCCTTAAAGAGAACGCACCAGAGCGATTTATCCTTGCTGTCCCAAAGCAGACTCTTCGTATACTCCTTTAGTCTCCTGCTGTTTTCCTCCACTCGCCGCATAGCTATCTCCATCTTAATCAGGTCTTTGTAGTGGTCCGACTCCGGCTGTTCTGTGGTAGCGACCTCACTCGTTCTAGCACTTATATTAATTGGCGACAAGTAGTAATTTTCATATTGGTCAGCCGAACCTCTCGTCCGTAGTAACCACACAACACTCGCTATGAAAGTACACGACACTATGAACGTTAGTACCAGAAGAGTCAGTCTGAAAATAACGCTTGGTGGTGCACAGCTCATATCACTATTTGTTTTTGTTTGGCCGCGCTACGAGTACACATAACGGGCCGGCCGTAGCATTGGCGGCTACGTGCTACGCGACCGTCGTCTACGACGCGCGCTTGGCGACTGTCGTAGCCGCCTAGCTATCCGACGAGCGTTGTTTATAACAGCTGTAATTTCGTGGCCGAAGCTGTATTCCAAGCCGGAGTGCAGATGCTTTCAAAACTCTTTGTGAGAGTTTCCTTTGCACTTTTGTGCAGTCATTGTACTGGAATTTTTAAATTCGTAACAAGGGATTCATAATTGTATGCCGGATTTTGTTTTCTCCTGCTTCTTTCGCGTAGATCTCTTTGTTTATCGGCAGATAGTTGTAGTGGAAGCCGTAGCGCAAAACGGTCGCTATTGTTAAGTTGAATTCGTTTTTGGAATAAAAATTTCTGCTTGCGATGATCAAAAACGGGCAATGTCAAAAATTCCTTATTTCAGGCAATTGTTTCCTATTATTCACCAATCAGCTATGCGACTGCAGCGCTAATTGTAATTAGTTCGTGGCTAATTACTCGCATAATTCAGCAAATGCCAATCGTATTACGCCCAGTACAAGTACTGTTTTGCCAATTAGCGTTTGGTTGAAATACAGATGTTAATTTGTGATGAAAGAGTAAATGGCAAAATAAAATATGAATTGTTTTTAATAATTTAATGTTATTAAATGCTATTAATCAGGTAATGCTTAAACCTTCATATTAGTCAACCAGAAAGGCAATTAAACATAGACTATGTCTCCGCATGGTGACGGTAGAGCAGAATACAATTGTCACCACCCCTACCTCTCTAACATCTTTCAAAACTACTAAGGGTAGCGTTCCTGGCAGAATTATAGCATTAATGGCAACAGGCTCGCCCCCGGTCAATGGGACGTACATACATATTATACATACATAAATCACGCCTATATCCGTGAAGGAGTAGGCAGAGGGGAACTAGCACCCACGTTTCGCCAACTATATCAAGTCCCATGTAATAGATGGCGAGCCTATTGCCATGTATCGGCCACAAAAGTCACAGTATATTGCTAGGTGGTATAAGAGGAACGCTGCTGCCCATTCCTCATCACTGATTTATCCTTAGTCCCCTTGTACGACACCCACGGGAGAGATTTGAGGAGGTGACAATTGTATTCTACGCTGCCGTCACCACACGGCACTCGATGGGACGTGATATATAATATATGTATGAGGGGGAAATGTGAGTGTCAATACACCTTGTTGGAGTAGGGGAAAAGATGTATGTACCTACAAGGAATCAGGGCTCTTGATTCAAGTCTATTTAGCTATCACTTGCTCACTCGTTCTCCCATGACCGCTCTTTTATTTTAAATAAACAAATAAATTACAATTTCTAATATTAAAATTCAATTTATCTGCCTGAATTTTTATCAACTAAATAGCCTTATAATATCCCCATTTGTCTGGCTCCGCCAATAGACAGAAATGCGAAGGGAAAACGACTACCATCATCATAATCCACCACTTACCACTAATACGAATTGGTGAATGCTATCGACCGTCGATAGCGACGGCTCTGACCCCAACTTACGTACATACATACACATACATAAATCACGCCTATATCCCCGAAGGGGTAGGCAGATGTGAACTAGCACCCACGTTTCGCTAATTATGTTAGGTCCCATGTAATAGGTGGCCAGCCTATTGCCATTTATCGGGCACAAAAGTCGCAGTAGGTACATTGCTATAGCTAGGTGGTATAACAGGAACGCTGCTGCCCATTCCACATCATTGATTTATCTTTAGTCGCCTTATACGACACCCATGGGATAGATTTGGGGGTGGTGACAATTGTATTCTACTCTGCCATCACTACACGACTGCCCCTAACGTGACTCTGACAGATCAAGTTTCCCAATAAATTAGAACTTTGGTCACCCATCCTACAGCAGGCTTTATACATGTTACGCAAACTCAGACTGATCGCCTATCTTATTAATAATATTGTAGACTATATCCATACTTTCACTGGGTTATGTAACTCAAAATGTAATGACGTAATGGTTGGCCCAAAACAACTGAACATTATGATAACACACAAATCTTTATTTACATAACACCCTAAAATTATGTAAGCCTAAAATCTTGTTTGTATAGATTACGGTACCTATACAAAATATTTACTTATGCCCACACAATATTATCTCAGTAACCAAGTTAGACAAACATCTATGGCTTACAGAGAATTACGTCAGTGCCGATGTAGCTTTGACAGAATAATAAATTCAATAGGAGAATTTATTGAATGGCATTATTGACTTATGATATGATATGACATGGGCTGACGGTAGAGCAGAACACAAATATCAAATCTTTCCCGCGGGTGTTGTAAACGGTAACAAAGGCTAAAGACTGCAATGGCGCAAAAGCGTTCGTTTTATACCACATAGAATAATGCCCATTACGTAGGACTTGACATAAACTCACGATATGTAGGTATTACACATATCCACCCCATAGGAGAAAAGTCATAAAGATTTTGGTGGTTAGAAAAAGAATTTGGAAAAATTAT
This sequence comes from Cataclysta lemnata, assembly GCA_963931975.1. Lineage (NCBI taxonomy): Eukaryota > Metazoa > Arthropoda > Insecta > Lepidoptera > Crambidae > Cataclysta > Cataclysta lemnata. Next base: position 6,592,089 of record OZ008352.1, read on the forward strand.
GATCTTGAAATTATGATCTTATTTCTACATTGCGAGGGTACCCGTTGGCTTACAACGTGAAGTGTAAAGGTAAGAAGAATTTCGGCAAGTTAATTAGTTTCTTGGGTGGCCGAGCAGTCAGGCACCTGCCCAGATAGCAGCGGACGCGATCATAATTTTTCGAAATTCTTTCTAACCACCAAAATCTTTGTACTAACTTTTCTAACATTTATATAATGTTAAAATTTAAAATCGAATAGAAAAGTCATAATTTTATTATAAGTAGGTATGTTCTCGTGTTCATTGTATTAGTCACTCACAAAAGCGTCCCCTTGTTAGTTTTGTGTCAGGTAGGTTAATTCAACGGGACTACATAACCCAAATAACTTAGAAGCAGTTTACTAGCTGTGAGACTCAAAACTTTACTATAGCTATGGATGGACCTACAGTGTGAGGAAGCCCGAAGAAGGGAGGATGGATTGTGTGAAAGATGATAAAAAGAAGAAAGGGGTTCATGCTGAGCTCACGTCTGATAGAAGAAAATTGAAGACATGTTGTGGCGAACCCTTCTTTAACTGGAATAAGCAGCAAAAAGACAAATTAACTGTAAGAACAGAACTTGACTGATTGCCACTTGACTGTGAGATTTTAACTTGTCTAGCTGTCGCACTCAGAGACGTCAAATAACGTTAATGAGTACTTAACGTCAAAAAATGACAATTCAAAACTAGTCGCTATTTTTGCCGGGTCTATGGTCTAGATTTGAATGAAAATTTTCGACATTAAATACTCATTAAAATTAATTGACATCTCTGAGTGCGGCAGTAGGACTATTACAAGAGTTATTCGTAAGCAATTTACACTGGCTTTAATGCCATGGATTTTTTCACGAATGTTTTTCACATTCAATTAAGTGTCACTATAGGCTCCATAAATGTGGACCTGGTAACCTGAAAGCTAATGAGAGTGTACAGTATGTGAAAATGCTTTTAAATCTGATGGCATCACGCAACGCAACCAAATTACAGATTTAATGCAGACTTAAAGTCACGATGACACGTATTTTTCGTGTTAATTTTCAACCATGGTAAATAAAGCACAGGAACTTTATTATGAATGCACCTAACTTGTAATTTGAATGGTGTTGTATTATGACATTATCCTATACCTCTTGGCGTAAATAAAACTGATTTTTGATAAATGATAATGATGAATGAAGTTTTATACACACACGTATCCTCTTTAGGCAGTATACATAATTTGCGTATCCTATGTCTTTGTAAGCCGATGAAGAACAAGTTTTATCCTAGGCCCGTATGAAAATTTGGTGTCAAATCTTTGCTTCTATAAAGTTCGATGCAGGTGGCTATGTTTTTCAAATGCCGTATGATGACGGCAGAGAAGAATACTACCACTATAATTATCACCACACCAAATCTCTCTCATGGTCGTACAAGGTGACTAAGGATAAAACAGTGACGAGGAATCACCAACAGCGTTCCACCCAGCAATGTACTGCGACTTTGTGCCCGATAAATGGCAATAGGCTCGCCACCTATCACATGGGACCTAACATAATTAGCGAAACGTGGGTGCTAATTCACATCTGCCTCTGCGGATATAGGCGTGATTTATATATTTATGTTTTCAAATCCAAGCGCCCTATCGCACTCGCGTTGCCAAGTACCCACGTAAAGGTGGAAATTCTCAAGAAGTCACGAAGTGCCGTGAAAGGCACGTAATTTCATTTCCTCGCTCCTTCTGTTTCGTTAAAATGCTATTTTTGCATTTCCCCAATGTAACCGACTGTGTTGCGAAGCCTTTTCGGCAGGTGGCGCCCATGTTGTAATTACGCGAAGCTCGCCATTAGGGCAATTATCGCCTAACTATTGTAGCTTTCCACCCCAACACTTTCTTGGGGACAATTGAATTACATAATCAGCCTGTGCACGAAATGTTTGGTAACGGTTTTTTCGACATTCTTTTACAAATTGATTTGTGCGTAGTCTTGGGGTATCTGTAGTTGCATTGGTAGGGTTTAAGGGGGTTATGTGACCAGAGATATAACAACAATTTAAATTACAAAAATTATAAATTCATCGCAGTTATAAATAATTGTTGAAAGTTTATTGAGGGGTAAATATTCAAAATTACTGCATTAGTACGGCAGACATACCCATAGCTGCGATGGCTGGCAGCGAGATGGCATGGATGGCGGTAGCCTCATTCTGCGAGGACGTGTTGGAGCAGAAGGAGGCTGCGGAGAGGGCCCGCGAACGAGACCCGAACGCGGCCCCAACCCGCCGACATAGACTCGGCCGGAGGCGGCGCCAATACGCGCGCCAAATGCAACCGCCGTAGCAGGGGCGGCAGGTGATGGAGTGGGGCTCCGTCACTTGCCACTTAAGGCCCCAGCGTTAGGGAAGTATCTTAGTCATTCCGCGGACACTTCCTTCCTCCCCCGAGGAGCCTGAAAAGGCAGACCTGCTGACCGGCACATGGTGGTAGTATGCGATGAGCGTTCCCACCTAGCCTGTCCAAAGCGGGATAAGCGGAACACGACTGTTTTTAGTGGGTTGGGGCCAGGCCCAGACTAGTTGGGAGATTCCTACATAACCCCGGTAGGGCCCCACCCGAGCCGGGGTATGTATAAAACATTTTCAGTCGGAAAAAAGAAAAAAAAAGACATACCCGTAGCAATATATACCCACAACAGAGGGATTAAAATATCTGAACAAATCTTAGAACACCATAACAATAGGCATACTGCACTACCTATTATACACGACGCATGTCAATATCTCAATTATTACAAAGATTTTGGTGGTTAGAAAAAGAATTTCGAAAAATTATGGTCTTGATGCGGGAATCGAACCCGCGTCTGCTGCTATCCGGGCAGGTGCCTGACCGCTCGGCCAACCAAGACACTAATTAACTTGCCGACATTCTTCTAACCTTTACACTTCACGTTGTAAGCCAACGGGTTCCCTCGCAATGTAGAAATAAATTTCAAACATTCCAAAGCAGATATTTTTACAATACCGTGCGTTCGGTTATACTATTCGATTTTAATTTTAACATTATATAAATGTCAGAAAAACTAGTACAAAGATTTTGGTTATATATTAAATATAATAGTTTAAAAAGCAAACCCAAGCTTAACAAATGTTATGCAAATTCAGTTCTTGATGACCTAAACATACTCATCAAAGAACTCAACGGTATAGGTCTGGAACTTAATTTCTCTAAATGTGAACTATTCATCTCAGATAATCTCACAGAATATCATAGGAACGCTATAATCTCAAAATTTAATTCGTTGGCCCCCAATATTTTAACAATTAATAAACCCAATCTTCGTCTTCTCGGAGCACCTATTCTAGATGACTCCATCACAAGCTTTGTCCAAGAAAAAAATTCCAAATTCTCAGATACATGTAGTAGACTTCTCGAAATCAACACTCATATAGCCTATGTTATTCTCCGCGTTTGTCTGTTCGTACCTCAATTCACATATATCGTCCGGTCTAGTCAACTTTGGAAATTCCCCAATCTACTTTTGGAATTGGACAACAAACTAAAAGAAACTCTTTCTTCGGTCCTCAATATTCAATTGTGTGACCGCTCGTGGTGTCAAGCCTCTCTACCTGTTCGCCATGGAGGTTTAGGTATAAGGAAAATTTCAAGTGTTGCTCTTCCAGCCTTCTTGTCTTCTATTCACAGGACAAGTAATTTAGTCGACAGGATTTTACTCAATAGTGTCAGTACCTATGAAGTGTCTCATTTAGCCGAGGCAAAGTCAACTTGGTCCGCGGCTTGCCCTGATCTAGGATTGCCAGCGTCCCCTTGCTCCCAGAGACAGTGGGACGAGCCACTCTGCAAATTGGTGCGGGAAGAACTCTTAAACACGTCATCCAATTCTGCAGATCGGGCTCGTCTCTTAGCTGTAGGGGAGTGGGAATCCGGGTTATGGCTGCAGGCTTTGCCATCGTCTAATATAGGGACACTTCTTGATCGCACTGCATTTCGAATTGCAACATGCCTGCGCCTAGGCATCGCCTGTAATGTCCCCCACCAATGCCGCTGTGGCATAATGGTCGATAATCTTGGTCACCATGGTCTCTCTTGCACAAGAAGTGCAGGCCGATTTAAAAGACATGCTGAGGTTAATGACATCATCCGCCGGGCCCTCGTGACTAGCGGAATGCCCGCTGCTTTGGAGCCTAATGGCTTAGCACGGGATGATGGTAAGAGGCCTGACGGCATGACCCTCGTTCCCTGGAAGAAGGGAAAATGTCTGGTATGGGACGCCACTTGCGTGGACACTCTAGCAATGTCCCATATTCCAGCTACCTCAGCAATGTCCGGATCGGCTGCAGCTTCCGCTGAATCCCTTTTACGGCGCAAATACGCCGGTCTCTCAGGAGACTACCTATTTGAGCCGTTTGGAGTAGAGACTCTGGGACCATGGGGTCCAGGAGCTCACGGACTTTTTGTTTTTGTTTTTGTTGGGACATTACAAAGCGGCTACGTGAGATAGTAGGTGACAATAAGGCTGGTCTGTATTTCGCGCAAAAAATTAGTCTCGCCATTCAGCGAGGTAATGCAGCCAGCGTTATTGGTACACTTCCCGTCTCAGAAGACCTAGGCGAGGTTTTCTACCTTTAATTTAGCTTTTAGTTCCTATTCCGTATTCAATTTACTTTATTGTAATTATGTACTACTGTAATTATGTATATAAATGATAAAATTGTAATTTTTAGTACAAAATCTCTACGGTTCATAAAAAGTCACGGCAACACCTTTCCTTGAAGCACGGAACCTTTAACGTATAATTACTCGTAATTACTAACCGTACAAAATCCAATGTGTTCCTTACTTAAACATCACATAGCTACTTGACCTGCCACTCGATGTTGCAAGTGTTCTGATAAACTATTTACGTTTACTTAGGATAACAACATGTAGGCTTGCACGTAATTAAGTTATGGGCTGTTGGTAGATTGGTTCTGGATTTAGAGAGGGCTTCGTTGTGTTCTGACCTGGGGGCCTAGCAAAGTGGCACAGATACAACATTTCTATGTAGCAAATGACAAATTCTCTTACATTTGACACGACGACGGTCGCCATGTTTTTTTTCTCTGTAAAAGCTACGTCAGTTTTTTACATCTGTATTAGCCCCTCCAGTGATACGCCGCCATTTTTGAATTTCGCGCTTACGTCACCTGGCGGTCCCCCAACCCTTGCAAAAACGGCGCGTCTTTTTAAAATGAAAATATCTCTAAAATGTTGTATGGAAGCTATTTTATAAATGTTGTGTTTCTCAAATCGTTATGAAACAAGCTATCTAGTATATGTACACATTAATACAATTATACTGGAAATATGTTAATTATTCTATGTTGAAAAAATTTTTTGAAGTTTTTGACAGTTCTATGGAAACACAAAGGCAGCTCGAGTAGGTAATAATAATAATAATAAAATGTTTATTTCTGTTTAAATACATACATAACAACAGTGACCGAAGTCCCCTTTTAAGCTTAATTGCTTGTGTCAGGGGTCAACGCTCTTCCATACAAAATAGAAGTACCAGTTAACAGTAGCCTAATCGAAGACAATATAAATAATAATAATAATAGCATAATAAACATGTAGACAAGTCTCTCTCTGTGTGTGTGTGTGTGTGTGTGTGTGTGTGTGTGTGTGTGTGTGTGTGTGTGTGTGTGCGTGTGTGCGAGTGCGTGTGCATGTGCGTGTGCGTGTGTGTGTATGTGCATGTTTGTCCTTGCACTTAACTTTTGCTTATACTACACAAACAAGCAATGCCTCAATTTCTTCGTAGTTTCTTACAACAGTTACAAAGTTTAGTTTGGTACAACTAGTGACTCATTCAATTCAGTTAAAATGGCGCCGTTTGTCACGTGTCATTATATGCCGTCCTTGTTCTTTTCTTTACGCGTTGCATAAGTTAGAGCAGTAATAGATAAAATAAATCGCGTGAGTTGTGCTTTAATACAATGTAGGAGCGATCGACCTCCAGATGGCGGTTTGAGAGATGAGCGGTTTTTGTCATCGATCTCCATGAGGTGGCGTGACAGAGATTAGATTAGATTGGCTATTCATCTAGAGGGGCAGGTCTTTTTTCTTATAAGCAGCATTATAGTGTAGGCACTTGAAATTAAAGCATCTTTGTAATCTTCTTCACCTGCCCTGTTCCCAGTCTATCTGATGATATCGGTCAAACGTCATCAAGCCATCCACTCCCTTTTGATTCATATCATCCATCACACCGTAAAGGTGCTAGTGATGAATAAATGTATAGAAAAGAGACGGAAAGGACCATGTCGAGAAACCGATGAACGGAGAGAGTAATTAGGATGACAACATGCCAATCCATACTGCTCAAGGTTTTGGCTTTGGTTTTACAGCCGGTCGCCTGCCTGACACCAACCCTCTTTGGGTATAAACATTTGCATTTTTGTATTCCATCATCCCAAAGCTACTCCCGCCTTATCCATGAATTATTATTTGCACCTACAATGTAAACATTAGTCTGAGTAAAGTTCAGGCAGCCTCAAGGTCGAATGAGAAAGTATAGCCTGAAGTATTCATTTTTAAGTGCTCCCCCGACATTACTCACGCTAAGCTCTACATTTTCGTTACGACAACTAAATTATTACCTACCTAGAAACGATTGCTCTATTTGCTACAAAGTCTCCAACCATTACAAGGAACAAGTATATTTCCCCGTGAACGTAGTTGTTTCTTGTTACAAGTAACAACGACTTTATTTTCACTCGTAACATTGCATTGTGTGTAACACTGTTTATGGTTTTTATGATTTAAGTATTATTATTATTTTAGTATAACAACAAAACATTGCTATGTATTGCGACTTTCGTGCCCGATAAATGGCAATAGGCTCGCCACCTATTACATGGGACCTAGCATAACTTGCGGAACGTGGGTGCTAGTTCACCTCTGCCTACCCCTTCGGGGATATAGGCGTGATTTATGTATGTATGTGTATGTGTAACCAAACATTCACTCCAACTCGAAGGGCTCGATTGCGCAGCGGCTGAGCGCTCTCGTTCAGCGTTTGCGTAAACTAAGCAATGTTTTATAAGGCTGGTCATTGGATGGATGACCAAAATTTATTACCTCAAGTACCTCCGTGCTTCGGAACGCTCTTTGAGCCGTTGGTCACGACTGCATATACATACATACATAAATCACGCCTATATCCCCGAAGAGGTAGGCAGAGGTGAATTAACATCCACTTTTCGCCAATTATGTTCGGTCCCATGTGGCGGTGGCGGGCCTATTGCCATATATCGGGCACATAAATCGCAGTTATATTGCTAGGTGGAATGAGAGAAATGCTGCTGCCCATTACTCATTGCTGTCTTTACCCTTAGTCGCCTTGTACGACTCCCACGGGAGAGATGGGGGTAGTGACAATTGTATTCTGCTCTGCCATCACCACACGGAAAGAAAGAGAAACAATTATTCATTGACGTTTGCAAGTGAAGAAATTAACTGAGCTTTTCCCACCTGAACGCCGGCTTATCGCGCCCGATCTACCCACGCAGGCGTGTTTACTCAGTAATTTAGTTTAAGTACAGCTTTTCGTTTGACAGAGGCTGTGGTTGATAATTGCAGCGAGATCGTTATCGGTGGCGGGTCTCGCCCAAATTACAGAAGTGGCCTGTCGACCCACTTCCCTTATCAGGCGGACGCATCACACACAGCGCGACGATGTTTCCTTTCGGTCCGCCGCTAGGTGATCCAGCGTTGGGCTCGTTCGTACTATTTATATGATTAACCTTTGAATACTGAGGGGAGTGAAGTCGTATTTGTACTCATTAAGCAATCACGGTGTTGTAACGTTACGGCGTAAAATCAGAGGGGTTATTGTGTTAGCCTCTTTCAATCGCTTTCGTCTACCTGCCACTCTCACTCATTGGTAATAATCGCATAGTCTGAGAGTAACAGGTAGACGAAAGCGATTGAAAGAGGCTTACATAATCGGGGCTCAGGTCCACACACACGGCGCTATAGCAGGTACACTCGTGTCCCTAGGCGCTTCTCACCCCTTCCTCACCACTACACGGCACGCCTGAGCCGAGTTCCCGCCTTTAGAGGCGCCCTCAGGCCTACCGCTCTAAGCTCCGACACTGGTGCCCTGTGAGGCTCTCCGCGGCAGTAAATCTCCCCCGGGAGATGCCGTTCCCCCATGGGGAACGTCTGCTGTGGAGGTCCCCTCAGAGGGAGTGCCCGACTGCAAGGCTTTAGGACAAGGTCTTTGCCTTCCCCAAAAAAAAACCGGTAGATGCTGTAAAAGCCTCTCGGTCAACAGCTTAGGCCTTTAAAAAAAGCAATTGAAAAAAATAAATAAGCATAGTATGAAAAAAACTAGGCAGAAAAGAATACAATTGTCACCACCCCCATCTCTCCTGTGGGTGGCGCACAAGCAGGGCAGCAGTATTCCTCTGATACCCCCTAGCTATGTGCCCGATAGGTTGGAAAGGGCTCGTCACAGGGATATGGGCATGACTTAAGTGTGTGAGTGTGTGTGAGTGTGTGTGTGTGTGTGTGTGTGTGCGTGTGTGGTATATTATGAAATGGAAAACTCTAGTCGTAAGCTTTCATACCTGACCATATGCTTCGCCCTAGAGAAATATATTAAAATATCGAGCTCAATAATAGTCGAGCAAAACGTATTACTTTTTAATTTTTGTTTTCATTTGCGCAAGACGATCGTAAAATACAAATAAAAATATAGAAAAACATTCCCTTTATTCGCTCACTGATAATATAACGAAGTAAATTTTAGTACAAGATAGAGATGCTCAAATAACTTTCATATTCACAGGCCGCCTCCTCTATAAGGCACATTTCGCAAGACATAATTAATTATTGACTCGCTAGAAATTGTGTAAAATAATTACTTGGTTAAATTTCAATTTGGAATTTCTCTCATAGAGTTTTGCGGTTCGCTTGAATATTTGGGGCTAATTATATTTGTGATGAAAATAATGTACATCAATTTCTTTTTTGGTTATAGTAATTAATATAACATGTATATAACATTCTTCTTGCCCTAAATTTAATTGCAGAAAGAATGGGTTGGTGAAGTATGCATAGTACTAATTTATAACATAATTACTACCCTGTCCCTAAGGGCCGATTTCACCGCAGAATTAAACGCGATCAGTTGAAGTTGAACTCGGCTTAAGCTCTAAACTGAGTTCATTAATCAAAACCAAGTTTTACTAAACTCAGTTTCTATGAGAGACGGTGAAATCGGCCCTAAATTTAATTGAAGAATGGGTTGGTGAAGTATTATTATACTTTAGGTATTGGCGTGGTTTTTATGTAAATCTTCGAACGCTGTTGTGGGTGGTTTACTGCACTTAATTCACCCAGAGATATGCACTGAATCATTATATATGCTGCTACACTTTTTTGGATTAATCTGCCGTGTATTTGGGTGTTTATATCATTCCTGTGATCGACGAAATATCATTATTTTTAACATACAGCGGACTGTCATTTGTTTTTATTTGCATAAGAACTCTTGTTTATCATATAAAATTTATTTGAAATCCCCCAGTATAATCATATTTTCATCAAGTACATGGCACATTTGCATTGATATGCCAACATTTGGCAGTTAAATCCACGTTTCAAACATCGGGACAACTATGCTGTTATCTAACGATTCAGCCGCTAGCAGGATTAATGCATCTTGAATATTATAATCCATAGAAGATAGAAATGCCTGGATTTAATTCCAATTACATTAATTTAGAACTAATGTAAAGGTAGGCATAGTCATCCTGTTTATGGGCTACTATGATCGAAATATTGCTTTTGTTAGTTAAGATCTACCAGGATGATTTGCTTATTTAATTCTTATTGACATCTCTGCCAGCAGCCTATGTATATTTTGTATATTTATTCGTTTGAAAAATAAATATTTTCTCAATATTATTCGATTTACATCTTTAGAATAGCTTTATTTTATATTTCAAAATTACATTTTGTAACCAACCTTCCCTTAAGTACTTATCTGATAATTCCATCTCTCGCTTTAAAGGGCTTTATAAAACAGCTCACTCTCAAACGCAAACTAAATTAAACGTTATAAAATTTAACATTGTTACCATCCAAAATTAATCTCAAACCAAACTCGCGGGCAAATAAAATGGGAGCGTTCCGTTCAAAATTAAACACAAGTGCGGGGCTGCAAAAGCAAATAAAGGTACACTGGGCCGCAGATGAGGGCTGCCTTCGTCGTTAATGTGCACCTTAAGCGGCTGTAATAGGATTGAAATTCTAAGTCACGCATTAAGCGTGATAAGCGGCGTGCGTAGCTCAAAGCGTTTAGTGTATTCGAAGTCATATTACCGACTCTGTCGGTTGGCGAAACGGCCGCTTTTACAGAGCGAAGGAAGGGCCCGCATATCGTTCCGACTTGGGCCGACCATTTGTCAAACGACAAAGGTACCGTTTTGTGCAGAAAGCAATTTTCCGCGCAAGTGTACGTTTGATTGTTATATTCATGCAAATGATGTTTATGTATTGAGTTTAGACGTTTTCCTTTTTATTCCTTCGCTCACAGTATCTGAACGAAATTTTCGTTTGAAAATAGCTCAAATAAGATCTTCCTGTTCCCAGATTATCTTGTAGATTCAGTATAATTCATTTTCTATTCACATCGGTCAGACGTCATCCGGCAAAGTGATGAATTCATGTATTGAAAATGGATGGAAAGAATCATAATCTAGAGACTGATGAACAGAGAGAGTGATTGGGGTAACATCAGTCCAAACTGCCTGACACCAATGGCACATTCTTAACTATTTTTTTGCTCCCAAACAGAAAACCTATTAACTAAGCTAAGTAGACAAAAAACCTAATTTGAAACCGCAGTCTCCACAAACACAAACACGCCACAGACACTGTTAAAACAAAGATTCGAGAAAGAATTATTCATGTGGAAAGTAACGAACGAACCAAAATCAACTCGCTCCGAGTGAATACCGCCAATGAAAATTGAATTAACAGCCGATGAATATGCAAAACTGATCTGGACATTGTTTGAGTGGACGCCGCGATTAAGCCCTCATTGTTCCGAAGCCCTGATTGTTGTATGATATTAGTCACTAGTTACTGGACCGTCCAAAGTGTTGAGATAAGGGTACGTTTAGATATACATAAAATTATCGCTAACGGATTCTGTAAGAATACATAAATTATATTATATTATAACTAAGCCATGCGGCTGAGTAGAATACAATAGTCACCACCCCAAATCTCTCCCGTGGGTGTCGTACAAGGCAACTAAGGATAAATCGGTGATGAGGAATGGGGAGCAGCGTTCCTCTTATACCACCCAGCAATAGTACTGCGAATTTTGTGCCCGATAAATGGCAATAGGCTCGCCACCTATTACATGGGATCTAATATAATTGGCGAAATGTGGATGCTAGTTCACCTCTGCCTACCGATGATTTATGTATGTATGTACGTAAAAATATAAACATCCATGCCTCTGGAACAAATGCCTGTGTTCATCATCTGACCATTCTACAAAAACAGCCGTGAAAAGAAAAGAGACAATGATTAAAAATTTTACCTTTACCTGAGGTCCTGAGCGCGCAGCTTATTCATATGTAAGCACTACAAAAACTTTGTGAGACTACAATTAAAACTTTTATACGTAGTTCACGCTTGTTAAATCCCGAAGGTATACGTAGAGGGATTATCATCTACATTATGTGTATTTTAAAGATCCTATATGTAATAGGAGAAGAGCCGTTGGAGAGGCTATTAGGGGATTTATTTAGTACCTGTAAAAATAATCGCTAAACCTACCTATACTTCTTACTTCAAGCTAGATGACAGTTGTAACAGTAAGAAAAACTCCATGGAATTGCCATGCTGGTGCCAGGTCTAGGGATTGCCGAGAAGAGAGTAAGAGAGAAGAGTGACTGGAGCTGGTGCTACATCTGCACTTACCTCTGCTGCCCTGACTTCTTTCTCTCTTCCTTCCTCTGTTTCTCTGATTTACATGTCAATTAAAATGTCAAAGCTAATAATGCATGCTACTAAATTGAAAACTTACCTAAGCGATTTTTTGCAAAATTCGAATCGCCATTTTGTTGACTATTCAAAATTCCGTAGAGCATGCGTGTGGTTGTGCCGCGCGGATAATTCATGAATGTACCTCCACGTTCGGCCGCCACGGATGTGGACCTATGTGCATGAATCAGCATGAAAATAATCCTGACCTCCAACGCGGCATAAGCTGTATCTTTGTAGGTAATACTGTTAAATATATTTTCTAGCGCGTATGATCACAGCCTATTCAGATGGGCGAAATAAACACATAAATTACACCTATATCTGCGAAGGGCAGGCAGAGGTGAAGTAACACAACACGCGATTGCGTAAACTAAGCATTCTTCTCTAAGACTGATCATTGGATGGGTGACCAAAAATGTATTAACTCGAGATCCTCCGTGCTTCGAAAGGCAAGCTAAGCCGTTGGTCCCGGCTGCATCTGCAGTCGTTAATAGCCACCAACCCTCACTGGGCCGGCATGGTGTGTTATAACCCAATCTCCGTATGTTGTTTCATCCATAGGGAAGGCCCGTTCCCCAGCAGTAGGGACATTAAAGGGCTGGTGATGTATATTTATATCGCTGTTTCTACACCTCTGCCAAACAGTACATGCTGTCTATTATACCTCCTGTTGGCTCTAAGCGAGGCAGGTACACATCCCTATATTTCCTTTTAATCCGAACGTACATAATGGGACGGCCGCCTGCTTCACGCACTTCAAACGAAGCCGTAGAATTAACGCATCATGCCCGCACCGCAATTAATTCTTTCCCTTGATTATAGGAGCCTGTAATCCATTCTAGATTTAGGTACTCGGCTGCGAAACACAATTTACGGATGGCCAGCTTAAATTGAAAAAGTTTTCGTTATTTATTTGTTTAGCGGTCCAGGCGACGAGGGCTCGCCGAGCGCTAAAAATTTGGGTGAACTTTGAAGTGAGTCTCTTGTCAATATAAATAAGTCATCGCTAAGCATTTTTGAGACGGAGGTCGATGGCGTAGTCTGTGTAATGTCGTAAACTGTAGATATAAGCGTTGGTAAATGATGAGACTCACTAGATGAAATTTAAAAATATCCAAAAAAAAACGTTTAGTAGTTTGATGATCATCACAGGAACTGTTGGAGCACAAACCTCCCCTATGCATGGAAGAATATAGGACCTGACCAAGTGCGGATTGGTGGGTATTAACGACTGCTATGAAGCCTAACTCGAGATAATATATGTTTGGTCACCCGGATTGACGTGACAACATCCATGATGGTCAAGGTTTTGGCTTAGCGTATTCGCCTGCCTTACACCAACACTCAATCTATGATCCTGTTAGTGGTTTCTCCTCCTCTATACGGGTAACCTAACACAGTCGCTCCCATGCTGGCATGGAAGACCCTTGGCCAGGATTAAAAACCAGTAGAATTATCGTAAAAAGAGGTCTAAATCTGCTCAAAATTATAAAGTTAAACTGTCCAATCTTCAATCCTTTGGAATAATCCAGAAAGTAATGATGGAGCTCTAATGCTAGGCTCCAACTACTGACAAACTACTCTCATCAAATTAACAGCCACATTGTCACGTCGGGATGGATCGTAAGCTTGATAGCGCAAGTTATTCCGTCAAGTTAAACAGTAGCATTCATTGGTATTACTGTTCTAACGTGTTTAAGTAGGGACATCAAATATAATGAAGTTTGTTTGACGTGGATTTTAGCTGGTTTTCGAGTTAACGGTTTAAAATAGCGTGTTGGCTAGCGTAGTGTATAATTGGTAATTCTCAATATATCCTTCCATCCATATAAAGGCCTGTGCCAGTAGGACATTTAAGGGCTCGAGAACATACATAGAGTGAAATGGGGTAATAAATCACAAAAAAAGTTATGCGCCTTCTGAATCATGTTAAACTTTATAAATAACTCTAACACTTTATTATTTGGTAGCCGCAAACAATTTTAATATTCCCACCGACATGTTGACGAGACTCGCATTTTTCGTGGTTCACGAACCAATACTGGTATTTAATAACATTTTGCGAACTGTGAACAGTTACAACGCCAAAAACTGCATTCGTTATATGAAAGCTTCGGAACTTATTATTGCATTTTGAATACAAAAGAGATACATAAAGAAAACGCTTTTTTTTCTAAAGTAGTTCTTAATGCTACAAATTTGGAATACACAATGCAACAATTTTTGTTCCAGTTATAGCGATCTAATATCGCAAGAGTAATCTCCTAAAACAGGCATCTGACGCGTGTATAGAATCTGTGGTAGAGCAGAATACAATTGTCACCACCTACAATTTCTCCCGCGCAGGTGTCATACAAGCCAACCAAGTATAAAACAGTGATGAAAAAAGGGTAGCGATGAAAATTTGTTTATACCAACTTGCAATAATAATAATATGCTGCGATTTATGTGCCCTATTTAGGGCCTCGTCCCCTGTTACATGGGATCTAATATTATATAGCGAAATGTAGGTAATAATGAACCTCTGCCCACCGGGAAAGTACGGTGTGGTATCGATCTGGATCTGCCAACCTATATACACAATTTGGACTGTAATCAAGAAGTTCCTAATAATAGATTTTCCCCTCAATTCCCATTGAAATTATTCATCGAATAAGTGGAACCTTAAATAGCACTAAAATTTCACATAAGTGGGCAATAAAATTTCATTCAATTCACAGTCATTTTGGTCGCGGGGATTCTTGTTTAATTGTTTCGGTAGTTTCTCGTTTCATTGCTTTTAAATCATACTAATTACCATAGGGCTTAAATGTTAACATCGTTTCAAATATTGGTGCAGTCTGGAACTTTACGTTGCATCTGCGGATAAACGTGAATCAAATTTCAGTGTACCTCTTTATACTTTTTGAGCAGGTAGCCTACCTGAGCGAATATTGAAAATGTTTAAAAATTATTTTTCTCTTTTTTTTCCTACTACTGTTTTTTTATATAATTGACTAGTTTAGTTTAGTTTAGATGGAGCTTTTCCGCACGTAGCCTCCTGATTGGGCCATTGCGCGTGTCTCCTTATATCGTCCTACTCCAACCATCCCAGATTATCCCAAAAACTTAGCAGCCTTTTCAGTCTGCTGCAGACTTCCGGGACCGATACTGAGCATTGGAAAAGCCTTGCCCGTTGAGATGCCACGCTTCTGAATTCTGTAAGCACGGGCTGTGGCGTTTCTTCTACCTCCATGCATCCTCTGCATAGAGGGCTGTCTGTCACTCCAATGACAGAGTTGACTAATCAATAAAGTGTTTTACATAAACCAAAACATGAAAGGTAATTTTACGATTGATAAAAAATTATTGAAATGATTAAATTAACCTACCAATTGACTACGTCCATTCGGCGTTCAGACATCAGAATTATAGTGAATTCGGTCTACAGGGATTCGGGATTGCATGCATTCAAGCTAGTAATATAAAACTTGGCGTTCCTTAGAGTGAATCGGGGTTCCAAAGTCTCAGACGGAGCCTTTTCAGCGCAAGATCGCCTTTTTTGTATCCAGCATAATGTAGCATGTGATAATATTGCTTAGCTTAGAGAATAGCGTAACCCCACTTTCCTCTCAGACATATAATTATACAGTCGCACTTGTAACCATTGAATTGGACTGAGTGTACCTACCTATTCGTCAACTGCCAATTTGATAAAGACTTCTAAATTGGGATCCATTATTGCGTAAATGGGTGAATTAGACAGGCGAATATATACCTTAACAACATACACCTAATAAATGTATTGATTACCTATCGCGTATATATATCTGAAGGGTCATTACCAACCGCCGAGGTTCTAGACTTTAAGATTTGATGTATCGGTTCGTTTACAATAATATTTGGTGCATAAATAGACGTAGTTAGCAGTCTTCTATGCTGGCCTGGGAGCGAACAAATAACGTAAAATAGGCCAGCCCCGACTCATCCCATGGGTGTCGTAAAAGTCGACTAAGGGAGATTGCCCGGTGTAGACCAATAAGCACCTTGGGGCACCCGAATGGTGGAGGGCAAACCACCAACAAAGAGAGGTAACAAAGAGGGTTAGTGTCAGGCAGGCGGCCGGCTGTAAAACCTAACCCAAAACTTCGAGCAGTATGGATTGGAATGTTGTCATTCCAATCACTCTCTCCGTTCATCGGTCTCTCGACATGGTCCATTCCGTCTTTTTTTTATAAATTCATTCAACACTAGCACATTAATGGTGTGATAGATGATATGAATCAAAGGGGAGTGGATGGCTTGATGACGTCTGACCGATATGAATAGAAAAGGAAACATACTGCGCCGACCCCAGATAGACTGGGAGCAGGGCAGGGAGAAGAAGAAATAGACGTAGTTAGCAAAAAGAGTCAAATTAACGCACTAATAATAATTATTGTTAAATTTGACTGTCGTACACCTAGTGTGCTGTTAACTGTCCTATTAATTTAATATGGGGGTGTTGGGCCATCTTGTGGGACTAGGAGGAAAACGTTGGTTGATGTATGCAATGTATGTATGTATGTAACAGTCCCTCAATTGAAGTGATGATGCATTAAAATAACTAAAAGTAACATAAATCTAACGGACACATAAATTGCAGAAAATTGTGCCATAAGAGGAAAATTGCTGCCCATAACTCACCCCTGCCTTAACCCTTACTCGCCTTGTAGGACACCCGGGGAAGAAATAAGGGATAGTGATAATTGTATGCTGCTCTGCCACCGAAGACATCTGGTGGGGGCAATTTTTTGTGTGCTTTTATTTGGAGTCACTGTTGTAATATCTATATGTTTGGATGGTACATTTTTAATATTCGGTATGTATAATTGCTCGTCTCTAGTATTAATTCTACAAGAGCTACTATTACTTTGAGCAAGATACACGAGGCCACACTCTATATTTAACATAAATTTTGCAAAAGTACTATGTTTATTAGTTACACGAATCGGAATTCCGGTTCCAACAACCGTAGACTAAATCTTATTTTTTGTAAATACTATAATTATTACAGCGTAATAATGTGTTGCTATTTCCACTGCTTAATATTTAAGGAACGTCGTTCCAGCTGTCATAACTGACAACTCTCGCTGTCACACTTCGCTTATCGCGAGGGTTGTTTCCCGGGGTCCACCTGACAGGAGAGAAATTGTACAAATTTCGCGTGGTGTTACAATAAGGACTTTCCTTGTCTAATTTGCCGGAAAAACTATTTTAGTATGTGTGACTAACTGCCGCACTCAGAGACGTTAATTAACTTTAATAAGTACTTAATGTCAAAAAATTACAATCAAAACTAGACCATAGACCCAGCAAGAATAGCGACTAGTTTTGAATTGTCATTTTTTGACATTAAGTATTCATTAACGTTTTTTGACGTCTCTGAGTGCGGCAGTTAGAGCCGGTTATTTGAAGCATAGTTAACTCAACCAATTGTTAAAAATTGTTACTAATGTTTAAATATCAGGCTTATATATTTTAACCATTGGTAACAATAGTAACTAAAATTGTTACTAATAGTGAAATATCAGTCTGATATTTAAACATTAGAGTAACAATTTTTAACAATTGTTTGAGTCAACTATGCATCATAAAAACCGGCTGTTAGAGTGTACATTTTATTAAAAGATTACACACATATGGACGTAGGTAAACAAAAAGGAACTAAAATATAACATTTATGTCAAGAGCTGTGGGACCATGTAATTGGGTGGCGAGCTTATTGCCACGTACATTGCTAGGTGCTATAGAAGAGGAACACTGCTGCCCATTACTCATCGCTCTCAACCCTTAGTCGCTTTGTACTACCCACGGTAGAGATTGGGAGTGGTGAAAATTTTAATCTGCTCTGCCGTCACCACGACGCTAATCTAATCGCAAGTAGAGAACGTTTTATGTAACATTTGCTAACCTTTTTATATAAATAGTAATAGTAAATAGTTTAGCAAATGCAAAATTGCTTATCAAATAATCCAAACCGGGCCTGGCAAAACGTTAATATCAAATTCTAGACCTTCTATTTACCTAATATACTAATTAAATATTCAATTAGACCCGAAATATTGCTCACCCTCCATCCATAATTAATGTCAGTAGGTATAACTCCCAGTTGAACCTGTTATCTTGTTGGATTTTCCAATTCGGCTTTAAACATGAAACCTCAGTAGGTACGTTATTACGCCCAGAATCCCCTAAGCCAGTTGGGATCGTAAACTCTAAATTAAATTAATACTTATGAAATGCAGTGAGTGCACCGTCTCCACTGGGATTTACTCCCGGGACCGGCTTAAGTTCTTCTCACAGAATAACAGTATCATGTTAAGCAGGTGCTTAGAATGTTAGGCCATGGATTGCTTTAAGCTTAATTAAGCTAGAGCTCCAGCTGTCTGTGTACTTGTTGCTGAGGTTAGGCATTTCAACGAATATTTTTTCTACTTAAATATTACTACTTAGTTTTAGCATTGCATATTCTTACAGCCCTTATAACTAGACATATGTATAAGGGACATACATAATTCAGGCACGTTTATCCTGGTAAAAGTGTATAAACTCATAATAGTATAGTATAAACCCAACCCAAAATAGCAACCCCTGATCCACTTCTTCTCATTGGAGTCACAGTATCAAGATGGAGAAATCACAATTTGGAAATGTGATGAGGCAGTTTGTAGTTTGTAGCAAATCGTGGTGACGACACCCCCAATCTAATGGTACCTAAGTGATAAAATAGTAATGCATTGAACACGTATCTAGCCAAGTTATAAGCAAACTACAACATAATCGTATTAGAGGATTGTGTCCTAAGCTGAGACTCCAAAAAATGTGTGTCTTACCCAAGTCTCAAGACAAGCGACAACAATCATCATCGCCCTGCACTTATCCCATCTTATTTGGGGTCGGCGCAGTATGTCCTCTTTTTCCATTCTCTTCTGTCACTCGTCATCTCCTCATTCACATCCATCACCTTCATATCACACCTCACACAATCCATCCATCTTTTCAGTGGTCTTCCTCTACTTCAACATCCATCAACATTCATATCCATAACTTTCTTACTCACATTCATGGCATCACGTCGGATAACATGTAGCGTAACAAGACAAGCGACAACAATGTGTTATGAAAAATTCTTTGGATGCTAACTTTATTTTCTTTAACCTTAGGTATAGTGATGGACGTAGTTGTAATATTCAACTAATTTTTTTTAAGAAATAACACTTGTTAAAAGATTGCTAAATAAACGTCTACATCAGCATCATCATCAAGTCATCGTCTTCCCGCCCTGTTTTCAACTCATCTTGAGCCGGCGCAACATCCACTCATCTAGTGCTTTTCATATCATCCATCACACTGAAAATTTGCTAGTGATCATTGAATGTGTTGAAGTGATGATAAGCAATATATATACTATTGATTATGATGTATATGATGATACTCTTTAGTTCACAGTACTTACTCAGTAAGCAAAGCCAATGCTAAAAAGAGTAATAAATAAAAGTTGGATTTATCGTTTTGGCTAATTTCGAACAAACTCTGCCGCTTCATTTCTAGTCTTACACCATCAGGTAATCTTCTGGAGTAGTGCTACCGTTGAAAGCCCACCTACCTAATCGATTTATAGCAGTCTGATTCAGAGCAAAGTATATATTTACAATGAAACAAAATACACTTCCCGTTCTCGGTTCCATTAGAGAGATGCGAAACTTCTGTGCTGCTCCTTTCCGATTTACGAGATATCGAATTTCACTGTTGTATTGGTATTAAAGTAAATCTTATCTACAGCTTGAACAACAGAAAATAGATACAAAACGTAAACATCTCTGATTCTTATTTTAGATTGTTAATTGAGTTTTAATTACCTTTTAGTTACATTCATCATTCGCACAAAGATTTTGGTGGTTAGAAAAAGAATTTCGAAAAATTATGATCTTGAGGCGGGAATCGAACCCGCATCCGCTGCTATCCGGGATAAGATTTTGGTTTCTAACCACCAAAATCATTGTACTAATTTTTTTAACATTTATATAATGTTAAAATTAAAAATCGAATAATTCATCATTCGCGCTTTATTGTCTCCAATGTTGGCGCGAAATATATATAGAAGAAGGCACATTCTACGCCGCACCCCAATCTCACCCAAGAGATGCCATAAAAATCGGTAAATACCGATAAGCAACTTGAGGCGCCCGCCAACAATAGCATACCCAAATATGGTTGTCTGTAAAACCTTAGGCAAAACAACAAGACCCAAAGAGTGTATGTAAAATCGTACCATAATTCCATCCCAACCACCGTTCGCCGTGGGATGTCATGGGGAGCTTTTATTACCAACTGTCCCTAGGGCTCCATGGGAATATACCTTACCTTTATTTATTTATTTACGTTTAATTTTTTGTTACGTTTAACTTTATCCTTCTCGCCAATCGCGCGCCATGCCGTTTCTTCAGTTATTTTATATATATTCATTAACATCGCTCTATAAGTCACATTAATTTGGTTCCTTCGTGTAAATTTCGTCTTTATTATTTTGTTATGTTGCAATGTTTGATTTGAACCGAATGCGTGGATTGAAATAGTGGCCTATATTTGAAGTACCACCACAAAATAGGTCGCCCTCAAACAGAACTATAGTGAAGTACCCACATTATGTTTATTTTGCACGGCGCTGCTTTTAGTGGGGCAAACATCACTTAAATGTCATCCGGTGTGTTAGCAGCGCAGAAACACATTAGGGCCAATCCGGAACAAACAATAAACATATCTGTGCACGGTAGAATTGTATAATGACATGTTTGTATTGAAGTTTAACATGCAAGAACTGTTTTATTTCGAATGAATCCATTAGTTAATACAGGATTGATGTGTTGCTGTTAAGTGCTTACTATACTTTACTATTTATTGCCATTTATCGGGCATGTAGGTCGCAGTATATTGCTAGATAGTATAAGTTAACTTTGCTGCTGATTACTCATCACCACGACAACCAAGTCACGGCTGATCGCGCGAGACCATCTCCCCGCTTAATCGCCGTGACTTCATCGGACATGACACCCCCAGGATTCGACCACATATCATCATCGTCATCCCCACAGCCATCTCCTTGACCCGCCATTAAGTTCCCTTGATGCCCGCAGCCCGCCATCAGGCGGATGACCCGGATGATGATGATGATGATTACTGATCGCTGTATTTACCTTTAGTCGCCTTGTACGACAGCGGCGGGAGTGATAGGAGATGGTGAAAATTGTATTCAGCTCAGGCGTCACCACACGGCACTTAAAAATTATTATTGTGTGCACTAAATTACTTGGTAATATTATCTCATCACTTTAGTATGTTTCGTAATGGTGTCCACCAAGGATTAACTTTAGGTCCTCTGTCTTTAAATGAATAAAGTATTCTATTTGAAATTGTCCTTATGTATGTAACCCTTTTGCTCTTCTTAAAACAAATAGTCTGACACCCTGCGAGAAATCTTGAATGAACACCTTGAAGATCACCGATTGAAACTCAATGTGGCGAAAAGGGAATACTTAGCCGGCGGGGATTCGGATTTAGGTGCGGTGCAAATAAATAGGTAACCAAAGGGTTACCTGGAATTTATATTCAGAAGAACTTTACATTATTATTAGAACTTTCTTGGTCGATTAATCCTAATTAATCAATTAGGATTAATCGAGGATTAGGGCCTGTTTCACAATCGACAAGTAAGTTCTGAAGTAGCTTACTTCGCAGATCATTTGACAGTTGTAATATGAAATATATGCCAATTGAACTGCCAAGTAAGCTACTTCAAACTAACTTGTCGATTTTGAAACAGGCCCTTAGATTTATAAATATATTCACACCACGTCTATGTTCCCGCAAAGGGGTCTGCAAGCGTGTATTAATAACACCAACATTTCTCATATCAAGTCACATGTAATAGGGGTCAAGCCCCTAGTGCTACCGAAACCTTCTCAGTATACTAGGCGGTACAAAAGGAACACTGTAGCCCGTTCTTCTCCATTTTTTTTAACCCTTACTCACCTTGTAAAGATTCCCCGTGCAAGGGATTGGGGAAGAGACTTGTTGAGACAATGTTCATAAATAACTTATGTGTAGGTACATCTTCGGTGTATACTGTGAATGGTCAGATCGCTGGCTACCGGCCAAGAGGGATCGAATTCGAAATATGTAATAGGGGCAAACGTTTGTAGTACAAACAAAGATATTGGTTTGTTCTCGAGTCATGGTTGCTTATAAAACATGTTTATTTAGTATTTTTTCGATATTTATATCATTTTAGGTACATTAAAATGTATCCGTCCTCTAGTTTCCTTAACACAAATGCTTTTTTATTGAGAAATATCTATTTTGTACACTATTATTTTTACAATCCAAATTATTTTACAATTAACTCATCTCACCATCCTCTTGATATAAGCCAGTATCATTTTGAGGTTGTCACGCACCATTATTTTCTTCATAGTTTACTGATATTTATTTACATCTCATTTACGATCTATATCACGCAGGGAAATGATGATGTTAAAATGACTATTAGATTTTATCATTTCTCTTATGAAATAAAGTGATTTGATCAAATCCCTGCACTGTTTTGTGAAATGACAAAACGTAAAAAAAAATCTTAAATTGTTGTAAATCGTACTACATGAGTTAGTAAGTTGTGCTTTTAAAAATCTAGTAGTTCTTTTAACATCTGCAGGGATTTCATCATATTCCTTAGGGGTTTGATCAAATCCCTAATTCCCTTCGACATATAGCTACGTATATAATACTTCACAAAAAGCGTTCCTTATTCCGTAACTCTATTACCGACAGTCGATAAAACAAATAAACACATTGTAATAAAGGGAAATATTTCATTTCAATCTTCCATTAATAAAGAAAGACTGCGTTAAGTGCAAAAGCTAGAAAGCCTTTTTCAATTCTCATTGGTCGTCAGCAGGCTTATCTGGCTGTCAGTTAGTGAGACCTAAACCTCTCGCCTCTGCCGGATTTCCGTGCCGATACGTCCTACGCTAGTTCGCTCGCGTGTGTGTTAACTTTACGTGGGTAGTGAGCTTATAGACGCTGTGTTAGTGGGAGTTTTATGCCTTCGCCAACATAGCTAGGAATAGGAAATGGTTTTTATTTCTCTCCGTGTGCCGATATTAAAATTTCTACAATGGAATGGTTAGGGAGTGTCTTCCTATATTTCTCAGCCTATCTATTAGTTGTAGGTGTTAATTCACCTCTGCCTACGTGATTTATGTGTGTATCAAATAGGACCCATAGCGATGCACTTTCACTAGCAATGGGCTCTTGCTAGGGTACAGTCCTTCTTTTAAGGGGTTGACATTAGGCTAATTCGCTCATTTAAAAAAGTAGAGGCACAATTCTAAAAGTATTTCGAAATATTGTGAATTGAAAATGCTTTTTGGTTAGTGTCTCTTTTATATTAAATAAGTTATAGTTGTGGATTGAAGGGTATTAACTTAAACAACTATCAATATTGATGGACGGTTTGATCGAATGCTCAGATCGCTGGCTATCGGCCAAGAGGCCCGTGGTTCGAATCTTGGTAGGGGAAAATCTTTGTAATGACCACAGACATTTGTTTTTGTTATGTCCGTTGGCCCGTTCATAAGGTGGACAACGTACAGGATTTTTGAGGGTCCATTCTCCTCATGATGGGGACAAGATATTGCTTAGCTTACCATAAAAGCCGAAATCCATTGCAGAATCGAGCTCATTGTGGCATAAAAATACAAGAGAAGCCTTTTCTAAGACACGGCTCCCAAGATTCAATAACTATTAAGTAGACCAGTACGGGTAACAATAAAAAAACTATGCCATCGGGCTTTTTACCCTAATTTCTGGGATTTTATTAAACTGGGAGCTATTACTTTAGTGTTGTGATTCTCAGCACGTCTGGATCTCTTTATTAACTCAGTTGGGTAACTCAATTTGGCATTGAAGGGATGACGAGAAGGGGAGTTGTACGTGTTACGAGAATTGTTGCATTAGTCTCGAGAAAGCGATCGGGCGTTCGGGGGCCAAACTTGCTTTATGGCGGCAAAACTTAGCAACTACCTTAGAAGGAGGTTTCCTCTAACCGGAGGTAAGAACTGCATTGTAGGAGCTTGTAATTTGGATTTAAAAACCATTAATCGTTTTATCCATGATCGGTTCACCTGTAAAATCCATTCATTTTTGGCCCCTAGCGTTCGGTTCGGAACTAATTTTTATTGCAAATAAAAATACCTACATTAAATATAAACATAAAATACATAGTTTGCAAGGTACTTACTTACCAACAGAACGGTACGTCAAGTTTAATATAATCGGTATTTTTTTCTAACCTGACTAATAACTATGATCTTATTTACATTTTATTTAAAGGAGCAATATATGCAGAATGACTTTACTTACATTCAAGGAGCAATTTGTACAGATATTTTTGAGGTCAAAGGACTAACGTATCTTAGAAGACACGAACGAACTCCATGTAATCCACCAACCACACTAGGAACGGCATTAACGAACATGAAAACATAATATTATATTATTAATCTCACCCGATTTTGTCTCCGAAGGAGTAAGCAACGGTGAATTAACACCCACGTTTCGCCAATTATATTATGTCCCATGTAAAAGGGGGTGAGCCTATTGCCATCTATCGGCAATATAAATCGCAGTATATTACTTAGTATATGAGGAACGCTGCAACTGATCTCTATCTAAACCCTTAGTCGTCTTGTACGACACCCGAGGGAGAAAATGGCGGGTAAACTTGATAAACGATTTTTTAACCAATGGCTGAGTTATCTATACAACGGACCCTTAAGCGTTTCCATCCGTATTTATTGCGATGAGCGTTGATTTCTACCAGAAAGTTATTTATTTTAAGAATCCCCTTTTGTCACCGGACGGCAGTTCAGCCGGGCGTAAAATACAATTTAACAAAACTCGGACAATTTATGTAACTTCTTGTTTTAGTAGCGCAGTCTCCTGTAATTTAAAAGGGTGAGAATTTTTCGTTTATTTACTTTTCAGCTGCTTTGTTGTTCTGTATTTGAAACGGTAAACATGGTAGGTACAGGCTGTTGGATTGTAGGTGAATAATCCCAGCAGTTTGAATCTTCATTACAAAGAAACCTTTATTGGAAATACAGTCAGATCAGGGGGCCTACCGCCTAACTCGATTGCTAAAGCAAAAGCTATAGTTTATGACGTCATGCTGTCATTTCGCACCAAGTGTACCTAAACTATTAGCGATAGCTTTGAACGAATGATCACCGAATGATTTTGTATGAAATTAGTACAAAGATTTTGGTGGTTAGAAAAAGAATTTCGAAAAATTATGATCTTGAGGCGGGAATCGAACCCGCGTCCGCTGCTAGCAGCTAATATTTAGCTAATATTTAGCAGCTAATACTAATTTTTCTAACATTTATATAATGTTAAAATTAAAATCGAATAGTTTGTATGAAATTGGCACAAAATCCGTGCAGCCTAAAAATTCTGGATGGCTGCTATAGCCGTAAGCAGTGCATTGCAATATAGCTATCATCAGCAATCGAGTTAGGCGGTAGGCCACCAGCTATCGGCAATGGGCTAAAGTTTGTGGGACAAACGGAATCTTATCAAATATGGCTAGGCAGAGAGTTCTCTCTCTTGTCGGGGTGGCAAAGGGGAATTTTGACTAGTTGTGAAGGGGCGCCCCGTAAGCCTACACTTGGGTTACAAGTCCCATGCGCTGCCACTGACCTCCCTCTGACACACTATGGACCCGGCACCCGCACGGTGAATCCATAGAATGCTAAGAGTTATTGTCTCGTCTATACACATATAATATTTAGGTATAATTAGCCGTGTGGTGACGGCAGAGTAGAATACAATTGTCACCACCCCAAATCTCTCCCGTGGGTGTCGTACAAGGCGACTAAGGATAAATCAATGATGAGGAACGGGCAGCAGCGTTCCTCATAAACCAACTAGCAATAGCAATATACTGCGACTTTTGTGCCCGATAAATGGCAATAGGCTCGCCACCTATTACATGGGACCTAACATAATTAGCGAAACGTGGGTGCTAGTTTCACCTCTGCCTACCCCTTCGGGAGTATAGGCGTGATTTATGTATGTATAATTAGAATTTCTATTGAAAATTGTCCGTCATCTAGTATCCGTAACACTTATACTTCTTAGTTTGAGCTAGATGATATGTAAAAAAAAAGTATTATCATTTATATTATTTATGTTAAAAGGCATTTTACACAAAGGCAGAGATTCAACATGCTACGGTCCTTACACGTCTTTCGCTTCATTCAATCTCATTAATGTTTTCATGCATACCCGTTGGTTTCAGGTGCTCTTGACTTGGCCCTTTTTTAATGTGATTTCAATTGGATTAAGAAAGATCCGCCCTGGCCTTCCACTTACATTTTCTCAATTCATATTTGTATTGGACATATAAATCTTGTTATTACGATTTGGTTTTTATTTGAACATTATGTAAAAGATAGAATAATATGAATATAACAAAGAAAAAAAAATACAAAAAATTATTCTCCTGATGCGGGAATCGAACCCGTGTCCTCGGCAATCCTGGTTGGTTCAGTTTCCAAATCAGGACAATATAATATGTTTTTGAAATTTATCTTACTTTATTTTCTATGTAAAATCTCAGAATGTTCATCTGCATATTATTATTATAATAAAACATCATAAATCAGAGAGACCCAATGCAATTTATTTACACGGTTTCAGTCAGTTGCATTACACACAAAAAATATATTATCAAAGAGTTTTAAAAAAACCGCACCAAAAAGTTTTCGAAATGGACTTTAAAAAACGGGGTTTTGTACGAGTACTTTCATATTGCAATTGGCGCGAGAAGTAGGCAATCAAATGCGTTCCATATACCTATTATTCATTCATTAATATTATTTTTACTTTCCAACGAAGAAAACTGAACACCGATATACGCCACTGCGGCACAACGTTACTCCAACTTCATTTTTCAACGTTATTTTCGTAGTTTGTAAACGGATAACGGTAACTTATAACGTTAATTAATATAGGTGACGTTTATATTTTACCCTTTTACTTTGACACACACGTTTCCAATGCTTAACGTTATTTCTTTGACGATCCATGAGTGTATGTAATGATACCTTATAATATTACAAACCATATTTTTATTTTGTTTATATGGCAGTATAGGTTGATTGTTTGAGCGCAGTGTGTTTCGGTTCATGTGATTGGAGAGTGGTTGGATGTTCATGGTATTGATTGTACTATACTACTACTTATATCACAATTTTATTAGTAATCTCGAGAAACAGGCAATCCCATTTTATGTAGACATCCAGTTATAATATATGCGGCCGGCTGTAAAACCTAAGCCAAAACCTTGAGCAGTATGGATTGG
This sequence comes from Cataclysta lemnata, assembly GCA_963931975.1. Lineage (NCBI taxonomy): Eukaryota > Metazoa > Arthropoda > Insecta > Lepidoptera > Crambidae > Cataclysta > Cataclysta lemnata. The sequence continues at coordinate 6,619,603 of OZ008352.1, forward strand.
AATCTTGTCATTCCAATCATTCTCTCTGTTCATCGGTCTCCCAACATGGTCTATTCCGTCGCTTTTCTATACATTCATTCATCACTCGCACCTTTACGGTGTGATGGATGATATGAATCAAAAGGGAGTGGATGGCTTGATGACGTCTGACCGATATGAATGGAAGAGAAAACATACTGCGCCGACCCCAGATAGTCTGGGATCAGGGCAGGGAGAAGAAGAAGGCAATAATGCAATAATTAAAACTATAGGCAAATGGCCCCTGCCATACACCACCCTCATGTGTACTGTATCCCATACTGACTAGGTACAGCAAAAACAGCTACAGAAAAAACAAAAGAACATCTCCGCCTTTCAATTTACAGCCGCTACACACTGTGTCTGGCGCTAAAATACAACAAATAATCAAGAAGCTAATATAGTTAATAAAATTAATTTGTGACTCAATATTTACAAGTAAAAAGATCAGACTAATCTCAGATAATTGTCTTGATGTACTTCTACCTCATCTGTATTTAAGAAACGATACAATTATGTCAAATATTTAAATCTAGGTAAACGTCCCTTAATAGTAACAATTAGCTAGTTTTTAATAATACATGATATTTTCAGTATTGCTTTGCTAATAAAAAAATATGCTATTACTTTTTTATACTTTTAATGTTACGTTATTATTTTTTAAAACAAAAGTGGACACTCTAATTGCTACGTTTTGTGGTAGTTTAAAAATGAAGTGCCAACATTTGTATACGAATGAAATGGCTGGCTTACGTTTTTATAGCTCTATTCCACAGATTTTGGCAAAGCACGCGTTTATTATAGCGTTTTTGTTAAAACAAAAAAACATTATACTAATAATTACATAAAGCGACAGCTTCTGTGAGCTGTGGTTATGTGGATTTCATACCATATTGACTAAGTATGTAAGATATGAATAGTAATATAAATATGTTGTAGGTAGACATTTTTCGACCTTATTAGGGGAAGTTGACCCAAAATAGGTATACTGCCTACAATGGACACCTTCGGGTTAAATTAATATAAAAATGGGTATGTCTTGGCAGCCTTATCTACTGCCTTAAGGGGGTGGTAGGAGAGAATGCTAATTTTGACTTTTATGCACGAGAGTGCTGAGATTTCGGCAGCATATCCGCTTTGGGCCTTTAATTGAGCGCCGTGTCCTAGTGACTAGGACAGATTTAAAATTAAATGGTAAAATTTAAAGGTCATCTAGGCTTCAGAAGGTTGACGGGAATGTATGCCAACGCTCTTGCAGTCATTGGCATTCCCGAATTTCACGTTGCTTTATGTGGCCCATGTACCGATTATCTGTATTATTGTTTCATCCAGAAGATTGAACAGTGTCGTAGCGATATCGATGTTTTAGGTCTGACGATAATTATGGTAAAAGATCAAAGAGCTCTTATTTTATTTTAAGAAAAACATCAATAATTCCATCTTCAATGTCTATTCTCATTTCATGTTTTAAAACTGAATGGTTCACTAATTTACATGCCCACAATAACAGCCTTACGACCGTCCTATACAGAGCTAATTCAATATTCTTTATTTAGGATTTATTTAAACAAGCTATGAATAAATTACTCGAGTCCCGCTTTTTACTGCAACCAAAGCCCGCTAAGTGCGTCGCAAAACACCATGCAGTATTCCTGCCTACATAAATCACGTTTATGGCACCGTAAAACTAACAGCCGCAGTTATACCAAGCTGTACCTAACGCACCTACAGTCTGTTCCATCTAACTTGTCCTATTTGGTAAACAACCTTGACACACCTTTTTATAGAAATTGATATAATCAACTTATAACTAGATTCCTTAGGTTTCAGTCTATAATAACAATTTATTGTAATAGATTATTGACTTTGTTAATATTTTATTTTTAAAAGGGTGATTTTAAAAAAAGTTGTAACAAGATTGTTTACCAAATAAGACAAGTTTGATGGAACAGACTTTAGCCTAACGCACCTAGCACGCTAAGCGTCCTATGCGACCGTAAGTCAGTGGTCAAATTGACAGCAGAAAATCGAACAGAAATAATTTAAAGTAGATCCGAAGTGCAGTGGGGGAAAAAAGTACTATTTATCTTTGGATCGTGCTTCGCGAAGCGATCCGAACCGAAGCGTTCATTAGACGCCTCCGCTGCATTCACGCGGAAAATGTAATGCTGACACGTGACTCCACAGTCTTAATAAGTTATTTCGAGTCGTGTGTGATATATCACTACGCCCCAATGCTTCGGAGGAAATTGGATGCACTTGGCAACATCTGCAATGCTGATGTGAATCGGATTGCCAATCCCCACCCTACTTTTAATATCGACTTTATGGTATGACATAAAAAACAACGGTGAATTGTCATCTTTGCGTTTGAGGTCGTAAGAGACGGTGTAAGCCTTCATCCATATTTATATTTTTAGGTATATTTACACGGCTGTGTGATGAGAACAGAATACAATTGTCACCATCCCCATCTCTCCCGCGGATGTCGTACAAGGCAACTAAGGGTTAAGACAGCAATTAGTAATGGGCAGCAGCTTTCCTCTTATGCAATGTACTGCGATTTCTGTGTCCGATAAATGGCAATAGCCTCGCCTGTCTCGATGTCAGTTCACCTTTGCCTACCCCTTAGGGGATATAGGCGTGATTTATGTATGTATGTTAATTATGATAATTTATTGATCTTATAAAGTCCACCAGTAAACTGAATATCAAAATTAAAAAACAAACACCAAAGCTTGTAACGAAGTTGACAAACTTTAGGGATAACCCTGTTTTAGTTACAAAGTAAACGCGCTATTCTGTTCGGCGATACACTCTAATTCCTTTTCATAGCACTTAGTTTCGTTTTTGCTTCCAAACAAAGCATCTAAGTATTACTATGTTTAATATATCTATCGAATACAGGGAAGCCACGGTCACCAATCATGATAATCTCACGTGTTTATGACTATATTTTCCAGCAACGATAATAAATCTTCGTGGCTACCTGCAACGCACCATTTACGCCACGATTAGCAGAAGACAAATTGCCTGATGAAGGGAAAATCGCGTATTAATTCGGAAGCAATCTGCGAGTAGGTATCGATAGTTGTTGACGTAATAGGTTTTTTCCGAAGTGAATTTACACCCTTAGAGATAAAAGGGCGTAACTCCAGAAGATTTTTCTTTTTGTATCTTCACCTTTATTCTAATAAGCGTGGAAAATATCGTTTGGTCAATGATAATTATAATATCATTGCGTTTGATGTTTGGTTTACAGAAGAATATGTCAATTAGATGACATTTAGGGCCTGTTTCACAATCGATAAGTAAGTCCTAAGTAGCTTACTTCGCAGATCATTTGACAGTTGTAATATGAAATATATGTCAATTGAACTGCAAAGTAAGCTACTTGAAACTGACTTGTCGATTGTGAAACAGGCCTTAGTGTACCTATTCAGAGGCGTGTTTGCTCACAGGCCTAGATCTATTATGATTAGATTAGACTTTGTTCCGATATGCCATGGCACCAACCAATCCTTTCGTATCCACATCATAAGATGACTTTCAGGTTTTAATTGAGGCTTATTAAAGAAGTTGTGGTCCAAAACGAACTTGCTGCTAAAGACGAGTAGGTACTCGTTCATGTGCAAAATTTATTTTCAAAACGGTTATGTACCCGTCAGCCTTATTGACTACATCCTTAAGGGGTCGTATGAAAAAGGCCCCCCTTCCCCTACTCATATTTTGTATTTAATATATATTTTGTGTTCATCTGAATGTCTGTCGATAGCCAGACGAAAGGTCAAACTAGATTGAAATATAGTTCTTGAGAGGAGCTCGCTAGCGCAGTGGCATAGCGCATTTGGCCTGCGATTGCGTAAACTAAGCAATGTCGCTAAGGCCGTTCATTGGATGGGTGACCAAACATTTATTATCTCGAGTTCCTCCGTGCTTCGGAAGGCACGTTAAGCTGTTGGTCCCGGCTGCATCTGCAGTCGTTAAAACCCACTAACCCGCACTGGGCCAGCGTGGTGAGTTATGGCGCAATCTCCCTATATTCTTCCATCCATAGGGAAGGCCTTTGCCTCAGCAGTGGGGACTTTAAAGGGCCGGTGATGATGATGATGATGACTAGATTGAATAGCAATCGTCTATCCATCTGAACGTCCACTAGACTGCAGAGGTCGTATTTACGGCTCAGCCCTCCTAAGTAACGAGCCAATTTAGCTCTCTGGCTATAGAATAATATACTTGAAATTTAAAATTGTTCATTTGATATTCAAAAGTTAAAATTTCATCAAGTTAATTAAAGTTCTGGTAGGCCAAGTGGTATAGGCAACCGCTAGATAACGGTCGGATTCCATATAAAAGTCATGTAATAATCTAATATTCTTACTAAATTGTAAGAATATTAGATTAAAATTTAAGATTATCAAGTAAAAATATTAGGAGAGCATTTTCGTTTTTTTTTTGGTAAGCAAATTTAATATTTTTGTTAAATATAACCGCTTATATTTTTTCAAGAGTTTTATTAAAAGGAGACGGCGTGTACTCAGCGGAGAAGGCTAATAAATGAACTATTGTTAAAAATAATTTAATTTGGTCCCAGCCAAAGTAGGGGTGGGATGTTTCTGAAGGCATAATCCTCGTTTAATAGCCCTCGAGAAAGATGAATAGAAAAAATTAAGACGTCGAAAGATGAAGCCATAAATAATGCGGCCGTCTTTGTAGAAGTTACTTAAAATTACTTGCCATTACTAACGTTGGCGGGGCAAGCAGTAATTATGTAAATACACAGTGGGAAGCTTCGCTAAATAAGAGCCACCAGCTAGATCAACAGTGAGATGTAATTGAGAGGAGGGAGGACGCTTACAATTTTCAAGTCTCTATAATTAAATCTGTCTGAAAAATCTTGATGGTAAAAGTATATTGTTTTAGCCTGCTTTATTTAATCGGGGCTTTGGGCGCGGAAAGTAATACAACAAAGATAATGAGTCAATTAACTCGGTATCAAGTTATATTTCTTTGCTAAGGGTTTTTCTAATTTGCTTCTTTCGGGGTGCTCTTGTAGACGCTTAATTATTGTAGAAAATGATACAGATTTGGAACACAGAAATAATTTTAGAAAATAAGAATTAAACACAGCAAAGAAGAATTGTTTTTTGCTCCGCTACTGAATTTATAAGTTTTTAACGAAACATAGGGGCCTATTTCAATCTTTGGATAACATAAATCGCAATATTATTGTATTGGGTGGTAATGGGTGAAAGAATATAGACCGAATGTGACGTAACACTGATCTGATGAGAATTTAAGGTATGACCTCTAGTCCCTATTAAGGGTTTGCAAATGTAGATGCAAACATGCCTTCCGAAGCACGAGGAATTCAAGAGATTTAGTTTTGTCGTCCATATAATTATCGGCCTTAGCGTTCATTTGCAGCGTTAGGACACTTCCTACACTTTATTTATACGCTTGGTATACTTTATTTATTAAAACCTCATCAAGCAGCAACGCTTGACCGCAGTGAATAACCCCTAACAGTTTGCTTCAAAGCGAAGCTTCAGTGTTACTATATGAGGAGCGGTGGCGTCGAAAACCCAAAATTTAATTATCTTGAGCTAGCAAGTTTTGTTCTCACACCAAAAGCGGTTGCGGTAATTTTCGGAGCTGTTCCTATAAGCCATAGCATTTTTGAATCAGTGAGAAATTTTAAGCCAACAAAATTGGACGTGGCTAACCAAAGCAGAAAGGCAGTGGAGCTTGGGCTGCGGTTACGTAAACTCAGCAAGCATGGTCGCCCGGTCATGTTTTTTCCGGTTATTACATGGCTGAATAACAAAATATTTCGTATAGTTCCTCCATGCTTCCTTAAGGTGTGAGGAACACGAGATGGTATATTTTTGATCACCCATCTACTGACCAACCTTAGCATACATTGCTTAGTTTACGCAATCGCAGGACAAGCGCGCTAAGTCACTGCACCATCGAGCCCCTCAGCTTGAAGGCTTTGTACGGTAATAGAACGCATATTACCAATCATCTCATGAATAGTTATATGTGAACAAATTGTTTTTTAATATCGAAAACAAATTCGCAATTTCTTATCGCTAACTCCATTTGTTTTCCAATCAAGATTTGAATGATTTAGATGACGCACTTTGGCCAAGAATTATACTCGTATTGATGGATTTTCGGTTTCATCGCTTAACAAAGTAATTTGGCCCTAATAAATTGAAATTGTATTCGAGTGCTGCTTCGCAAGCTGATCCAAATAAAACGTACTCAATGTGGTAAAACAAATCGGCTCTTAAGCCCTTTAAGATAATATTAGATATTGAGGGCTGTGAAATTCGAATCCTTTGTATTAAGTAAAAATCGATCAAACGGGAATTGAAATTGATTTGATCATCTACAATTATTTTTATTAGTATTTAGTATGTAACATACATAATTCACGCCTATATCCTCGAAGGGGTAGGAAGAGGTTAACTAGCACCCACGCTTCGCCAATTATGCTAGGTCCCATGTAATAGGTGGCGAGCCTATTGCCATTTATCGGGCACAAAAGTCGCAGTACTTTGCTAGGTGGTATAAGAGGAACGCTGCTGCCCATTCCTCATCACTGATTTATCCTTAGTCGCCTTGTACGGCACCCACGGGAGAGATTTGGGGTGGTGACAATTGTATTCTACTCTGCCGTCACCACACGGCTTATTGTTATTAATAGACTAGGTAATTATTTTTATTAATAGACAAGGTAATTATTTTTATTAATTCTCTCGGTATTCTTATAAGTTTCAGGCTGCTTAAAGCACTTGGGCATGTTCTGCCAAATATTTTTTGTTGGTTCTGGATAGATTAAACCGTACGGTGACGGCAGAGCAGTATAGTGTAGTCACCGCCCCCAATCTCCCCGCGAGTAGTACAAAGCCACTAACACACCCATATGCACAGTCGGTTCCTCCAGATTTCGTCCACTTCGTCACACACATATGGGTGTAAGGGTTAAAATAGTGATAAGGAATAGGAATACAGAGCATAGTGTTTACAAGTTATGAGGTATTTATATAATACCTTCTAACTTTTAAAGTCTTCTGACAGTGAATACATAACATATTCGTAGCACCTTGACCTTGTCTCAACAAAGTCAAAAGCTATTAAGAACGAAATCGAATTTGAAAACATCGCAGCGACACGTACGGATTCGCTCTCCAACTACCGAAGGAGGCTCACACTCCACAGCCGTTAAATTTGATTTGGGACCTTGAGATGTGGAGACACGTACTTCTTGACTTTCAGCCACGCTTCTTCAACGTTGTTCGGGGGAGAACATGTTAGATTTTAATTTGGCGACTGTTATTTTGAATATTGCTTGCTTCATGCCACCTGGCGCACAATCGAGGCGAGCGAGGCAATTTATTGACTACGTTATTCACATTAGGATTATTTTAAATAGGCCGAATATCTCCTGCTTAAACTGAAATGTAGTCGATTCCAGCTTTAATGATAATTTTCTTCGTTTGAAGCCGCAAGATGGGTCATAAGCATTAATATTATTTTGAGTTTCAATTTGAATCCAAGAAATTGCAAAATGCATATTTTTTAGGGACAGTGTCGTATATTTCAGTAGTGTTTAAATAAAGTTGACTCGATGATCAGAATAACGATTTAAACGATCTCTTTTTCTCTCGATACATTACCATTAATCGGATCATTCAACGAAACAAACCATTGATCGGGTAGATGGCTTTTGGATAATATCACACATGTATACAAACACACACATACACAGAATGTAGATTTTGGAAAATAAATAGCATGTCAAGTAGTATTACATCACGAATAAATCCAAGGCAGTGCCGTCTAGATAAAGGGCATTATAGATTCATAAAGACAGCTCTGATAAAAAGACCCCTCAAAGGCTCAGCACATCTCGCACATCATACTGAACCGACAAAATCCATGCAAATAACCATATACGCGGAACGACGAAAGGGTGCCGCAAAATGTGCGGCCATTTTTAAAGTAGATGCGTGATGCGTCGATGATGTTTACTCCACCTAAAAGCCTACCCTGCGTCACAGTCTAAGCATATCAGTAGAACCACAAAAAACCTGTTTATTCCTTTATTAGGTAGACTGAGGTCTCTCTCCAACGAATATTACGTCCCGGGTAATTAAAGGGCGTAGCTATTACTGTTTAGTATATTTCGCATTAAATAGTCCCCTGGGAGTGTTGTTGGCCATTAATGCTTATAATATAACCCTTAGTCCCCTTAAACGACACTTTCCACTACGGTAAACGGCTGTTTAGGATTGGGTATTATAAAAATAATAAAGGCAAATACGTTTTAATATAGCATGTTCTTTTATACTTGTCCAATATGTTGGTTTGCATTTTTCTGCCCTCAATATTGATATATTTTTACATATTTACAAAGAAAAAGAGGTTAGAATAATTTCGATAAATAATTATCCTGATGATTCAATCCCATGTCCTTCGCAATCCGGGCGGCTGCCAGAGGGTATTCAAACTGCTCGCTCTCTTGAGTCTTTCATCCCATGATTGTCTGGAAGGGATTGCTGTTTAGCAATAAGACCGCAAATATGAGTGTTTTTGTGTGCACCAAAATTTTTGTATTGTCTCTCAAATATTAATTATTTCTCCGACAGCAAAGAAGATTACATCTTTCACATTTACGGCTACGAGAGTCCTAAGAGGCAATTAAAGTGTTGTTATCAGCCTGGTGGCCGGCCATTAGAGTAGTAGGGTAGAAAAAAAGTTTCCAATCTAGTTTCCCCAGGACAATCGCTAAAGTAGAGAGTAAGTAATAAATATATTCATGGGTAGTTGTAACACTGAATACATCGTGTAGGCTGTGGCGTAATAGATTTATATCTTCGCCTATACGTGTTTTACGTGTAACCAAAAGGGTTATTGATGTAATAGAGTGATAAAATCAATGGATATGAAAGATTGGCAGCTTTTACCTTTCTCTATTTGACACGTTCAAACAAAACTTGATTGTGTTATATAGCAAAAGTAACATAAAGTGAAAGAATAAAATAAAAACGCCGTGTGGTGATGGCAGAGCAGAATACAATTTTGGTGCGACTAAGGGTAAAGACAGCGAAAAGTAATGGGCAGCAGCATTTTTCTTATACCACTTAGCAATATACTGCCATTTAAGAGCCCGATATATGGCAATAGGCTCGCCATCTATATATTACATAGGACCCGACTTGTTCGAAAAGTGAGTGTTAATTCACCTCTGCCTGCATATATGGGCGTGATTTATGTATATACGTATAAAATAAAAAAATTGACAGAGAAATACGGTTAGAAATGGAATCCAAAAAAGTTTTACGTAATTATTAAAAGTCAAATACTCATAAAGTCGTGTAACGACGGCACAGAAGAATACAATTAATTGTCACCACCCCTTCATCTCTCTTCGGGTGTTGATCAAGGTTAAGGGTTAAAACAATGATGAGTAATTGGCAACAGCTTTCCTCTTACACCACCTAGACTCACCTTCTATTACATGGCACCTAACATTTGGCGAACCGTGAGTATTAATACACCTTGTGGTACCACTAGGGGACAAATAAATAATCGTTAATTTATGCACAATTAAATAACAATTATTTACGCGGATAGGAGTGATCCTATATTCTAGCTCAAGCATGAAAAGAAAAAAAGCGACCGATGGATAGAGAGTGAAAAAAGCGACCGATGGATAGAGAGAGAAAAAAGCGACCGATGGATAGAGAGAGAAAAAAGCGACCGATGGATAGAGAGAGAAAAAAGCGACCGATGGATAGAGAGAGAAAAAAGCGACCGATGGATAGAGAGAGAAAAAAGCGACCGATGGATAGAGAGAGAAAAAAGCGACCGATGGATAGAGAGAGTGATTGTAATTTTTGTCATCCGACATTCCAATCAACACGGCTCTAGGTTATGGCTTACGTTTTAATCCGGCCGCCTGCCTAAAACCATCCCTCTTTACACACATACATACATTAAATTACGCCCATATCCCCGAAGGGGTAGGCAGAGGTGAACTAGCACCTGCGTTTCGCCAATTATGTTAAGTCCCATGTAATAGGTGGCGAGCCTATTGCCATTTATCGGGCACAAAAGTCGCAGTACATTGCCAGGACGGTGGTATAAGAGGAACGCTGATGCCCATTCCTCATCACTGATTTATCCTTAGTCGTACGACACCCACGGGAGAGACTTGGGATGGTGACAATTGTATTCTACTCTGCCGTCACCATACGGCCAATCTCTTTCTCATCCCTCTTTAGGTATGCTGTGGTTGGTTCCATTCAGGTGCCGTGAAATTTTGGTATACTTTCGCGGGTTTTGGGACGAGTTAGGGCTGGCATATTTTGTACAAAGAATATTGTAGTTAGAAAAAGTTCGATAAATTATATTCTTGATGCGGGAATCGAACCGCGTCCACCACTCAGCATCTGCCCGGATTTTTCGAACTTTTTCTAACTACAATATTCTTTGTACTAATTTTTCCAACATATATATATTGTTTAAATCAAAATAGTAATGGCATATTCTGTGTTATATTTCCCCCCCAAGCTAGCGTGGAAGTGGGACCTGATCATTTTTATCTCCTGAAAAATCGAATCATTATTATTTGAGGGTGAAAATGTGATACAATAATATAAATATAACATAATATGGTTCAATTTACCCATCTTACACCTAATACATTTTAGTGACCAATCCTAGCGAGTTTTGCGAACGCAATTACATTTACCTACTCAACAACAAGACCTTCGTGCAATCAACAAAAACAAGTCCAAAATTACGCTATTTGGGTGTCTGATACAAGGGTGAACATAATTATCGTCATGTATCTAAAAATGTATTTTTAAGACATATCTTTCAGTGCCAACGAAGTTAGCGAAAAATATAAACTTCCAAAGAAAATGTTTGCGAGAAGCGCTAATATTGTCACTCTTAGCAAGTATATGTATATTAAGTGTATTTCTTCGTGTTGAAATTCGAAACTCAGTGCTTACTTGTGAGAGCTCGTTTAACTTTGTTTGTGAATACAGCGCGGAGCTTTGTGAACTACTCTGTTACTAGATAATGTTTTAACTAGGTTACTTGCGTAATATTATGTACTTGAAATTGCTACAGGTTTGTATTTGAACCCTTATCCGAACAAAGTCTACTGGTACCAAATAGTCACACTATTTTTATTATGGGACCAACCCTAAAATCAGAAAAAATCAGCAACGTAATTATTATTTTTAAACAATTAAAGTGAGTGCACTTTTATGTGTCGTCGATTTTTTTTAAGTTCATCTGTATAATAGTCGTTTGTCACAGTAATATAGCAGTTTCTGAGATTTTCTCTAAAACTCTAAAGCTACGTTGATATAAGTGCTACCGTTTATTGAAACTGTTTGCGCTTAAACACTGCATTCCGTAAGTAAAGTGTAAAGAGAACAAATGCTAGTGAAAAGAAGGAGGAACGGAAAAAAATTATAATGTATCATAAACTTTGAAAAATGTGTACTTTATGAGAGCGAGGTAAAAACATTATGGACAATTTGAGAAAGGCGGCCGGCTGGAAAAACTAAGCCTTGAGCTGTATATAGAAGGAATGTTGTCACCCCAATGACTTATACATACATACATACATAAATCACGCCTTTATCCCCGAAGGGGTAGGCAAAGGTGAGCTAGCACCTACGTTTCGCCAAATATGTCAGATAATGGCTTATCTCTTACAGTAATTACTAGCATCTTTTCGGTATCATCATTAAAAGGGAATGTATATCTCAATGACTTCTGAATGATTCTATGGATTAAAGAGGAAATATACTACGACGACTCAGATAGCGTAGGAACAAGGCATTGAAATGATGATGAAGAGTCGCGTTGTACGACACCAACCTGCCGCGAAAGATAGATCAGAAAAATGTCAGTCAATTCATATGTTTAGTGTTTTTTATTCTGAACATTTAACAGCATCATAAACATAATTTTAAATAAATATCTCCTTAATTTATCATTACTTCACCAACATTATTATGTTATTTTAGGAAACAAAATTGTTATTTACTCGAATATTATTTACTTTCCTTATATTAAGATAATATTGATACCGAAAAATGTCCTATGTGAAACCACAGTCAGCTAATTACACAGAAAAATATTTTTAGGTTGAGTTCGCAGAACATGATTAACTTTCCCTATGGTTTGACATATCGCTTATTAAATACAAAGAAACGTCACACTTCCTAAAATACTAAAAAGCATTGTGTGCCCTAACAAGCAGATGCAGCCAGGACCAACGGCTTAACGTGCCTTCTGAAGCAAGGAGGAACTCGTCTTAATATATTGTTGGTCAATGGTCACCCATCCCATAACCAGCCTTAGCGAATATTGCTTAGCTTACGCAATCGCAATCCGATCGCGCGATTCGCTGCGCCATGGTGCTGCGAGCGAGTGTGACTCGTAAGAAGTCATGTAATTTGAACAGGACAGCCTTACCACCGACTCTAAAGCGACTCAATTCCCATTGTTAAAGTGAGACAACGCTATAAGCCGAGTAGAGCGGCGTCCCGTTTTGTCACCCGCGTTTGGATCGCACTACTACTTCTACTTCATGGTACGGCCACAGTACCCAATCCCAGCCTCCCCACCGGCCGGCTTTTATCGGTCAGCTGTCATGGCTCTAACGCGACTTTTGGACCGGCACCAAGACCGGTTGTCCCGTAACCCGGGCCTGCTAATTTTTCAAAACAACATGGCACTGTTCCAGGACTTCAAAGCACTTTGAAGAAAATTAAAATTTATCTCCCGAAATTGGAGTTTGGTTCCGCATGTGAGTTATGACTGGGTACTGGATTCCTGTTCGTGTAGATATGCCCCTGTAAATGTATAGGATTGTGAATTGGGCGAAATTCAGTCAGCATTATAAATTGATTAACACTTTACTACATTGCCACATCATCGTCATCACCAATAATACAATACTTAATGTTCCTTGCTTATGGATGGAAGAATATAGGGAGTTTGAACCAAAAACAACCATGCTGGCTCAGTGTGAAGTAAAGGTAGTTATTCCTTGATACATCATTTAAACAAAATCTTTACTACTACAATAATGCAAAAATGCTAAGTATCAAAAATCTAGCATTTTTTTTGTAAAGATTGTAAAGATCGTGGGTTCGCTTCCTGCATCAAGAATATAATTTTTCGAACTTTTTCTAACCACAATTATATTTATACTAATTTTTATAACATATAATGTTCAAAATGAAATCAAAATACACCAAAAATTTTACATTTTTTTTACAGTTTTTACAACAAGCTAACCTAAATTGCCAAAACCTTGCAACGACACAAATTGCATAGCTGCTTTGTTCAAAGTTGGGAATTTGAAATCCTTTTATGTTTTATCAGTGAACTGTCACCAAATACAAGCGGTAACTTGACTTTTGGACTCGGCCCAACAACGGCGCTTTCTACCGGGCCTCTAATATTTATAAGCAAATGGCCGGCTTCCAAGATATGTGACATGTTGTTTTATATGTCACAAAGAACCAACAATTTAACGAAACAAAATATTATGGGGCCGTACCTAAGCCATATCACAATATAACCAGAGCAGTAGTATAACTGCGTGTAACTAAAGCGGCGAACGAACAGCGAGCGAAAGTGCAATCACCTTGTACACGCGCGTTCACGCCAAACCCTTATGCACCCGTATTTTATGTCAATGTGTGAGTAACAGTGCGTGCCTACACGGCGCCGAGTACGAAAGTACACATTCTAATGGGCAGCGGGCAGTTTGTGTGAATACGTTTTACTGTTCTGGGTATACTATGGCCATATCTTCTTCGGATATGGAAACACAATATTACAGGGCCGTACCTCAGCCATATTTTCTTCAGATATGGCTGAGATACGGCCCTGTGATATTTTGTTTCGTTGAAAACCATTTCTCGGCGACTGGAATACTAATTTATCTACAAAGATTTTGGTGGTTAGAAATTTTGTACAATTTTTTCTAACATTTATATAATGTTAAAATTAAAATCGAATAGACTAATTTATCTGTTACATTTGTCACTACCAGATAAGCAAGGAACAGGGTAGGAAGAAGAAGAATAGTCATCACCGCTGCTTCTCTCGCAGGAGTCGTATTAAATAAGGCGACTGAGAATTATACATACATACATACATAAATCACGCCTATATCCCCGAAGTGGTAGGCAGAGGCGAATGAACACTCACTTTTCGCCAATTATGTTCGGTCCCATGTAACAGGTGGCGAGCCCATTGCCATATATCGGGCACATAAATGGCAGTACAAATTTATATTGCTAGGTGGAATTATAGGTAGATAATATTACAAGGAATGGGCAGCAAAGTTCCTGGTGCAATATCTTACAAATTGCTGTGATAAGTTAAGATAAGTAATGAAACTTGACAAAAGCTGTGTGATTTGGAAGACAACATTCCAGCCTTGTTTTGGCTCAACTTAACACTTTGGGGCAGATCGTTGGTCATTTTGTTCCTTAGACGCCTAAAAGCCAATCTAGCGACACAACAAAATATCTTACCCAACCAGCAATTTGTATTTTTCGTTTACAAAGAATCTAACTAAAATAAACTGCAAGAATAATTTTGCTACAGGTAAGCAACAACCTGCACTTGACATGCCAAGCGGAAATTTTTCCCGTAATAATTAAGTGGGAAAGCTGCATGAATCCGGATTTTAGAGATAAAATACATTTGAATTCGAAAATATCGTAACCTGCCCGGCTAGCATGACCACCTACATAAACACGATATGATATAGCTATTTATTGCGTTGAACTAAAAAATATCATTGGATTTTCGACAGTTTAAAGCGATAAATAGCTATATCTTTATGATATAGCCTAAGAGGACCCACATTTCGCCAAGTATGTTCGATATAATAGAAGGGCGAGCCTATCTCCATCTATCAAACACGTAAATCGCAGTAAATCGCAGTATATTGCCAGGTGGTAGAACAGGAGTGCTGTCGATTCCTAGTCACGTTTTAACCATTAACCGCCTTGTACTAAACCCGAGGAAGTTTAGAAAGAAGACGGTTTTTTATCCCCGAAGAAGTTGAGCTAGATCAGAAGGAAGAAGAAATATCGTGAAACCATTATTTGAATAAATGCTTCTACGCCGTTAAGCAATTAAGGTGTTAGGAAATATTTAGATAACTTTTGCCTGGCTAACATAACGAAGGCACAGCGATAAATGTTTAATCAATTTACTCTCAGAACGTTAGGTAAACATGTTCCATTAAAATTTCTAGCCGATCCCTTAGACGCAAACAAAACGCCGGTATTTTTCGATATCCCTGCGGTTACGCCGAACCTTCGAAACATACAAGAGAGTTGAAGCAATAAAACTCAAATTACAGCCTCAGTCATACATCACCGAAGTTTTGGGTTCGAAAGTTACAAATTGAATAAAATTAAGGGATATACGTTTTGCCCCTTCGCTTGGTCGAGTTTACAACTATTGCACAACATGGGTCTTCTAACTTCTTTATGCAATCCTTTATAAATTAGATTTATAATATTTTGCAAAAACGTTGTGATGTTCTATTTTTGCCCCTCAAGCTTGTCGATAGTTCAATTATCTCGATAGCTTGACTTGCATTTAACCTTTAACTTGTGCTGCCGGCAGAGCAGAATACAATTGTCACTACCCCAAATCTCTCCCACGGGTGTCGTACAAGGCGACTGCAGGTAACAGTGATGACGAATGGGCAGCAGCGTTCCTATTATACCACCTAGCAATGTACTGCCACCCGTACCCCATAAATAGCAATAGGCTCGCCACCTATTAATTAACCCCTGCCTACCCCGTCGGGGATATAGGCGTGATTTAAGTATGTATGTGTGTAAACTTGCCCGGATTCCGATCGTGTGCGCTAAGAAGTACCAAAAGCCGTTATAGGACAGGCGATCATTAAGTTTATTTTTTTTTCAGCTCCTTGATTTAGAAAGTAGTAGACGAATACACTGCATTAAATGCCAGAGGGGGTTTCGAAACCCATTTCTTTTCCATAGGAATGCCGGTAGGTACCCTAAATAGGAGAAAATGAAAACAAACGTATCAGACAAAAGAAAATTTAATTAGTTTCTTCTTGAAAACAACTATTATTACCATCATGATACAGAAATGCCACAAATTAGATAGAACAAGTCGCATAATTATTGAAGACAATTCAGACCCCGAGTTCATGTTGAATAAATATCTAGTGAAGCCTTTGTAGCTGATGAGCTATTGAATGAAGACTAATTATTTTTCATAACTTTAATATTCACACTAATTTTACAACCGCAGAAGTTTAGTTCGTACACAGGACTAAATTAAGCGAAGTTTTAGCATGGCTAATTCTATTTTAGACATTATCTCCGTAAAATATAACATACATTAGGGTGTTTCTTATTAATTCATAACAATATTTTCGTAATCTAACGTAATGTAAGAAAGTACTTTCTACAATTTTTCTCGTCTTGACTACTATATCTACAATAATTTGTGTCATCTATTCCAATAAAAAATATACTATTATATGCCACGTATAATATTATCATTTTATCACCAATCCATATTGACAGCAATGCCCAATTGCCCATACTACCGATGTTTTCTACATGAAAACATACCTTTTTTCTACATGTGTATCGATCAAAATATAGATAAATAATAGCAATGATGTCTCAATCAACTTTCTGCTATACCTCAAACAAGTTAAGGCTGACAATCGATTGAAAATGTGTGATAGTTTTGTTTAGTGTATCGTACTGTATGCGTCCAACAGAGTTGGAGCAACGCTTGAACTATTATATTCTACAACAATTCAGTAAATTACTACCAGGTGTTACCTATGCAATCAAAGTTTCTCAAAATCTCATACATAGAAGTCACATTAGGGGTCCAGTGAAGAGCATATACTACATCACACTTTTCATTGTTGTCAGTCGAATTTGCATTCTACTTTTACCAAATATAGGTAGAAAGTCGCTTAAAAAGCTATGATGGGTCTGTATAAGCGTGCGTGCGGTTGCTTGTACTAACGTCTCAGCCAGCCCACCTGAGACCGTCGAAATCCTGGCTCCGTTTGTATTCAAAGAAGATTATGTCGGCGAACACAGAAAACGACTGGGGAATAGACCTGTGGTCTCGCGACATAGAATTTTACATTTCAAACGGAATTTTCGGAAGACTTGCTTTTGCAAGTTGAAAGAGAATCAAATTTAAATATATTTTTTTAAAGTTGCGCAAGTAGTAGTATTGGGAACACCGACGTTTGAAGGATTTTTTAAGAAACTAATGACTGCCTATTTTTTCTCTTTTCAATTGTGATCATACATTAGAACTAGTCTGTGAGCCAAAAAAATGAATTCTTTAACATTTTTAGAACCTGTGTCTTATTTAAGTACTGTGGACTATTGTCAATGAATATAATAAATATTATTATTTGCTGTTGATCTAAATATTATAATTTTTTTTGCAAAATTAGTCAGAATCTATTTTTCTAAACTTCTTGAACTTATTATATTTTTATTTGAACATTAAAATGCTTCATAAACAATAAGACAGACTGTTATCGAGAAACAAAATAAATTATTAGCCACTTGCTTCGCGTAATGGAGACTCAAGGAGAATTAAATCTTATCTTAAGTCGGTAATATAAACGGTTACATTATTGCCAAGAGACAAATGTGTCAAAATTAATTCGACTCCTAGGAGTCTTTTAAAGAAAAATAAAATTTAGACATTAAAGGAACCGTAAGTGGTACAACTGGTATTTAATCAAGGGATATTTCAGTTCAATGCACTGCGACTTTTGTGCCCGAGAAATGGCAATAGGCTCGCCACCATACTACATGGGACCTAACATAATTGGCGAAATGTGGGTGCTAGTTCACCTCTGCCTACCCCTTCGGGGATATAGGCTTGATTTATGAATGAATTAAATATAGTTCATTATATCTAATATCTATTTCATCACCAGCTTTTAATATCCACACTGCTGCACAGGCCTTTCCTATGGATGGAAGAATACAGAAAGAACCCACCACGTGGGATCGGTGTGGTATTGACGACTGCTGAGGTGCCCGGTGAATTTCGAAGGTAAACGAGTTAATATATTTTTGGTCACCCTTCCATTGCCTGGCCTTTGCGAACGTTGCTTGGTTTACACAATCACGTGCCGACCAAGCTACAGACCTAGTTTAAGGTCTATCAAGTCACTGAACTAGTTCTGGTTTCATAGCATGGAGAACCGATTTTTATCTCAACCCTAACCCAAGGCAACTGAGCTTCCGCAAATTTACGTCACGGTTCGCTCTCCGAGTTGCAGCAATTTTGAGGCGAGGACAAACTTCTACATTTACATTAATATAGGTGAAATTTAATTTCTCCTTGTCGTCTCCAAGATTTGCTCATTTGAGCGAATTAGGAGTACTCCGCGAATGAGCACTCATTAAGAAATTTTCCTGTCGCGCCAGCTAATGGAGGTTTCTGACAGATAAATGAATCACAGACGCTTTTGTATGAGAAAACTTATTAAATAGAGACGCAGATATACATACGTAAATCACGCCTATCCCCGAAGGGGTAAACAGAGGTGTATAAACAAACACATTTCCCCAACTGTTTTACGTCCTTTAAAATAGGAGGGGAAGCCTATTTTTATATTTCAAGCCTATTTTTTGACGGCCGCCTTGGTCGAATGCTCAGATGGCTGGATATTGGCCAAGAGGTCCCGGGTTCGAATCCTGGTAGGGGCAAACTTTGTGATGACCACAAATGTACGTTTCCGAGTCATGGTTGTGTATATGTTTATGTAGTATATTTTCAACATTAATATACATAATGATATTTAAAATATGTCCGTCATCTAGTATCCATAACACAGACGTGTTTAGGCTACTTACTTTGGGCTAGATGATAGGTGTGAGTGTAAAAATATTTATTTATTTATATACCGGGCACCTCTTTTGGGCGCCCGTTCCCCTGTTCTATGAACTCTAATAATACTACATCCCACCTCGCAAATTACAAGCGATTCGCAAAATTTAAATTTATAACCACCGGCTTCCATTTGTGGTCGGCCGACTGGCATAAACAAATGCCGAAATAATTTATAAGTTGATTGTGTGGCTTTAAAGTTAAATTCGGGTGATTACTATTGTGGAAACTTATATTCCCGTTTCTGTCTACCCTCAATTTTACGATTTTCTACGCGTTAGGCTTTTGATCCTGGGTAAATATCATTCTTAAACAAATAACCTCATCATCATCACCAACCGGTTTATCCCCCACTGCTGGGGTACAGGCTTTCCCTATGGATGGAAAAATATAGAGAGGTTGGATCATATCATAACCCACAGCCTCCACTTCGTGATCGTATAATAAATACAAATGCTGTAATAATTGTAATAATTGCTGCCGTGTGGTGACGGCAGAGTAGAAGACAATTGTCACCACCCCAAATCTCTCCCGTGGGTGTCGTACAAGGCGACTAAGGATAAATTAGCGATGAGGAATGGGCAGCAGCGTTCCTCTTATACCACCTAGCAATAGCAATGTACTGCGACTTTAGTGCCCGATAAATGGCAATAGGCTCGCCACCTATTACATGGGACCTAACATAATTAGCGAAACGTGGGTGCTAGTTCACCTCTGCCTACCCCTTCGGAGATATAGGCGTGATTTATGTATGTATGTAATAATTGACGCCTGGTTCTGAATGCTGGCATTTGACCAAGAGGTCCCGGGTTCGAGTTTTGTAATGTTTACCTAATACTCTTCGTTTTGTCCGTCGTCTAGTATCCATAGCACAAGTCCTTATGCTACTTACTTTGGGCTAAATGATAGGTGTGCGTATAAAATTATAATATTATTTAGGTCAGGTTTAGCTAGTGAAACTAACACTTGACACTCCTATTGCGATACTTGATTAATGTTCTTACTTTATAGAATTTCAGACTTCTCAACCATGTACTTTGAATTGGCGCACATCGTACTAGCATTGTTTAGAACTAACATAGTATACGTCGAAATATAAAACCTCGCAAGCCAATGGTGCAGTCCCGCCGAATTCCCAAGCAAGCCATTGTGCGCCAGACGGACTTCCAAATTCGAAAACCCGTCATAATCTCCGTGTCGGTTCATGAATAAAATACGCTTAAGTGCCGAACGAAATCCACAAACAGCATTTTGTACAGAAAGCGGAACGTCATATGAATTTGAAACATAAAAAGCGAAGGGGCAAGCAACATATTGTTTAACTTCCAAACGAACCGTCTGCATACGCCGCTGCTGTGTAAGCGAATTCAAAATGGACACATAAAACCCGTTTTACGATTTCGCCACTGATATTAATTACGCCATTTCGTTTTGCTCGCCGCAGTTAAAAAAAAATAAAAATAACAGTAGTTGCCCTGTTTTTCTTTGGACAATTTTTGTGCTAGATTTGCGTAGCCCATGCGGAAAAGCGTCGATATAAGTGCGGAATTAATATGTATACTATTCGATTTTAATTTTAACATTATATAAATGTTAGAAAAATTAGTACAAAGATTTTGGGGTTAGAAAAAGAATTTCGAAAAATTATGATCTTGAGGCGGGAATCGAACCCGCGTCCGCTGGTATCCGGGCAGGTGCCTGGCCGCTCGGCCACCCTAGACACTAATTAACTTGCTCTACATTGCGAGGGTACCCGTTGGCTTACAACGTGAAGTGTAAAGGTTAGAAGAATTTCGGCAAGTTAATTAGTGTCTTGGGTGGCCGAGCGGTCAGGCACCTGCCCGGATAGCAGCGGACGCGGGTTCGATTCCCGCCTCAAGATCATAATTTTTCGAAATTCTTTTTCTAACCCCAAAATCTTTGTAATATGTATACATAAATATATTATAATAAAATGATAATAAGGGGCGGATTATATTTAAATATTGTTACTACATAAATTTACTACGGAAACATATATGAACAATCACGGTTCCAGAACAAATATCCGTGCTCATCACATTGGCCGATGACCAGCGATTGGAGACCTTTCGATCAATCCAGCAGTCTTTTAAATTTATTCATACATTAAAATAGCACTCCACTGTTTTCGTTCAAACAAAATCCCACTGAATTAACAGAAACAACATTACTGGATCGACATTATTTTGAAGCAGTTCTAAAACAAGCCAACGGCAAAAGAAGAAAATTATTCTTGCATGGCTGTACCACTGACACTGACTGCATCACATATTCACGATTTGATTCCGAAATAACGAGGTTTGAGGGAGAAAATTAAATTATAATTTCATGAGCACTTTTATACACTTTAATCTTCTGTCTGAGAACTTTGTCGATATCTTGCGGGGCATACATTCAAATTAACCTTACCGCGAGAGGAAATCTTGCCCGTTTTTATATTCTCATCTAAATTAAGATTTATGCCTTTTAGGGCGCTCGCCCACGGCGACTTTTGTATCGATTCTATCGCGCGCTTCGTGTACACGCGAAAGCATCGCTACTAACGCACATTTGCAACGCGCTACGGCATCGCGACTGTATCGACGGAAACGAGCGACCGTGTCAGACGACATCTGGTGAGAACGGTGGGAGCGTGGCGTGTGAGTAAGAACAGAGCACGACGGAAGCGCGACAGTATCGCGACTGAATCGTGGTTACGTGGGCGAGGGCACACAACTAACAACCGCGTCGCGACCTTATCTATACGACAGCATCGCTACAAAAAGTCGCCGTGGGCGAGCGCCCTTATTCTTCGTAATACTTGTGTGCGTTATAGCGGCTTTGAGAAGTCTTTACGGAAATTTGTGTGCATGATGTATGGCCTTTTATAATGCGTATGTGGCAAGGCAAAGCCGTCTGAAAACGATGTTGAAGGAAATGTTATTAGCAGTTATGTGGGAAATTACAACCTTCCTCTCCCTTGAACCGACAAAGAATTAGATTAAGGATAAACGCCGGTGCTGTACTCATCTAACGTGACGGGATATTATCAGATTCTTCGCAGAGTTATTTTTTTATTTATTCAAGATGCTTTTTTATTTTCCGATTAAATAGTTTAATAAACCATAAGGTTTTAGAAATTGTCTGTAATTTGAACGTTATATAACTGCCATCATAGGTTTTTTGAATTGATATAGATTCTGCCTTGTTGAATCGGCACAGAAATGAACGAATATTGGATTGAATTGTGACAAGTGATGAAAAGTGGATTCTTTATGATAACCATTAAAGAAAAATGCAATGGCTGACCCCAGGTCAAACGGCACAAATATAAAAATAAAGCAAAACTTACCAATTAAAAGGTACATACATAAATCACGCCTATATCCCCGGTTTGGTGGTCTCAGCGTGGTGTTATTCCCTATAGTTTTCTCCGATCTGGTCAAGCAATAACGGCAGATGTCTATTGTGCCGAACTCCGAACAATATTGGCAAAACTAGCAGTAAAACAGCCCCGACTCATGAATCTTCAGCATCATTACTCCATGACAACGCGAGACCTCATACAGCACGAGAAACCGTTTGACCCTTCAGGAACTGCAGTTAGAAACCATTCGTCATCCTCCGTATTCGCCAGACCTTGCTCCAGCGGACTACCATTTTTTTCGTGATTTGGACAATTATCTACGTGACAAGAGGTTTTCTTCCCAGGAGGCAGTACAAAATGCTTTCACACAGTTTGTGCAGTCTAGATCCTCAGAGTTCTATCGCAAAGGCATAAATGGCCTTTCTATTAGATGGCAGCAATGTATAGATAATAATGGTAACTATTTTTATTAAATAAATTTGTTCTAAACTAAAATAAATAAATTGTTTATTTTTTAGTCATTAACCGGCAATTTCATACTTTTAACCCAATGATATTATATTTAAAATAATATAATTGTTTTAACCCCTAATATAATATCGTATAATATATTATGAGGAGCTCGCTAGCGCAGTGTCGCGATTGCGTAAACTAAGCAATTCCGCTAAGGCTGGTCATTGGATGGGTGACCAAAAATTTATAATCTCGAGTTCCTCCGTGCTTCGGAAGGCATGTTAAGTCGATTCTGAACTCTACTGCGAACAACTGATGAGATCAAAAGCAAGCTACTACCTACCCAACGCTCAGAATGATATTCATACGAAAATAAAGCACCGTTCAAAGATAAAGCCTTATAAAATATTGTATCGCTTTTATTTAATAACAGTAGTGGTAAAAGTAACCAAAACAGAAGCAGCGAAAAATTCTACCCTTTCCTTCCATCAGAGTTGAACTACCCCATTCACTTGCCCTTTATGGGACATTTTCAGGGAAAACTGACGTCCACACCCAAAGCTTTTAACGTTATATTGATTCATCAAAGACATGGGGTCTTTGATGAATCATAAAGTCTCATAAAGTCGTGCTATGCAGTAGTATGAGATTTTCTGATTCGAAGTTCTTTGACCGTTCGACCACTAAGGTGATTTCATTTTATTTTCTTCGTAGTAGGAATCTTGTTGACACCTATTGATTTAAGAAAATAAACAAGTTTATTTATTTATACAACCTTTTACTCAAGTTCAATGAAGACAGAGAATTACAATAAATATGACGCGATCAACAAGAAAATATAGCTTTATGTTTTTATCACAAATGATTAAATACAATGGAGCTATATAGCGAAATAGAAAAAAGGAGGATTATAGAAATAGAAAAAAATAATATTTCATTTTTCGATCAATGCATATTGCATCAAAACATTATATTTATAAATGTATTTTTTTTGTAATAGCATAAAATGGCAAAACATTTACCGGTAGATATTATTACTTCTTTAGAAACATTGTACCTACACAGATAGAATAATAAACGTCTTTCTTGGGATACCTGTATCAGAGGGGATATTCGCACGAAATCTAATTTTTTGACAGGTAACACAAATTCAATTCCTTCGTTGTTCGTTCTACTTTAGCGCTCTGCATATCAAAATAGCTCGTTCGTCTCAAGTTGACTAACAAAATATTGTTTTACAAAAAACACTAGACGCGTCAAAAAGTCCCATGTGTATTTTTGCTTTCCAAATGACTACGGTTAAAGTTCCCGGTGAATGGCAATAGAATAGGGAATTCTGAAATAAACTGGCAAAATTCGGGTGATAAACACCTCTGCTTACCCCTTTGGGAGAAGGTGTGATTTATGTCGACGACGACGGCCGCCTTGGTCGAATGCTCAGATCGCTGGGTATTGGCCAAGAGGTCTCGGGTTCGAATCCTGGTAGGGGCAAACTTTGTGATGACCACAAATGTTTGTTCCCGAGTCATGACTCGGGAACAAACATGGTTGTGTATATGTTTATGTAGTATATTTTCAACATTTATATACATAATTATATTAAAGATATGTCCGTCATCTAGTATCCATAACACAAGTGCTTAGGCTACTTACTTTGGGCTAGATGATAGGTGTGAGTGTAAAAAAAATATTTATTTAAAAAATATTGATATATTTATTTATGTACCATTGTTTAAACAAAATTCACCTCTGCCTGCACCTTCGGGGATATATAGGCATGATTTATGTATGTATGTCCCATTCTTTAAAAGAAAATGTCATAAATTGTGTAATAATGCTGAACATTTTGAGAAACATCAGGTTTTTCGTATCTTTCATAAATCATAATACGCGTACGATTGAATGGCGTATCATTTTCCGCCATTGTCTGGCCGACCAAGCACTCCCCCGACCCTCACACTCAAACGTGTAATTTGCACCCCTTGTGAGGTAAAGTTGAAAGCTAATCCTTTGTCATAGATGCTATTCTACAAGCCTTGCAGACAAACCGTCAATCTTCGCTGGAGCTGTCAGCTACAAAGATAGCTAAATAAATTGTTCAACACTTACCTTAGCGTCGTAGCATTTAGCTTTGTATATAAGTATGGAGAGAAAATAGAAGAATGTTTCTTTAACAGTTAGTTAATTGAATATAATGAACTGCCCTACTATATGAATACGCTAGACTACTCAGAATACTGATCAAAGATTGACCGCTGTGACCACGACAACTGAAAGGTGATGTCAGCATAATTGTTATTATCCGAAACGTCGGGAAAAAAACAATTTCGCTAACAATAAGTTGAGTTTTAATATGACCGAAAGGGGGGGCGGGGGTAGATGATATCTGGCCAAGATAATGAAGGATTATATCTTGATGTTTGAATATGGATATCAGGGCTTTTACGATTTTTTTCTTTACTAATAATTCCGAGAAATGTATTAGGCAACACATTCTTGTAGTGAATTTACATCTCTACTAAAAATCGTAGTACATTCGTTGAATCCGCCTGAGAACGTCTTCACTCTTTGAAGATGAAATCCTTACCTACAAAGAGCATCCTTTGATTAAAGACCTCTCTCAGTCTTCAAAACCGCAAAAGTGATATTATTTCAAATTGGAACATTATGCCTTGTATGAAGGTAAGGATCCATAGATGCTGATAGGGCTTCGTAATTCTCTGATGGACTGATCCGAAAGGAAGCGGTGAATATCACCAAATCACGTCGTCTCGTTCCCTCGACAGTTCGAATTGCTACACTTCAATAGGGTTGACACAAATAAAAATATAGAAATTCAACAATCAACACGAAATTTTGGAAATGGTTCTAATTAAAATCTGTCGCCTGTTAATGGAACGACTTCAAGAAAAGAAACTTAATTACCGTTAATGGTTTTATAGTTAATTACTGTCTTGACGTCCCGCCTTTCAATGGAAGTTTCCAAGAAATTTAATCACTTTTATTTGGTGTCAAAAGTAATTAGGTGCTGTAATTACTCATTTTTTAAGTGATAACCGAAATAAATTCGTTATTTTCTTGTTACAGCACACTATCAGCCTCATCTTCACCAGCCTTTTAATGACCGCACTTCTGGAGCACAGACCGTACAGAAGAAATAATATAGGAAGAGTGTGTCACTGGTAACCCACCACGATAGCCCGGTGCGTGATTGGTGGATATTAACTACTCCAGATGCAGCAGCGACCAACGGCTTAACTTGTCTTGTGAAGTATGTCGACTCTCGAGATAACTTTTGGTCCTACATCCAATAAACAGACTTAGCGAACATTGTTTGGTATACATAATTGCAGGACGACCGCGCTATGACACTGCACCATCGAGAGCTCCTCTTCACAGCACGCTACATTTTACTTTAAATTGTATAGATTCTAACCATATTCATTCAAGTCATAATAAAAAAAGACTTAAAGTGTACTTCACGCGAACAAAGTTGCGGGCAGAAAGCTAGTTGTAAATAAAGAGAAAATCAGTATAATAATTGTTTACCCAAAATTCATATACGGGCGTCGCGTGCTAAAGTTAAATAATGAGGCAAAATTGTAGTACTATTTGCTAAGTTATAAAACGCGCTATAATAATACGCGCTATAATTGAATAAGAGCAAATTCCTGCCCGGCTAGCATGACCGCCGAAACACGATATGATTAAACCATTTATCGCTTTAAACAGTGAAAAATAATTGGATTTTCGATTTTTCACTGTTCAAAGCAATAAATGGTTAAATCATATCGTGTTTCGGTGGTCATGCTAGCCGGACTGGAACCCAAACATAACTCAGTTCAGTAGAAGTTTAATAAATGGTTCACATATATTGAATACATCAAGATTTCATTTTTATTGGAAATTCCAAACTGGGCACATTACTTGTGAGAATCTAAGCGAATTCTGTTGCGTCTAAAAAATACGCAAATTACAACTACAAACTTGTTTCTAGCCTTATTAAATCAGACGCTCACTTTTTGATAGTAATCTTCAGCTTAAACTAAAGAAACAGTAAAATGCTATAATGCTTTAAGCCTCTCACAGACAGACGCGGTGGCGGGACGGTGGCGGTGGTGGCCCGAACAAAAGTTGACCGCGCTAGTTTGAAATGGTATGAAGACGCGTCATTCTGTGAGAGGTCTTATGTCTTTCAAAGCAAATTCTTGAATGTTGCTA
This sequence comes from Cataclysta lemnata, assembly GCA_963931975.1. Taxonomy (NCBI): domain Eukaryota; kingdom Metazoa; phylum Arthropoda; class Insecta; order Lepidoptera; family Crambidae; genus Cataclysta; species Cataclysta lemnata. The sequence continues at coordinate 6,646,664 of OZ008352.1, forward strand.
TCCTGTCAAATATATAATATAATAATAATAATAAATAAATAAATAAATATATAAATATTTTTTACACTCACACCTATCATCTAGCCCAAAGTAAGTAGCCTAAGCACTTGTGTTATGGATACTAGATGACGGACATATTTTTAATATAATTATGTATATTAATGTCTAAAATATACTACATAAACATATACACAACCATGACTCGGGAACAAACATTTATTGTCATCACAAAGTTTGCTCCTACCAGGATTCGAACCCGGGACCTCTTGGCCAATACCCAGCAATCTGAACATTCGACCAAGGCGGACGTCGTAATATAAATGGATTAACTTACTATCAACCTTTTGTTTCAAGTGCGCCAGCCTTCTATGCTGGCCTGGGAGCGAACAAATAACGTAGAATAGGCCAGCCCCAACTCATCCCATGGGTGTCGTAAAAGTCGAATAAGGGAGATTGCCCGGTGTAGACCAATAAGCACCTTGGGCACCCGAATGGTGGAGGGCAAACCACCAACAACAGCGTACCCAAGGAGGGTTGGTGTCAGGCAGGCGGCCGGCTGTAAAACCTAAGCCAAAACCTTGAGCAGTATGGATTGGAATGTTGTCATTCTAATCACTCTCTCCGTTCATGGGTCTCTCGACATGGTCCGTTCCGTCTCTTTTCTATACATTCATTCATCACTAGCACCTTTACGGTGGGATGGATGATATGAATCAAAAGGGAGTGGATGGCTTGATGACGTCTGACATATGAATGGAAGAGGAAACATACTGCGCCGACCCCAGATAGACTGGGAACAGGGCAGGAAGAAGAAGAAGAACCTTTTGTTTCAAGATATTTTTCGCAAATTTACGGCCTAAGTGATTACGAGTCTTATTAAAGCACAGAGAAAATAAAAAAGAAAGAGACCCCTGACACGTCAACCATCGCCTAGTAATCAAATAAATCTTAACACTTGGCAATAATAATGATTTTATTTCTGAACTTAGATCTCTTTCACAAAGAGGCGAGCCTATTGCCATCTATCGGCACGATCTACTGAGACTGGTTAGAGCTATGTAATTGGTTAATTTATCAAAAACGGAATCTATCTTTACTAATAATATTTATTTATTTTACACATAACAAATATCGCTCATTGTATATGTAACTTGGAAACATTCTGTGTTCTAAATGTATAACAATAAGTCTAACTATGGTTGCAGGGATACAATTTGGAGGAGTGCCTCTTTTATATTAAGGAATCTGGATTCCAACTAGCGGTAAATTATAAATGTACTCCAAGTATAAGAACAACTAGAGCAACACCCACTTTGTAGGTCTTGTAGATGGTAAAGCGTTAAGTCGGATAGATAACTATCATAAGCCACAAACTACCACAAATAATTCTGATGAACTTACAATAGAGAACTTCCTAGTTGAATCAAAAAGTTTATTTTAATAAATAGTAAAAATTTCATTGAAATTATAAAAAAAAATATTACTGCTACCCTCGCTGATGACAACCCTACAGTGGAACAATAGTGGTAATTATTGCACCGCTCATTTTCCAGAACAGTGCGCCCAAATCACTACGGACCGAGTCGCATAATTATTATTGCAGTCGTAGAAACAGTAAATAGTAATCGCGGGTACCTATACGAAATATCTGAACAACTGCAACAGAAACCTGATAATATTCAAGTAATTTGAATATTACCTCGGAGTTCGCGTTACGGGTATAAAAACTATTCTTCTCCTAATTATAAATCACGCCTATTAGGGTAGGCAAATGTGAATTCACACCCTGTTTCGCCAATTAAGTTAGGCTCATGTAATAGGCCATAACGGCCACGTAAATCTACTGGGATTTACGTGCAATGGTATGAGACGACCGCTGCTGCCCCTTACACATCACTATCTTTACCGCGTGTAGGGACACGTGTTGTATGACACCCCGAGAGAGTTGGGAGAGTGTCAATTGTATTCTGCTTTGCTGTCACCACACGTCTTTGCTAGATTTGTAAAAAAACTGTTATTGGAAAATCGCTCATTTCTAATAAATTATACCATATAAAATAAACACGGGGCAAAAGCTTACTTTGTTCTTTACTTCATAATAAAACATAGCATTAAATTTTGTTCACTAGTTGTACCAAGTTTCAAAGTTCCGAGAATTAATTAAAACAACGATCTAGTTTTTGTAAAGTTATAAGATATGTACGTATGAGCTATATTGTGTTATACACTGTAACTCTATTACAAAATTACAAGTAACTCCACGCCGCTAAGACGCCCACTAATTATAATTAACAACATGTTCCGAACTTTACCCAAATAGTTGAGTACGGGAAAACCTTGCAAAATTTAAATTACCCAACGCCTCTACGTGAAAAGTTATTGTTCAGTTTTTATTCCTCCCACGTATATGGTGAGACTTTTAATTAAAACAAATGTAAAAACATAGGGCACCATTACAAACTACCTGTACAAATAACACAATTCAAAAAAAATATATAATTAGCAAGAAACCTATATAATTATACAAAAATCTCACCGATTTAAAGTGGCAGCGATTTGTTACTACGTGTTCTTTAATGAGAAGCGAGCCTATTGCCATCGCATTATGGTATTACTAGATGGTGTAACAGGACATCTGCTGCCCATTCCTCGTCACTTATTTATTAATCCTTTTGATACCGTCGTTTTTTTGATACCGAAAAATATTTCTTTATTCGCTAGCTTTATTGTATTCGCCATAATAATAATGTTAACAGCATTATTGTGTTCCGACAATGTGTGATAAGATATCCAGCCCCTCTGTGGTTGAGGGTTCCAGGTGAAGCTGAATTCTATCTTCAGCCCTTATCGTCACTTACCATTAGGTGAGATGAAGGGCAAGAGTTTTCTTAAATAACATATATATGCTCTGTCGTCACCATATGGCACATTAGTTGAGCTATGGCAATAGTCGGTATGGCATGTAAAAAACAAAATGCACTCTTGGGCAATGTCCGTCGAGGCTCAAACAAATTCATTTAAATAGTTGAGGGCCCGGTTCCGCTGGCGCGTCCAATTTTAATTACCCGCCCACCTCCAGCTTGGCGGAGTTGGTAATTGCGCTGATTGATATTCGGTCGTTTTTTTCTCACTAACAGGGGAGAAATTCTGACTTTGCCCGGCTAGTATGACCACCGAAGCACGATATGATATAGCCATTTATAGCTTTGAAATGTCCAAAATCTATGGAGTTTTGACAGTTCAACGCGATTAATGGCTATATCATATCGCGTTTCGGTGTTCATGCTAGGCGGGCTGGTCGGTGAAAACGTTTCCCGATATAATAAGTTTCGAATTAGGCTTTGCTAGTGTCGTTACTCGAAACATACGCTACATTTATGAATGTATTATACCAAGAACTTTATAGAAATAAGAGATATCAAAGCATTTTTTTCGGTTTCAAATAATTGGCGACAAAAGTAATAATCGTTCTCAATGTTTTGTTATCCATGTAGTATAGCTATATATTACTTACTTATTTACGGAATTTATAATAATAAATATTTAATTAGACTTTAAGACAATGTATTCGTTTTTCTTTTAAAGCTTACAACACGAACGTGATGCGGCAATGATATTGGACGATAGATACTAACATATACACTTACATTCTATGGTTTACTGAATAATTTAATGTACGTCATTCAGAAGCTCCCAAATGGCGTTGCGTACATACTTAAATCATGCCTTTTTCCCCTGATCTCATGTAGTAGGGGGAACTTTAATCACTATACTTACCATTCCTATACTGGTCGCCTTGTGGGATACCCACGAGGGAAACAGTGGTGGTGACAATTGTATTCTTCTGTCCCATCACCGAATGGAAAAGACGGCTTTGTGATACACATATATATAAACGAATGAATATGAATGACCATTTTCCATTTTGGTGTTGATGTGATGCCCTGTGAAGGTTATCTTTCCTAAAGTTCTTTATATTACTTTCTTTTTATTAATAGATTTGGATCGATAATCCAATTTTTAGTAATTGTATATTCAATCACTGAAACTTTTCCAATCGAAATTCCGGCTGGACACAGTGTGACGTCTTTGCCTTTTTTTATTCATAATGCTTATTTAAATGTGGTATCTGGGGTCGCCGTAGTATCTATGTTTTCTCTTTCATTGATATCGCTTAGACGTAATTCAGGGATCCACTTCCCTTTGAATTTATATCGTCGATATCGAGAGACCGATAACCGATAACGGAGAGAGTGATTGGGATGCCAACATTGGAATCGATACTGCTTTAATCTAAAATTTTGCAGTCGGCCTGCCTGTCACTCATTCTGTTTTAGTATTCCATTAAATAAATAAAAATATGATTTTTTATCCTTTTTTGATAATAAAAGAAACAGGGGACATGTTTTTTTTAATGAAATAAAAATGGGTACATATTATAACTTGGCCATGTGGTGACGGCAAAGTAGAATACAAAGTCACCACCTCAAATCTCTCCCATAGGTGCCGTATAAGGCGACTAAGGGTAAAACAGTTAAGCGCAATGGGCACCAGCGTTCCGCTTATGCTATCTAGCAATGTGATGTGAACTCCTACCCGATAAATGTTCCGGTATTATGGATGATATGAACCAAAAGGGAGTGGATGGCTTGATGACGACTGACCGATATGAATCGAAGAGGAAACATACTGCGGCGAACCCAGATAGCCTAGGAACAGGGCAGGAAGAAGAAGAAGAAGTATAAAAGAAGGTACCTATGTCGAACATATGAAATGTTGTCAATTTTACGCCTTTTTACACCTATGTAGCCGAGTAATAAACTATTCCAAGTACGTTGCTAACGGTGTTTAACTTCAGCCGGTTCGTCTTGTGCCGTAGTCGGCTTTAAACTTGTCGTTGATTTTCCCCACGGTTGATTATTGTCGAAGTTGGTTCAGACTTCCCTAGGAGTTGTTCAGTTTACATTTCGCATGGCGAATACTAAAATGCGGGCGCTTCAAACTTCTCGAATTAAGGAAAAAACTATTGGAATTCCAATTTTAAAATTTAAAGTCCAACTCGAGCGGTTTGCTCGGAGTCGATATCCTGGCTGCCGTGATGGGGAATGGCTTGGAATGTTTCGAATTTCTTCATGGGGCATTCTCCTACTAATTCTAACTCTACAGCTCAGTAGACGTGATATAATACGCAGTTAATGCTATTTGTTACCTTTACGACTGGAAACAAGCTTACATAAATACATATATTATTCACTTCTATTTATCTCCGAAGGGGTAGGTAGAGGTGAACTAACACCCACGCCACGCCATGTTTCGCCAATCAGGTTAGGTCGCAAGTAATAGGTAACGAGCCTTTTGTCATTTATCGGGCACAAAAGTCGCAGTACATTGCTAGGTGGTATAAGAGGAACGCTGCTGCCCATTACTCATTAATAAATAACAAACAAAGATAAATAACAAATTAGGCATAGAAAACGACAAACGTTGACGCGATCGGCATTCTAAGCGCGGTGATCCGAAATGAGTATCTACAAGAATTTATCGGCAAAAGTTGCGAATACGTCACGTACGCTAACTATACCGGAACCGAGCCCGAATATAGATGAGATAAGTCGACAACGGAGAACTATTTAGTGGTGTCTCTTAAAGCCAAGGTAGCTTTGAGGCAGGACCATTTCCGTAATCTCCCCTTATAAGTAACTAGTGATCGCCCGCGGCATCGCTCGCGCATTCCTCGATAGATGGACTATCCAACACAAAAATAATTTGTACTAAATATTTGTACCAGTAGTTTCTGAGGTTAGCGCGTTTAACCAACCAACTAACCAACCAAACCATACAAACGAACAAACTCTTCAGCTTCATAATATTAGTATAGATTCATATGTAGTCTACGTATGTATAAGAGGAAGCTGTCGTCTTACCCTAACGTCACCTTTGAGAGATCAAATCTGGCCCAACGTGGTGAAAGGCCACCAGCAACCATAAATAAGCGTTTGGTGTCAAGCAGCCAGCCGGTGCTATCATCCCAATCATCCTTCCTATTGATCGGTCTCTTGATATGGTTCTTTCCATTACTTTTCTATACATTCATTCTTCACAAGCATCTTTCCAGTGTGTTATATGGGGGATTAGAGAGCTAGATGACGTCTGCTGATCTGACCGATATTATTGAAGCGAAGCCGACCTCACATAAACTGGAAGATAATGCCGATTTTTCACGAATTCAAGACTTAACACCTATAGAGTATTTTACTTTTTAATGTGCCCATTTTAATTTTAGGATAATACGAAGATGTTAATTACTCATATTTACACTTACTTTTTAGTAAACAACTATTAATTTTGTTTCACGCTAGGCATTATATACGTTTGTCACGCTTCGGCGATTTTAAATATCAACAAACACGCTAACAGGTATCCAATTATAACTTCCTGAAGATGTTATTAAAGTTTAATTAAATCTCTTACAATCACATTAAAACTCCAGCCGAACGTATAAAGCACTTACACAATCTGTTCATTAAGGGTGAAACAATTCGCTAGCGATTCTGTCGTCAAACGTAGCTCGAACAGTTTGGAACTTGAGCACAATATCGTCGCTACAAAGTAGGTACCACACCGGCGTGGAATTAGATCTAATTGTATAAAGATGGAGCCGAACGTCTCACTGCGGAATCATGAATATGCGAGAACGCTCAATGGAAGCGCTCCGTCTGGCGAATGCCTCACTTAATTGACTTTGTAGCGCCGCTTCCAGCGTCGGCTAGCCGGACATCCGCGTTAACTGCCGCCCAAATTGTTTCCAGGCGTGGTTCAGCCAATTTTGGGCCTTACCGCCAGAACATAGAGCTCAAAAGTGGTGCTGGAAATATGACATGCAAACTTTTGTTTCATTTAAAACTGCCGAGTTTTTCTTTTTGCGCTCGCTTCAGTTATTACGTGACTCTGAATTTCCATGCGGATGTTAGGCTGGACATTACAGAAAGTTACTCATGCTGGCAGGACATGCTGTGTTGTTTTATTGGGCATGTATTTTGTTCGCTTTCATATTAAACCTCTGCGATTTATGCGTTGCTGTCTGCAGTCATATAGACATCACTTTTATGACGTTATATTTTCATGGAGCAAAATACAGTGGTACCTCTTTAAGCTCACTAGGCACACACTAGGATTACAAAATATATAGACACAAATATAAAGTTGTCACCAGGAACATTACGTATAGGCAGGTTATGTCATCATCTTCTTCGTCTTGTTGCCAGTTTAACTTGAGTCGGCGCAGTATGTTTCCTTTTTAATTAATATCGTCATTAACATCTACTCCCTTTTTATTCATATCAACCATCACGCCCTTAACACAAACATTGGTTTTATTTTAAGTACATAATAAATAAACGACTTTACTGTTTGGCGATATTATTTTATTTTTAAAATAGAAAATGGATCTGAAGGGGCGGCTTGTGATAAGTCAATGAAGTAAATTACTGCAAATTGACTACATTGATTTGCTTTAATTTAAATTTAACTTAATTATAATTTAAAAGACATAATTTGTTTCACTGTAACTTCTTCAGTAACGAAGGTGTCTGCAAGACAACTCTTCAGTAAAACTTTTTATTCAAAAACAACATTTACAATCTCATTCAGCACGTTTAAAAATGAAATTTGAATTGCTTTGGATAGTAAAGCTGTAGAAGCGACGTATACATTAAGTACTAGATGTCAGAGCAGTTGTATGAAAATTTATAGAGCAGTATATTTTATTTTGTTTGGTATCCAACGCGAGCAATAAACAAATATCCGACGGCAGCAAGCTCCGAATAAATCTTGAATAAAACTGCTTAGAGAAGAATAATGTCGTTGCACGGAGTTTTTCGCATTATAAATCTCGTTGGAGGTATAGTTGAATTGAAATGACATATAGAGGGTCATCGCAGTATATAATGGTAGGGTTTGGGTAGTTTGTTTCGCAATATTCAGCTATAATTTACTTCTATTCCAAATTCCTTTCAACTTTTGCGATTTATAGCTTCTTTCACCAGTTACTAGATTTAATTGTAGCATAGAGATACATTTTAACATTTTACTATCAGATTTTCACTAAACCGTATTAAAGGACGAAAATTCGCTAGTAGAGTTTCGTAACTCAACACGCAATACCTAAAGAAAGTATTATCCAATTTGTTTATACAAATAATGGAAAGAACCGCTATACAGTGCTCTTTAATGTTTGCACCAATAGTGTAGTATTAAAAATTAAACATTTTTTTCCACAAAAATGTTTTAAATGTTGTTTTACTTTAAACGACACATACATAAAAAATATCGCCTACCGAGTGAAAAGACGTATTTTTCTTAACGTGCCAATGATGATTTTGCGCCCTTTTTCCGTTTATCTGTGGTCGGTGCAGTATGTTTCCTCTTCCATTTATAACCCTCAGACGTCGTAATTCCCTTATTATTTTATTGTTTGTCGACACTCAATATAATATACATATTTCCTTTCATTGATCCACAGCACATTCGTTTATGCTGGTTACTTTGGACTAGATGATAGTATAGGTCTGAAAAATCTATTTTAAAATCTTAAGGCAGATTTGATTAAATAAATATTAATAAATTTTTAATGTGATTCAAATGTCTCTACATAAATTAGACATTTACACACAAATTCCGTTTTAAGTGAACTCCAACAGACCAGCCTTGAGAACAACATCGTATCAATAATACAACGGCTAATGAAACTTCAAACGTAGAAGCAGTCCGCTAAGATTTTTTTTGGCATAAAAACATTTCGGACCTTTTATTATCGAGTTAGGTCCCCGACCCTTTGAAGCCCAGGGATGTCGCATGGCACTTTATTGAATTAGGATAATTTACTGTTTTTGTGAGGCAACGATGACCTTTCCCGTGTGGAATTTTAAAGGTTTCTGGGATCACATGTATGTAACCGATTATAGCCTTGGAGAAGTCAAAGGCAGACCGAGTCGGTCGATTGATCGGAAGATTGGATCAAAGAAAAAAAAAGTCTTTCTCCAACTCACGCCTATCACCTGGCCTAAAATAAGCAGCGAGTGTACTTGTGTTATGGAAATAAGAAGAAACAAAATAGACAATAGTCATAAATTATGATGAAAACACTCATAAAAATATTTCACTTACTGACTAAAGTAAAAAAAAAATTATAGTTATAATTATTATATATTCTCGATTTAACTTTTAAAGGTATTATTTTCATTCCGTGGAGTGTAATTTTATTGATGATTTTGTATTTGAAAATAATAATTATCCAAGTTGGTGCTATGAATATATTAATTGGATTGAATTCCTGGAGAAATTACAAAATCCATATTAATATTCATCATACAAACAGTTATCTTTACCAGTTTAGAACCCGATTCAAACCCGGAACCTCTGAGCCGGTAGCCGACTATCTGATCATTAGACAAAACTGGGCGTCACATAAATAATCAATCGTTAATAATCAAAAGCAAAAAAAAATATAATTGGTAAGTTAATGTTAATCCCTGGAGGTGTTTTTGGTTCCACCGTCCGTCATTTTGGTCGTCCAATTACCAATCCAATCCCATCCAATTACCGCCTTAGCGAACATTGCTTAGGTATCGCAACGAACGGGCTCTCAACTCCGCCTATATACTAGCACGTTAACTAACCGAAACTATCAAGGTTTCTCGAGGAATTGATTTTTCTTCTTAACACGCATTAGCCACAGACTAGAAAATCCTAGAAAAAGTTCAGTTTGTGGCCACCTGCTTAAATATTAAGCTAAGTAGGTCCGTAAAATAAACAACACCTCAACAGCACCTCCAAGCTTCACGTCAGTTTATTTCGGACATAACTTATCCGCAGTACCTTGGAAATCGTAATACAGTTCAGACCCAGCTGTTACCTCGCTGTGGTCAGAGTTTGCACGGCAAATAAATATATCTAATTCAACAGCATCCCTTATACAAGACGTCGTAACATTTAGTCATAATTAGTTCAGTAAATAAAGAGTGTTTTACTACATCGTGTAATGAAGATTGAAGATGCCGTGTGCTCTCCCGCCGGTGTCGTACAAGGCGACTAAGGGTTGAGACAGCAATGAATAATGGGCAGCAGCGTTCCTCTTATCTTCTTCTTCTCTCTGCCCTGTTCGCAGTGTATCTGAGGTCGGCGCAGTATGTTTCCTCTTCCATTCACATCGGTCAGACGTCATCAAGCCATCCACTCGCTTTTGATTCATATCATCCATCACACCGTAAAGGTGCTAGTGATGAATGAATATATAGAAAAGAGACGGACCATGTCCAGAGACCGATGAACGGAGAGAGTGATTGGAATGACAACATTCCAATCTATACTGCTCAAGGTTTTGGCTTAGGTTTTACAGCCGGCCGCCTGCCTGACACCAACCCTCTTTGGGTATGCTGTTGTTGGTCGTTTGCCCTCTACCATTCGGGTGCCCCACGATGCTTATTGGTCTACACCGGGCAATCTCCCTTAGTCGACTTTTACGACACCCATGGGATGACACGGGGCTGGCCTATTCTACGTTATTTGTTCGCTCCCAGGCCAGCATAGAAGAGGGCAGCGTTCCTCTTATGCCACCTAGTAATGTAGTGCGATTTTCGTGCCCGATAAATGGCAATCTTGCCGGGGGCGTCCACTAGTTAATTATAATTGTACAATCCGTTGTAACATGTTCTGTGTAGCTTGAAGATCCACTTATATCTCTTGATAATATAAGATTGTGATATGTTATTTCCAAAGTATTGGTGTCAAGGTACAACAAGGAACATGGTTCTCTTGACGTAAGTGCTACTTATTGTTTATTTGATGTTTTGTTTTGACCTCTTTCTTGTTTTCTTAAGGGAGCAGGAAGTTGTTTTGGTAAACCGTGAATTTTGTAAATGTCCCAAGAGGTCGTGTAGACCGTTACCAAAACGACTGCCAAAGTACTTACAGATGTTGCTCTAAGTTTATCAGAGGAATGTATATGTGTGCGATTTTCCTTTCTTATACCCATGTTTAAACATATTATATTGGTTTCTTTATTACAAAAATGGTCTTCAATCCCAAGAGTTCAAGCAGAATATTAATGCTTTGCCTATGAAATGGATAAAGCTATAGCAATTTGAAGTATTTGCACTATAGAATTTCTAAATAGAATTTTAACATACACTCAAAGGGGTTTTGTTTTTAGGTTTACAAGAAGAACATAACGCATTGGAGAGTTTCAATGCAAAAGTCAATTTTAATGATCATCTAGGTATTTAGAATATTTTTTGTCCAATAATGTATGTATAGTGAATGGAAGAAGAAAAATTCTGCTCCCACCCCAGAGAACCTGGGAAAAGGAAAGGAAGATGATGAAATTTTTATGTTATTTTGAGTTTGAGTTTGTCTGTATTCTGTTCAGCCTTTCTGTATGTATCATCATTGTATTTCAGAATCTTCATTACATACATACATAATCACGCCTAGATCCCCTAAGTAGACGGCCCTTAAGGGCTATAGGCGTGATTTGTGTATGTAAGTATGTATCATTTTCTCTAAACACCACTCTTCGGTATCAGTTTCGATTCTATCTTCGCGGATATTGGCAGCTGTTTTGGGGTCAATCCGATAAACTTGCACTGCGGAACCATCCCGGCGCTGCACCAAGCTGTGGCCGTGATAAATGAGGGTAGCCGACGAAAATATTGGACAAATATATTCCGATAGAATATTGTTATATGACAGCCACTCAATGCGAAATGGGGTTTACTGGCTTGTGATCAATATTTCTTGGCCCATTAAGCAGGAAGAACTGCATGCTGGAGTTATATTTATATTCGTATCATGAAGTAAATAGTGGGCCACAAATATACTTTTTCTGACCTCTTTTTCTTTGTACGCAAATGTAAGCAATGTACTGCGACTTTTGTGCCCGATAAATGGCAATAGGCTCGCCACCTATTACATGGGACCTAACATAATTGGCGAAACGTGGGTGCTAGTCCACCTCTGCCTACCCCTTCTGGGATATAGGCGTGATTTATGTATGTATGTTTTTCTTTGTAATATTTTTTCTAACATCCTTTATTTTACAAAATAGTAGATTATATACCGAGGGCGGTAAAACAAAGAATGTCTCAGATCGCAAGTATTTCTGAGGCTTTCTTTTTTACCGCCCGAGGAATGTACAAAATTTTATGTCACCCCCTGACCAGGAAGAGGGTATTTCCGTACGCGTAGCGGGCGGAAAAGACCACTTTATGGTCTTATTAGCTTCTTATACCACTAACAAAAACTGCGATTTACGTGCCCGATAGATGGCAATAGGCTCACCACCGAATATATGGTTGGCGAAACGTGGGGGTTAATATACTGCTGCCTGCCTCTTTGGGGAGAAAGCCGCGACTTTTGTATGTATGTCTGTTTGCTTAAATCCAGGGTCGTACCTGACGTCAAAATATCTTTCTTTTTTTATGACAGGGAAGCTCTTGCCCTTCATCTCACCTGATGGTAAGTGACGATAAGGGCCGAACATGGAATCGTGCTTCACCCGGAACCCTCAACCACAGAGTGGCTGGCTATCTTATCACAATTGTCGGAACACAATAATGCTGTTAGTTAACATTATTATTATGGTGACAGATTTTGATGAGATGGTGGTAGCTAGCCAGGGGGACTTGAAAGAAGTTCTACAACCAACCAAACCGAGTACATATTCGTACACCCCTGGGGATCGAACCCGGGACCTCTGAATCTTAATCGCCGGTGGGCGGACCACTAGACCACGGAGGCGGTTAAACTGTTTCCGTTTGAATTCCTAATACCTTTATAAATGCAAATCATGGTCGGTTATCGGAATATTCCCGAACGTCCATATAGAACAAATGTCTTGGCCCTTACAGGGATTTGGAAAAGTGGGGTATTTCCATCGAATCTCCGGATAATGATTCCAATCCGGGATGAGACCGACCAAATCCTCTCGCTGTGTCCACGTCACTTGGCGGGAGCGTATTCGTGAAAATCCTAATGTCGGACTAGACATTGAGACTATGATTGACCCAAATGGAACAAACTACTCTTGATATTACGTGAACACAATTTTTTTTTTTAATAATGTTGATTTGAAAGTTAATTGCTCGCGCAGTGGCATAGTGTGCTTGGCCTGCGATTGCTGCAGTTGGTAATAACTACCAACCCGCACTGTGCCAGCGTTCATCGTTCCATCCATAGGGAAGCCCTGTGCCCCTGCAGTGGGGACATTACAGGGCTGGTGACAAAATACAATGAATTTATAATATTGTCAGATCTTTCACCGAGAATCATTGATCTATCGCAATAAGTGCAGTGCACCCAGAACTAAGTACCTGTAGAACTAACCTAAACTTAGTTCTTAGGTGACAAATATTATATTCATCAATAAAATAAAATCGACCACATAATTACTTGGAATAACCATCAATCTGCACTGAACGACCGCGGTAGTTATGGACCCTTCATTCTATATTCTTCTACGAGTACATAGCATATAACTGATGATGTTTTCAAAGTTAGCAAGTGTTCCTCAGCAAAGCGAACGCACTAAAAATCAAAAATTCTTACTGACCTACAAGTCCTCGCTTAAGAGCTTTACGATCCGTTTGATCAATTCCGTCAGGTGAAAAGGAGTTCTTTGTGGTCTCTTCTATAAATAGATGGCAATCGAAGCGATTGACTGTACTTTCACTCAGAAGTCAGGTCAACAGTACGCTACACCGAAGGGCAAGTATGAGGACTGTGATGAAGTTAGCTGAAGCAAAATAAGTGTTTAAGGATCGTAGCAGATGGAGTATCTACTCGGTCAAATGTTATTATACCTATATATTCTATGAGAGAAAGATGTGATTTATGTAGATGTGTGGTTCTACGGAATCTGATGTACATTGTTAGACGTATTATGGTTATCCCCGTGAAAAATGATTGTGAAGATGTCAATTTTAATACAATAAGCGATACAGTTTGCATTGATATGTTCCTTTGGTTTATTTTTATTTTGTTCGGATTTAATTTTGGATCCGCGGGGCTTTGCCCCATTGTGGAGTGACTTCGATTCCGGAGCCCTGGGACTGCGTGAGGGTGTTAAGGAGACATTGTTTTCTCACAAAAAGTTTCACCGTGTTGTGGGATCGAACTGTGTTCCTCCGGACGAGGCGTGGACGTGTTGCCGTTAGACCACGAGCGCATGACTCATTGTGTCCAAAATACTAGCTTGTTACTTTTGACGGCACAGAATAGCTTGTCTGTTACCATCTACTTCAACGGAACTCGGAACTTCTGTGATTTTCTCTCAGAGTGAAGGAATATTATAATGGCCCCTGTACAATTTCTTTGCGGTGGATGTCGAAAGAAATATAGTAATAGTGAATATTTAAAATGTATTGAGTGTTCAAAAATTTATGATCTTGATTGCGCTAATGTGTCCATTCAGCGCTTTCGGAATACAATGACGAAAGACCATAAAAGTCATTGGAGTTGTTATGAATGCAAAAGCAGGCAACCTAAATCAGGCAATATTAATACTCCCATTAGAGCTTTGACCGAGTGCTCGCTTCAGGAGCTTGATTCATCGGATTCCAACAATGTGACTTTTCGTAAATCTCAACCAAAACCGACTCTTACATCTCCACCTAGGCCTGGTGAGAGCAACTCGCCGTGTACATATGATGATGGCCTCATAACTGCTATATGTAACAGAGTTTTAGCGTCAATTAAAATTGAGATACCGACGATGTTAAAATCGATTCTACAACAACAGCTTTCGCCAATACGCGAGGAACTTCAGGAATTCCGCACCTCTCTTGACTTTTTCAATAATAAGCACGAGGAAATGAAGATGGAACTAATTACGTTGAAAACTGAAAATGAAGCACTTGTAAATGTTTCTAAGAAACTAGAAACCACAGTGAAAGAGCTCTCTGAACGGTTAAATAATACTGAACAATATTTAAGGGAAAATAACTTAGAGATTCATGGAGTAGCTGAACATCGCGGTGAGAATCTCATTAACCTTTTGGAACAGTGTTCCACCGTGGTTGGTTCCAAGATTAATGTGCATGATATTATGAGTTGCGTGAGGGTTGCCAGACAGTCTAAGGAAAGCAAATACCCACGTACTATCATAGCCAAATTCAGAAATATTGTGTGCCGTGATGAATTTTATTCATCAATCTATCGATATAATAAAGCGCACCCAAATGCTAAACTTAACACCTCTCTACTCGGTCTCGCTGGTGACAGCAGCCCGGTCTACATCTCCGAACATTTATCACCTGCTAACAAGAATCTTCATGCTGCGGCGAGGAGGAAAGCCAAAGAATTAAAATATCAATTCGTTTGGGTGCGCGGCGGACGGATTTTTGTAAGAAAGTCTCCTGATTCTCCGCACATACAAATAAAAACAGTTGAAAGTCTTGATCGAATTAATTAAGTAGTTTTATAGTAGTGATACTTATCTTTAAAAAAAATTAATAGACGAAAATGGCAATCAGTGTATATTACCAAAACATAAGAGGTATGAAGAGTAAGGCTTTCGATATTTATAACTCCATCTTAAATAATAATTACGACGTCATATGTATTGCTGAGACATGGTTAGATGATTCTATACTTTCTTCGGAGTTGTTTGACCACAGATATACCGTAGTTCGCAGGGATCGAGACAGTAGGTTCCGCAAGAGATTTGGTAAACATCATGGTGGTGGTGTGTTAATGGCAATTTCGAAAAGGTTTTGTTTTGCTGTCAAGAGCAATTGGCAGTCTGATTATGTTGAGGATTTGTGGGTGCAGATTAATATTGATAAAAATAGAACAATGAATTTATGTACCGTATATTTGACAGACTATATACCTGCTGCCGAGTTTCTGAACTTTACTAATAAGTGTACCAGTTTAATAAGTTCTTATCCTAATCAAATTATGTGTCTGATAGGTGATTTTAATTTAGGAGACTTGGTCTGGTCTGAGGAAACAAAATCTCCTGTTAGTGGGAATTGTGAAAAATCTGAGGGCTTTTGTGATTTTATTAACAGTAATACTTTAGGTCAACTCAACTATATACGTAATCCCAATAACAAAATATTAGATTTGGTTATAACCAACAACCCTAATGATTTTTCTTTGCAGAAAGCAATTCCTATTAGCCGACTTGATGCACATCACCCTCCGTTTGAGCTGGTGTTTTATGGGCTAAATTTGCCCTTACGTTCTGACAGGTTTCTCGAAAAATTGAGCTTTCACAAGACTGATTTTGAAGGTTGCATTGTGAAACTCAAAGAAATAAATTGGGAATTTCATGCAAGGACGCTTGATTGTGATGGTCTCGTTAAATATTTCTATGATCAGTTGTATAAAATCATAAATGAATTCACGCCCAAAAAGAGGATCCGTAACAATAGGTACCCAGTCTGGTTTTCCGTTGGTCTAAGGAGAGTTCTGAAATTGAAATCTAAATATCATAGACGATATAAACATCAAAAGAATCCCAGGGACTATGACACATTTTCAATGTTAAGATTGCGGGCTAAAGTTTTGATGGATGACTGTTTCAGGCGCTATATTTTTAATATTGAAAAAGATCTCAACATGAATTTAAAATCTTTCTGGAAGTATACGAGTAATAAAAGAGGTGCAGATACTGTGCCGAACAATGTGTATTTGGGTGATCGCATAGCTTCCACTGGGTCGGAGGTTGTAAATCTCTTTGCGGAATTCTTTGCGTCAGTTTATGTAAAAGATAGAATGAAAACTTTCACTCCTGATTTCCCCTCTCACAACTTTTCTCTGGGAAAATTGAATATTGATGGTAATTCTGTTTTGGCTAAACTTAAGAGTGTTGACTTATGTAAAGGTGCTGGTCCTGATGGAATTCCCCCTATTATTATCCGTATGTGTGCTTCAGCTTTGGTTGATCCTTTAACGCTCATATTTAATAATTCCCTTAGTGAAGGAGTTTTCCCATCGTATTGGAAAATAGCTAAAATAATGCCAATATATAAGTCCGGAGACAAAAGAGATGTTAGGAACTATCGACCTATTAGTATACTTAACTGGTTTGCTAAAATATTTGAGTCTATACTTTATCAACGTATGTTCAACCACGTGAGACCTCTACTTAGTACTAAGCAGCATGGCTTTGTTGAAGGTAGATCTACAAAATCCAATCTTTTGTTGTACGTCACCTATTTATGCGACTCCTTCAATATAAGGAAGCAGGTCGACAGTGTTTACACTGACTTTGCAAAGGCTTTTGATAGAGTTAATCACTCAATACTATTGGCTAAGGCGGTTCACATGGGCATTCACGGAAGTTTGCTACGGTGGCTTTCATCATATCTTCTGAATCGTTCGCAGCTAGTTTCACTGTGCGGTTATGATTCTTTACCGTACACTTCAAGCTCTGGGGTGCCACAGGGCTCTAATCTAGGACCATTGCTGTTTTTAATTTTTATTAATGACCTTCTTGATATTATTCCATGCGACTGTCTCGCCTATGCAGACGACATAAAAATTTACAAGCGCGTCGTTGGTATAGAGGACTGTAAGGCGTTACAAAGTAGCCTTGATGTTATTTCAGATTGGTGCAATATGAATGATATGTCCCTTAATGTTGATAAGTGTAAGGTGATAACCTTTACCAAAAATAAAAACCCCATACAGTTTCAATATAACATCCATGGATCTAGCTTGACCCGTGTTGAGACCTTAAAAGATTTAGGGGTTTATTTTGACAAGTCTCTTTCATTCAGATTTCACTATGATCACATCTGCAGTAAGGCTGGCCGGATGCTCGGTTTTGTTCTTCGCCATTCTAAACCATTTAGAAACACAAAGTCGTGGTTGATTCTTTTCAACGCACTGGTGAGAAGTACACTAGAGTACTGTTCCTCAGTGTGGTTCCCTATTTATAACATCCACGTGGACAGACTGGAGGCCGTTCAACGTAGATTCGTGAGGGCATTGTGTGTTAAGTGTGGTTTGCGAAAAAAAGTAACTGAATATTCCGATCGTTTGCATTATTTCAATATGATGAGCCTTGAGCATAGAAGACTGATGAGTGATTTGTGCACTCTTCATGCGATTGCCAATGGCCTCTCTGACAGCAGCTTACTGGGGTCATTGAAGTTTAAGGTGCCTAACCGATCAGTGCGTAACCAACAATTGTTCAGTGTACCTTTATCTAAAAACAATGTTGCAAAAAATAACCCTTTGAACCGAATGTGTTTATGTTACAATGAACTTTGCTCTAACATGGATTTGTTTAGCTGTGGCATTCATGGTTATAAAAAAGCACTCTTGTCGCTGAATATGTGATTACGGTTGTAATAAGTAATAGTTATAATGTATCTTATCTTGTTTTCACTATATGTTTTCATTTTCATTTTTAGTTACCTATAAGTTATAATAGATGTATTATTAAGTGTTGTGTACAATTATAATTGGACACAGGCACACGGTGTTACTTTAAAGTTGTTTTTATATGCTTTGTTCTGTCTGTTGTCTGTTATTGTACCTAATAAATAAATAAATAAATAAATAAATAAATAAATATGGGTGTTCATGCCAGCTCGGCTAGCATGACCACCGAAACACTATATGATATAACCATTTATCGCGTTGAACTGTCAAAAATCATTGGATTTTAACATCATTGGATTTTAACACTTGAATAAGCCTGAATACAATAATTGAATAAGCCTCTATAGATATATCATAAAGATATAGCCATTTATCGCTTTGAAATGTCGAAAATCCAATGATGTTTGTAAGTTCAACGCGATAAATTGCTATATCATATCGTGTTTGGGTGGTCATGCTAGCCGGGCTGGAGGAAAACAGAGCACTCAACGATCCTTTTTAACGATACCCACATGTCACCAACTATTTTTAGTCCCATGTAATACTAGGAGAGCCAGTTACAATCTACCAGACATCATGTTAATGACAGAGGTATACCGGAGGCTACTGACTACTCCGCATTACATCAAAAAACCTTAGTCCCATTATACGACACCCGCGGATATCATGGTGGTGATGATTATTGTATCGTTGCTTTCAGCTCACAGCAAATGTATTTAGTGCAAAAACAAAACAATATAAATATTCAAGGACAAATACAGCAACATTTATTCGAGGACATTCATTTTATTACATTACATTAGTCCTAAAACGTTTACTGTGAACCAAAACAAATTCATGAAAGTTAATTCACATCTCACTAGTCGAAAGGGTTAACCGTTTTAGCAGTTCCAAATATAAATGCGCAAAACCCACGCGTTATTTCGATGTTGTACAAAACTTTTGGAGCCAAAATGTAATTAAAATGTTTCTGATGCAATTGTGCCCGTTTAAATTATCACTCGGAACACTGCTAAACTTGTTATATTGGATTCGGAAAGTTTATTTAGTGTCGGTCATTTTCAGTTTGCGCATACTAATATAATATAAGATGCTGAGAAAATAACCTTAATTGACGTTATATATGAATTTTCGATTGTAACATGTACCTATACGGTTCAAGTGCTATATCATATAACGGTTAAGTAGTCTACTGTTTTCTAATATTACTGTAGTTGCTTACATGCTACCTTGGGAGCGAAAAAAATACCTACATTTTGTCTCCCCGAGGGTATTGTAAAAGTCGACTAAGGCGCTTTAGCCAGACTAAAGCGATTTACTTCTATAGATACTTCTGTACCTATGCAAGTAAATGTGTGTAATAATGACTCTTACCTACAGTTTTCACTGGAGAAATCCAAACCACGAATAGCTACTCGCGTAATCTGAAGATTTCGTGTTACGCAAGAGGAATCTCCGCCAAGACACAAAGTTCCCGGGTGATATCCCGGGAGTTATGTCGAATAAGCGTGCCATGTTTGTGTTCGCTGAGCAAATATTTTTCTTGCCAAAACTACGGAGAATATGAAATTGGGAAAACGCACGCACTACGGAATGTTTGTTGAGTAGGTACCTCTGTTCAGACGCCTCCGCTAATTAACGTTTGTTTTGACGCTACGTTAAATGTAGGCAGTGTGAATGTTATTTTGATTTTTACGTACATATTATTATGGTTGGTAAAAACAAAACACTTCAGGATAGTACAATCAACAGCCTGTCCTGTTATCATAATATTTGATTTTTATAAGCAATCTATCAATGTAAAAAATTGTAAATAAAAAAGTGGAAATATTATTAACGGCAGAATACAATTGTCACCACCCCCATACAAACTGGGAACAGCACAGGAAGAAGAAGAAAGACTTTAAATGCCTTAAAATTTGAATGCCTAAAAAATAAATTTAAATTAACAAATAAACGTTGCCTGTCTTCTAAAAAAACCGACAGGACAACGTTAACAACATTCATCATCCTCTTGCCTTTATATCCGAGTTCATTGGGGGTCGGCGCAGTATGTTTATCTCCCATTCACTCCTGTTAGCTGTCACCTCCCCATTCACTGCATTCACATTTATGGTAATTTCTCACGTGATCCATCCATCTCTACTGTGGTCTTCATCTTCGTCTCCCTTCCTTAAAATGTATGTTCAACGTTAACTACATAGCTGATAAATGAGCTCAATGCGCAAGCTAACTCAAACAAAAACCTTCGATTTTCCTTCGCGCCCTATCAAACCTCTTTACTGACAGATCATCGTGGGATTATTCAAGGTTGAAACGCTGTTGAATATTAATGGTTCCACCGTCCCGGTATATTTTAACGTCGGACCCAAAGCTGATTTGGAAGCTCACATCTCGCCATCGATCAAATCGACTTATCGCGTCGCCATGGCGGCCGGCCATTCATTTCGTGCACTCGCTATTCGGTATTTCATAGCGGAATTCCTTGTGTAATCGACCGTGTAGCCAATGTAGCTAAAGGAATATCGTTTTACACGGGAACATAGGAAATCTTTCAAAATACTAATACTAGTAGAAAACCTGTGTTGTTATGCGGTATGACTTTTCACACTGATCTAGGATGTATTGTGGCTAGCTTTTTTTTTGGCCGCTACTGCCTCTGTCCAACCCTCCTAAGGGACGTGTGCGTGGTTGACCGCGCGTGAATGAGAACATGGGTGGTGAAAACTATATTCCGGTCTTGCACGAGTCATGTCACTCATTTATTATAGAGCCGTACCTAAAAAATACTTACAAACATTGTGTGTTCTAAACTGTTGCAGAAACACAATTTTTTTAATTTATTCGTGAATGTAATTGATTTTTATGCAATAGTATCGAATAGAGACGCAGTTACTATTTATCTTTCGAATTCAAATAAGGAAATAAAAACTAATTAACGCGCAAACGACATTCAACCTTAGAGTCCTACACATTTGGCATTCATGCTTGACTTATTCATACACGTGTAAGCGATAAAATCGTCGGGCAAAAGTCGGGCTGTAATTCGAAATCAATATCGAAACGGCACAAGCTATATATTTTAAAACCGTTTTTCCACCGAGCGTTTCTATCACTAACATATAATCTACGACGCCTGTATGTTATCCGTTTGGGAGGTAGCATTCAGTCCTTATGCGGAACACTGCGCAATATCGAAAGAGTTTAAATCGACAGAAAAATAATGTAGCTTTTGGCAACGTTAGCTGGGCGCGCCAACAAAATTAATAGCGCACGTTTTGCTGTTATGTGTTATTTTTATTTGTGCGTAGTATGCCTATTTTGATTTTAACCCTTTACGAAAACCTCAATATCTCTCGGTGAGAAGAGGTTAATATCAGAAATTAAAATACTTTCGATTATGGAGCATGGGACAAAAGCCGCGCAAACGAGGACCAACGCGTGCACCGAAGCTAGACTCAAAGCATTTAAATGTTCAAATAAAAATCAAATTATAGAAATTTTCTTCCGGGTACCCGCAATTCAGAGAGTTATTGTGTAATTCTTAAATAATAATAATAATAATAAATAAATGTTTATTTCTGTTTAAATAAATTAAAAAAGACATACACTCATTCAGAACAAGCTCCAATCGTAAGTACACGCAAACAGTGCAAACACGCAAAAAGTGATGCATAATAATTTTATACGTAATAAAAAACATTGTCAAGTAATAGCGAAATAGGTCAACAAGAGACTTGACAATCTTTGTATATGGTAACAAACCGGGATACTAACAATTGAACTCGCGCTTCCAAAACCACAAGCACACAGTATACACATAAGTACAGAAGCAGAAGTTCAACATCAAACAATGACGATTACATTAATTTTTGATCAAAACAATAGAGAACAGAACTAGCGGACTTTGCAATGGAAGTGGATGCTCTGGTCTCTGTGGATGCTACAGAATTTTTATCGATATCTATCACAGAATTTCTACTTATATAGAAATAGCACCATTTACAGAGAAAATTAAAGGGAATCGTTGGGCTTGCTAATGGACAAGAAGAAACAAAATGCATGTGCCTAAAAGAGTGATGAATATGAATGTTGAGGGATGGATAAGAGGAAGATCACAGAAGAGATGTATGAATTGCGTGCGACATGACAAGAATCTGAATGGAGATGATAGCTTACAAGAGTGAATGAAAGAAAAAACATACGTGCGGTGTGATGATGATGACCAGGATGAAGCCGAGCCGAGTCCAACTTAGTAGATGGTTCAATTCACGAAGAAAAATATTACTACAAAGGATATTTTACTAACACTTATTCCGAAAAAATCAAAAGAATCAATAAAAGGCATCAGTAAAATTTCGATAAAAAATGATCTTCTGCAGAACCAATTTATCCCACTGCCTTCTAAATTTCGCCTGTAGCAGTCCTTCTATCCTCGTGTATCTAGTGGTAGAGACAAATAATCGAAGCTGAAAACTTTTCCAATTCTATTGCATCTCGGTTCGGCTCTTACATTGTGACGCTCAGCGTTGCATAAAACTGAAGGAGTCTTTGTCTGTCTCGAGAGCACTGAAATATTTCAGAAGCTCGTTAAGCTCGCTGTCTTTAAATAAAGAATTTCATTAACATGACACCGTCTTACTCTTACTAATATCAAATAACATGATGTTTAGAATGTTCCAGTTTCTCTAAGTTAAAGCGGTTAAGTAACAAAAATTTTAAAATATATTTTAAAAATTATTTTGATTTTTATTTGCACATTAAAATGTTAGAAAAAGTATCACAAAAAAAATTGTGGTATGCCCGAAATGCAGAGGACGCGGGTTCGATTCCCGCATCAAGACTAATTTTTCGAACTTTTTCTTGTGTCTTAAAACTATATTAGTATCTACAGATAATCAAAACAATTAAAAATAGCCAGATAGAAATTGCTATCACTGTATTTTTTCGTCTCAATATTTTTATACAAGCCACTTAGGCTGCATAATCAATTTCTTTTCATAATCAGTTTTCGTTAATAATAATTCATTGTTGGTCTGGCCAAAGCGTTTCATGTTATCTTTTGTGTGTATTATTTTACGTGATGTCAGAATAGAATACAATTGACAACACCTCCTCTCTCTCGCGGGTGACTAAATGCCTGTAGTTTTTTTTTTCAACAACGACTGTTAAGTTTAAGGTTCCTTTTATTAAAATAGATGTTCAGTGTTTTTAATGAATCATAAATAAAATAATTCATATTTATAATGAATCATAATATAATTTGTAATTATTGTTATGTTAGTTCCTAGTTCCTAACTCCAAATAAGAGACTGAGTCTGAAACGAAATAACCCATCTGTTTTTACAATGCAGTTAAAGTAAATGAACGATCTAGATTGCGCGAAAGCATTCCAGTTTCATTAGTCATAACTTCTATGAGGAGTAAAGTTTGAATATGAAGATAACTTGTTGGGAGAGGCCACCTAAAGAGAGTTTAACTCTTCTATATGTAACAATGGTATCATCAGAGCCTTATATGAATATAGTAAAGGTCCAAAATTTGGTGTTGCTTAGTAGAAATCTTATACAAGCGACCCGTTTGTAACTAGGTTTCATTATATAAGCCTTCCGTCAAAAAGCTGATAGTAAACACTATATAAAATGATCAAATTATGTTGCATGCTTTAAGAGTCATCTGATGATATTCCGACCTTTGACAAAACCTAAGCCAAAACCTTGAACAGTTCGGAATGGAATGTTGTCATTCGACTCACTTTTTCAGTTTATTGGACATACATACATAAATCACGCCTATATCCCCGAAGGGGTAGGCAGAGGTGAACAAGCACCCGCGTTTCGCCAATAATGTTAGGTCCCATGTAATAGGTGGCGAGCCTATTGCCATTTATCGGGCACAAAAGTCGCAGTACTTTGCTAGGTGGTAGGTATAAGAGGAACGCTGCTGCCCATTCCTCATCACTGATTTATCGTTAGTCGCCTTGTACGACACCCACGTGAGAGATTTGGGGTGGTGACAATTGTATTCTACTCTGCCGTCACCACACGGCCTAGTTTATTGGACCTTGATATAAAAGACACAGTCCTTTATATCACTTCATTTTTAATACTCGAGTTAAGTTCGTTAAATTGTTTTGGTAATATTGGGTATCTGGTATTATTAGTATCTGGTAATATTGTGTTGTAAAAATATTTCAACTCAAACCAAAAATTTGAAAACCTTGAACAGTTCGGAATAGAATGTTGTCATTCGACTCACACTCTTTCAGTTTATTGGACCTTGATATAAAAGACACAGTCCTTTATATCACTCCATTTTTAATACTCGAGTTAAGTTCGTTAAATTGTTGTATTTCAAATGTTTGTGCAAACATTAGATTAGGTACATTATGAACTAAATAGGTTCTAATCTGGAAAGCATCGGCAACAATAGTAAGTAAATTCTTAAAGTTGTTTTTTATCAAACTTTTGTGCAAACATAACATAACATCATGAACTAAAGAGGTTCTAATACTGCAAAACATCGGCCACAATTAGAACAAGCGAAGGTGCAAAAAAATTAACATATTCCAGCGGGCGGGGCATCTGGGAACAATGACAGCGGTACAAAGAGGACGTGATTGCAAACTCATTTGCATGTTTCATTGACCGACAATTTAATTTTGCACTCCACCGCCGGGGGACGTTAATTTCCCGTTTCACACGGCCGTGCATATTTTCATAAAACACGCCGAATTACCATTCGTTATTGTTGCATAATTAGCAGTTGTGCCTAAAAATTATAATGACGCCTCGTCGTCACAAGATTACAGCTCGTCAGGTTTTGCACAGTTGGGCTTCGTTTTATCGGCTCTTTTTAGGATTCCGTACCCAGAGGGTAAAACGGGGGTCTATGTAATAGGTGGCGAGCCTATTGCCATTTATTAAGCACAAAAGTCGCAGTACATTGCTAGGTTGTTTATGAGGAACGCTGCTGTTTATCCTTAGTCGCCTTGTACGACGCCCACGAGGGAGATTTGGGGTGGTGACAATTGTATTTTACTGCCGTCACCACACGACTAAATGCTGGTACGATATTCATTAACACGTAACGATAAAATAATTATTTAATCACAAGAGTCTTAAATAGTTATTTATCGGTACGTGTTGGCACATTTAAAGTAGCGTGCGCCTCAGTTTTCAAGTAAGAACTGTCTGGCCTTACCCTAATGCATTAGGTAATTTGAATTAAATATACACTACTTAAGTCGAAATTCCCACCAATCTAAAGGCACGATGTGAATTATTTAAGTCACGCCGTAAGGGTACGCCGATGTCCGAAGATATACTGTGTCAGGTACTCTAGGGTAGGTGTGTCTCTTCTGTGCAAAATACATGAAATGCGTCTGAGTAACTTTTTTAATCAAAAATATATACAGTGAACTATATAAGCTTATTTAACACTAAAATTTGCCGTCATACCCATAAAGCAGCTGTCCAGCAGTGACAGTTGGTTGGTACCATACTAATCAAAAACAAATGGTATGAAAAAGATACTGAAGTGTCAAGCGGACCGTACGTATAACTTCGTTCGTCAATAACTTAGTTAAATGTAAGAGATTCACTGTTTTTTTTTAAATGTTTATTTGTACAGAGTTGTCACAATCATAATAATAATAACCTTTTGTTATAATTTGGAAATTTCCTATTTTTCCTGCCCTGAGCCCAAACTTTTGAAATATCGCTTCGTGAAGCTTCTTATCGGTATCGCTTCTTAAATTGCATACTGCAATAATGGATCTTAATTTAGAACTAATTTAGAACACACGTCATGTTTTTAAGTATTTTTGGATTGCGTCTCTCTTGTATTAAATTATCACTGTAGAGAAACTTGTCTTACTTGGCAATAAAAAAAACTTGAGAAAAAATATGTGCAAAAAATATTCTAGGACAAAACCGCACATGGTAATAAAATTTAAGCGCCGACTTGACATATTGTGTTTCGCTATCGGCACGTTTGCAGCTTTTTCTATAGATTTCGGCCGCCAATGAGTCGAAAAGGCGCAATAATTCTGGAATACAATGAACATTGATAGTTTATAGTAAAGTCGTCTGGGTGTAATGAATTCGAGATAATGTACTGTGGCGTTCATTGGTTTCTCGACATGGTACTTTCCATCACTTTTCTATACATTCATTCATCACTAGCACCTTTCCTGTGTGATGGATAATGTGAATCGGAGGAGTGGATGGCTAAATGACGTCTGGCCGATATTAATGGAAGAGGAAAGATACTGCACCACGCTTTTTTGTTTGAGTACAAAAATAATTGCTTTCTAAAAACCATGCTTCATCATTGATTGTATTGCCATCCCACCCACTTCTAATAAAACCTCTTAGCTAATAAAACAATAAAAAGTAATATTCGCTGCTAATTTATAAGGTCGTTGTGACCCTTCGCCGGCACTGGATAACCCGCATAATGTGGCGGAGCGACTGTTAGTGGTTTTTGTCCTTATTGGTCCTTTCGGCCTCCATTAGCGAATAAGTTTAGTAGTTGGGATTGTTTTCAACTAGCAAAAACAAACAGGACATAATGTCTTTTGTACACACTACAGAGTAGTTCCAGTTTGATTGTTCAATATTTACTATAAGGTTAAAATTAGGTAAATTACGTGACATTAAAAATTTAATTAGGCACTGGATACCTGTGAGTTCTAACTTGTGCTAGTATCATGACATTCATGACACAGAAGCAAAAAACTGGGTTGAAAATATGATCACCTCAGTCGCAAATAATGCTGAGTTTAGGCTGAAATCACATTAAAGTAGTTAGAATCGAAACGAAGCGACGAGTCAAGTCTATAAAACTTAAAAGTATATGAATCTCTTATTTCCACTAGATAGCGTACAATCTAGCCTATAAAATTTGTAATAATGTTTTGTAAAAATGTTTCAACCCTAATGTTCACGCATGAATTCATGCGTAGACGCGGCGCCTCACTTATTCAAATATTCTTCTAATTTTTAAAACATGAGAGTTGAGCTCTAGGCCTTCACCGGGGGATCTCTATCGAGCAAAAAAAAAGGTCGGTTAATTTAATTCTTTTTAGTTTATTACTGTTTATAAAGAAGAATATTAACTATAATTTAAGAAGGAGGAGACGAAGACTATAAAGGAATAAAGTTGCCGAGTTTCTTGACAGTTGTTTACGAAATTTGTGCCCCTCGTAGCTTAGCGATCGGATGGCACGCCTTGTGACTTTGAATGCCGGAAATTCGTGTGTCCGCAAAGACATGGCGGGGGGTTTTGGGCTAAGTGGAGTGATAAGTTAGGGAACTAATACAATCTGGAATATAATTATATAAAATTCGCCTCGCGTTTTATTTTCAAACATAGGTGCTTCTCAAAAAGAATATTTTTAAAAATATTTTTTTTTTTTTATAGTAGTATAAAATCGCTTGGTTAAATATACTTATTAAATATTACTTACTCATTATTTTCTATAAAAATTACAATGCCTAAGTATTTTTTCATAAAAAAACATCGAATGTTGGAAGATATAATTACGCGACTTTAGTATAGTACATATATCTACAATATACATCTAACTTCGAAACACGTTAGCTTACAGCGCGGATTTAGCACCGCACCCAAAACATGTATAATACGTGTATGTTTCAAGGGGCTTTAAATAGCCTTAGGGCACACGCTCAAACACACAATGGAATACAAATATGTATGAATAGGGCCTTCACAACCTTCACAGTCATCGAAAAGAATTTGAAGAGAGAATATTGGAAAAATTATGACTCTTTGACCGCTCTGCCAGAAAGAAATAAAATTTTACGAAATTTTTTTTATTACCCTTATCCCTTTATTAAGTAATATTTTTTCTAAAATTGATTGAATTTTTGAAACAAATAACGATAAAAATTAATAGTTAATTAAGTTGAAATATAAAAACTTAAATATCTATGTGGACGTTTAAACAATGTCTCTAAACATACTGCACTGATCCCATAAACTGGGGATAGGGCAGGAAGATGATGCCCTGTCCCCAGTTGAAAATAGCTGCTTTCAACGAAGAAGGTTAGTTTGAAACGTCCAGACCAGAGAGTTAAAAGTTAATAAGCAAATAAATATTCCCAAGTATTTTTAGAATTGCGGCGTTTTTGTATTAACTAAGCGAATAGGTAATATAAATGCCCCCTTACATTTCCGCCCACTCATCAGCTCGCCAGGAAAATCGGTTAACAGCGTTTACAGCCGACGTACTTCCACACACTACTCAATTTGATGCGATTATAGCTTCCGCATCAAGGCACGCTTCCGATCTATGTGGCGTTGTGATATCCGATTCGTCTAGTTTGCGGGAAAGATAAATATTTAAGACGCTAAGGGCCGATTTCACCTCTCTCTCATAGAAACTGAGCTTAATAAAACTTGGTTTTGATTAATGCAAACTTGGTAGCGGAACTCAGTTTAGAGCATAAACCGAGTTCAACTTCAACTGATAGCGTTTAATTTCTGCGGTGAAATCGGCCCTAAGATGTTTTCAGTGCTGATTTACAACATCAAGATTTGAAAAAAGTATGATTAATATGATTTTTTGTATCGCTAGTAAGTCAACCAACAACCAATCAAATATTATAGGACTGACAAGTTTTATTCAAGCATTTAAACACCCTCACCCACTTAACTGTCAGAAATTACTGGTATGTATGAACCCTTTATGGTGATTTGGTCTGAAATAATATTGCTCATAAATTGTGACATTATAGTCTCTAGAGCAGGGAATATTTTTAAAATTGGTCGATTAACGTAACTAATATGAAATTCGTTAGAAAATATACATAAAATTAGAACCTAAAACACACACATACGGATACAAAACACGCCTATATCCCCGAAGGGGTAGGCAGAGGGGAATTAACATCCACTTTTCACCAAATAAGTTAGGTTCCATGTAATAGGTGACAAGCTTATTGCCAAATATCGGGCATATAAATCGCAGTATATTGCTAAGTGGTATGAGAGAAATGCTGCTGCCCATTACTCATCGCCGTCTTTACCCTTAGTCGCCTTGTACAGCACCCACGGGTGAGATGGGGGTGGTGACAGTTATATTTGCTCTGCTCTACCGTCTCCACACGGCACCAGAAATTTCTTGTTATGAATCCTTTATGATGATTAGGTTTGAAGTAATAAATCGTATCATTCTAGGCTCCAGGGCAGAGAAAAAATTTAAAATTGGACGAATAAGAAAATAAAAGGAAATTCGCATTCTGCATTAGAACATAAAACACTTCTGGAGAAAATTATCTGTGTTAACTTTCTATATATTCGTGTCAAGTAAAGAAAAAACTTCTATCTAGAGTTCAATTTACATAAGATCCAAATATGGACACGACTTAAGATGAATTGGACAAGCTATTAATTTGAAAGGGAAATTTTAAAGGTGTTTTTTTTTGCCACTCATTCTAACGTTAGAGCATATCCCTTACGTGTTTTGTCAACAGTTTCGGGGTTTTCCCCAAGGTTTCAGCCATTGTTATGTAAAATTATATTTTCCTTTTACTCCTTTCGAGGGCATAAAAAAGACTGTATAAAAAATAAAAGTAACAACAATACTAACATTGTAGTCAAGCGACAATGCAGTGTGAATCAGAGTAAACCTTTTTTGTCAATTGTTTTCGACGGTATTTTTTTTCTTTTTAAGCTAGCGAGTTCGTCATTCTTACAGAATTATTTAATCTGTCTTTCCTTTAAATTATCATATCTTTGATTTATGTCATGTTTTCCTCCAAAGTACTGTAAACGCTTTTTACTACAGGGGTAGACAGAGATTAAATCTTTCCACACTTCTTTCAATGTAATGTTCTTAATTCAATCCCATTAATAATTACGGTTACTCATGCCATGACCTGACCTTCTTTTAATAGTTTTTCAATTTGATTATGGAAAAGCCACGTAAACCTTCCCATTCCGTTTTGTCCATTGTCTATTCGACAAATAAATCCTTTCTGTCACTGTTCAATCGATCATTCTTTCTCAGTGGCTAAACCTTGCCTCTTATGAGAAGAGAAAGACTTGTCATGATGCAGATTAAAAGAACCAAGAAACACATTTATTATATATCGTAACTTGTGCTCGTCCGCGGCTTCGCTCGCGTTAATGTCGGTTACTAAATAGCCACAAAAACAATTTTTGAATTTGATTCAGTAGTTCCTGAGATGAGCGCATGATAATACATACATACATACAAAAATCACGCCTATATCCCCGAAGGGGTAGGCCGAGGTGAACTAGCACCCACGTTTCGCCAATAATGTTAGGTCACATGTAATAGGTGGCGCGCCTATTGCTATTTATCGGGCACAAAAGTCGCAGTACATTGCTATTGCTAAGTGGTATAAGAGGAACGCTGCTGCCCATTCCTCATCGTTGATTTATCCTTATTCGCCTTGTACGACACCCACGGGAGAGATTTGGAGGTGGTGACAATTGTATTCTACTCTGCCGTCACCACACGGCTTTATAATATTCGTATAGATTTCATAAAATTATAGTTGACGCTTTAATTTGTATTGTTGTTTTGTTGCACTTAAATCGCAGCATTTGCTAGGTCGTATAATAGGAACTATGTTGCCCATCGCTCATCGCTACCCTTACCTTTAATCACCTTCTAACACACTTTCGGGATGGATTTGGGAGGTAGTGACTGACAATGGTATTCTGCTCTGCCGTCACCACACAGCAAAAATAAACATCATTATATTACTTGTGCGTCGCAGCAACGTTATCGAACAGTCCCAGAATAACTACCCTACTAGAGACGCACGAATCCAATCCTTTGTGAGGCTAGAATTGAAGGAAACTCCGGTAGAACACTTTTCATAGTATTTTACTAGTAAATATACTTCAAACGGTACAATACAACAGTGTTTGCGAGTTTGTTTTGCATCAGTTGTTTGCGCCAGGCCTCGGGCAGGGCTGACGGTATAATAGCCTTACTTATTTGTTCAACCGTCTCTACTTCTTTAAATCAAGCACTGAAAACATGTTTTGTGAAAACACTAATAACGCGATTAGGGAAAATTGGGAGTAGAAAACTTTTGCGTTGTCACGGTCGGGGCAGAGTGTTGCATTGTGTATTTGCATTATGTGTCAATGATGCTTAAAAAATAACCTAAACATGTATTGCTGTTTTTGCAATCTATATCAAGTTATTTGATAACTGTATGTCATTGTATTGCATTGATAAATCAAAAAAGTCGTTGGTCGTATCGCCAATGCCATTTAATTTTGATTGGGTAACATCTTATGCGTACCATAAGTTTCATTGGCAGATTCAACATTTTGCCTTTACTACATTTAAACAAAAATCGGTTTCATTAGATTTCACCACTAGATCTCCATCTTTTGTACCGAATGTATCTGGTTAAACAGAGGTCGTTTCTCTGCGATACGTACGACCTCTGGATAGAACAACGTCGTTAGTAGTCAAAATGCAGTGCTTCAATTATTCAGCGAGCAACCACGATGTTTTTGCATTTTATGAGCTTGCATTCCTGCGAGGGTATAGCAAAGAGTATGTAAATGTATCCTGTAAATGCAAATAATCCGGTCTCCGTTGTAGCGCTGTAACAAGGTGGGACAAAGCCTGTCACAGCATTCGTCCGCATTAAAGACTTTGCATAGAGAAATACATCTATTATTTTCTCTGTGGGAGGGTAGACAAAGTAACCACTGCGGAATATATCAGACTAATCACTTACTGCAAACCACCTGGCACGTAGGGAGGGCTTGGTTACTTTAGTAAAACGAAAAATTAGGTACATTTTCTTACCTTCTGAGGCATTCTGTATTGACGATTATTGTAATAGATTCTCGTATTGAACAGCACAGGGACTTACGACCCAGACGTGGGTTTAATGGGCCACATCATTCTGGTATTGCTTAAATTTTCTGATCTCCTGAAGGGTTTGGTTCGATTTGAAATAGATTGAAAGCCGCTGCGCCATGAATTCGAGTTTTTAATGCGATGGCAATATATGTTATAACAGTACTAGCTTATTTTAGGTCCGGTGTGCATAGGGCGCGAGCCTATTTCCATATACTGGGGATTCTAATTGTAGTACTAGATGTGTCACTAATGCTATTAGAGGCCTTGTAGAGAGGTCAGAGGTCCATGCATACAGAAATCAAACCTATTGGGAATAGGCAGCAGTGTATTCTGCTCTACCCTCACCATGCGATTCAATTCTACTTTGTGTGTAGCCGTAATTATAACGTGGGTGCTAATGTACCTCTGCCTACCCCTTCGCGGATATAGGCGTGATTTATGTATGTATGTATGTTAATTATAACTAATATATTTTGTTACAGCAATCCCAGCGGATGATATGAATCAGCTTCAACATTCGTTAGTTACGATCGAAGAAGATGAACACGAATATCTCACTCACGCAACATTGTAATTTCGATCTAAACAGTCAAAATGGCTACACAGGTAGATATTTAGGAAATGGAAATACAAGAAATGTGATTATTGTTAACGATAGTTTTTCGTGCAAGGCGTTGACGAATAATTTCATAATGTTAACAAAATCGACACTGATGCTGATTTAGAAAACGGGTAAATCATCATTGAGCTAGGTCTCGTTACAACCAACAACTGCTAAAGTTCTACAATGGACTTTGCGCTTTATATCAAATTGGTTAAGGTTAAACATGGATTAGAGCGGGGAGCAAGTTTATTTGAATCTACCAATTGGCTATACAAACACTAATGAGGTTGCATTGAGCAATATAATGGTAATGATGGGTAGGTACTTAAATAATTTCGTGATAAGAACATTTAAGTATTTCTCGTTTGTATCCACCGATTATGTTTAATGAAATTGTAGAGCATTAGACAAATTAATATGATAAAATATTATGAGTCCATAGATTTCTTGAATTTCTATAAAAAATACAGGAACCTTATACGCCCTAAGAAAATACGGCCTCGCAAAATATAAATTTCGTTTACAGAAAGAGAACAAGACAAATTGACTTCATTTTTTTTTAACGGTTACCTCGTTGGGATTTTTCTTTTTTAAAGAAATTCATTTCTTTACAACAGTGCGAGTGACTTCTCTAAATTGAGTTAACTGGGTCGGTTTGTTCCCTGAAGCCAGTAGGATAAATAAAATAAATAATAAACTATGTTTCTTATTTGGCGGCCGGTTTGATCTTATGGTTAGGTCGCTGTCTATCGGCCAGAAGGCTCTGAGTTTGAATTTAGGGTCAAATGTGTGCGATTTACATGTTAAATGTGCCCTTATAGATAGCAAAGGGTTTGTTACCTGTTACATGAGAACTAAATTAATTGGTGAAACGTGGGTGATTAATCACCTCTGCCTACCCCTACAGGGATACAAAAGATACAGTGATTATTGTATAAATATATAATAATCATATATAAATATTGAAATAATACTACATCAACAATAATATTACTAACCATGACTCGAAACTAAAAGTCTGTATTCGTCACACAAACATTTGCCCTTACTTAATCCAGGACCTGTATCCAACATAATTATACCTATGTATTGTATGTATGTAAATTTCCAATGATCCCAACTTATTTTAAAAGGAAAATATTAACGTCCTATTGACGACATGTGCATATTTTAACAGTAAAACCGGGACAGACTATTAACAAAATAATTGACAGCCGGTGCGAAAAATGGAACATGGCCAAATGTATAATGTCTTTTGGGAACAACCCACATAGCCCGTGGATATATTATAAAGTTCGGGCTTCAAACGAATTTCAAGAACCTCTAGGCGACTTGCTGCATAATCTTCCTAAATTGTTAAAAAATTAGAGTGTTAATAAACATAAATTTTACAAAGAAAATTAGGTTAGAATAAGTTTACATTTAGGTTTATATTTCTTTTATTTTATATAATATTAGATATTTACATAATATTCAAATATAAATAAAAAATAATAACATACATTTTATTTACATTCCCGTAATTATGTGGATTAGATTAGATATACGATGAGCTTTTAATACCCACCGATCCGCACTGGACCAGCGTGGCAGGACATGGCCCATTTTCGCTGTTCTGCCATAGAAAAGAGGAGGGTTATGCTCCATTAATGGAGATATTGAAAGATGGTGAAGAGCATTAAATATACTCTTTAACAATACGATTTCTTTAATATCTCCCTATAGCAAATATATATAATAACGCTCAATCTTCCACGTTCCGATGGATAATGTGATATTTTTTAAGCATTCTTCATCCATCAAACAGAACTAGATACCTTAACCTCGATAACCTTCAAAATCGCAAAAATCCTTGATTAACCAGGGCAATTAATACCTATAATCTTAATTTTTTTATAACACCAGAAAATAGCAAATGGTCCAGCATCTTGTATTGTTGTAACACATTTTCATTATTGCGATTAAAAATTCTATATGAACTAATACCCTTCGCGTATTACAATGTCACCCTTTTGTATCCAAGGAAATAACTATACAAAAATCTTCGGTCTTCAGTGAACATTAAGAGCAGTTATTCCTTTTGCCTTTTTCTATTACGACGCGAAAAACGCGAAGGAGCTATGACACAAGAAAGCTTTTATCCCGCGGGATGTGAAATATAGGCACGCTATGTCAGCGTCTGTCCCTCCGACATCTGCATTTCATTACAAAAACTGTGCGTTTTGGCGGAACATTAATGGCATCTGTTTAACCGAGTGATTTTTCGTATTGTAAAGTGTTGATGCTCAAGGGACTTGTGCTTTACGTCAAATAAGTTAAGGTTGACCATCAATCACCACGCCGTGTGGTGACGGCAAAGCAGAATAGAACAAAAAATTACATTAGCCCGGCTAGCATGACCACCGATATACGATATGATAAAGCCATTTATCGTTTTGAACTGGCAAAAATCATTGGATTTTTGACAGTTCGAAGCGATAAATAGCTATATTATAGAGCCTATAGGGCTATTTCATATAAATATAACCATTTACATCTTTAAACTGTTAAAAATCCAATGATTTTTGACCGTTCAAAGCGATAAATGGCTTTATCATATCGTGTTTGGGTGGTCATGCTAGCCGGGCAGAACTGCGGAAAGCGGGAAACAGTTTCCTCCAATGTAAATTCCAGCAGTAATAAAATTATATTTAAATTATATGCCGTGTGGTGAAGGCAGAGTAGAAAACAATATTGTTAACACCCCCAATATCTCCCAACGTGTCGTACAAGGCGACTAAGGGTTAACTGCCGCACTCAGAGACGTCAATTAACTTTAATGAGTATTTAATGTCAAAAAATTTCATTCAAATATAGACCATAGACCCGGCAAGAATAGCGACTAGTTTTGAATTGTCATTTTTTGATGTTAAGTACTCATTAACGTTATTTGACGTCTCTGAGTGCGGCAGTTAAGACACGGATAAGTAATGGGCAGCAGTGGTCCTCTTATACCACCTAGCAATATACTGCGATTTACGTGCCCAATACTTACATGGCAATAGGCTCGCCACGCCTATGCTAATTGGCGAAACGTGGGTGTTGATGCACCTCTGCCTCCCCCTTCGGGGATATAGGCGTGTTTTTGTGTGTGTGCGTAAAATTATATTTCAGCACCATCTTTATTTGAAGATCAGAATCTTATGACGGTGATGCCCTGAACTAAAAGATAACACAACATGCTGGGGTGCAGCCCAGCAGCTAGCTACAGTACTTATTAAAGCAAATGCATAATAAATGTTTCATGTTAATGTTCATAGATGGCGCTGCTCGACTCGGGTAGGTAGGTACCGTAAAACGGGGTGAATAGACACAATTTGGAACTTTACTCGTTCTTTATTTAGTTGTAATGAACACAACCATACTGTTTGATGAATTTATATCATGTTTGAAAATAGGATCTGTAAATCCACATAATGATAAATCAGGTTCTTTCTATAATGAATTCATAATTCGTGTTGCGTGTCTATTCACCACGCTATTTCTATTCACCCCGTTTTACGGTACCTTGTATTAGGGTTAACCTACACCCTGCAGATTAGGTATACCTACTATGTATTTTCATAATAAAGCAGGTATCTAATTCTTAATTATGAATGTGCCTAACTGTGATTAGTTAAAAAATTCATGAGATCCATAGATATAATAATATGTAGGTATATCTACGCAATCGCATTTTGTATCCTAAACCTAAGACATCTCAGAGGCAGAGAAATAACAGTTTTTTTAATTGTATAACCAAAATTAAAATTACAAAGACAAATAAAAATGACCCGGTGGCTTACAATGTGAAGTGTAAAGGTTAGAGAAATTTCGGCAGGTTAGTTAGTGTCTTGGGTGGCCGAGCGGTCAGGCATCACCTGCCCGATCGATTCTTTATCGCATAATTTTTCGAAATTCTTTTTCTAACCACCAAAATCTTTGTACTAATTTTTCTAACATTTATATAATGTTAAAATTAAAAATCGAATAAATAAAAACGAATTATTAAAATTTTTTTTTTCTCATTTCATAAAATGTTCTGGAACAA
Organism: Cataclysta lemnata; assembly: GCA_963931975.1. Taxonomy (NCBI): domain Eukaryota; kingdom Metazoa; phylum Arthropoda; class Insecta; order Lepidoptera; family Crambidae; genus Cataclysta; species Cataclysta lemnata. Next base: position 6,683,618 of record OZ008352.1, read on the forward strand.
AGAAACACATAAAATTTAAATATGTAATACTATTTAGAGGAGCTCTCTAGCGCTGTGGCATAGCGAGCTTATTGGCCTGCGATTGCGTAAGCTAAGCAAGTTCGTTAAGGCCGGTCATAGGATGGGTAACCAAAAATCTCGAGTTCCTCCGTGCTTCGGACGGCACGTTAAGCTGGTGTCCCAGCTGCATCTGCAGTCGTTAATACCCACCAACCCGCACTGGGCCAGCGTGGTGGGTCATGGTCCAATCTCCCTATATTGTTCCCAAGCAGTGGGGACATTAAAGGGCTGGTGATGATGATGAATAGTTCTCAACCTTCAACATATACCTAACCTACCTACACTTAATATTAGGGGTTTAAGTATCAATTTGCCGTTTTTCTATGGAGAATTTAGCGAAAACTAATTTTCCATACAAAGATATTTGCAATTTTTTAAGGAACCACAAGTCTTAATTTTATATAATATTGTGGGTATATTTAGACAACATTAAGCTGTAGGATACCTTTTTTTTTTTTTTTTTTGCCGGAGTGGAATGCATTTACGCACCGACTGGCCCGACTCAAGATCGAGTCGGGAATACGCCACTAAACCACTCCGGTGTCCCTCCAGCCCTTCTGGCGGGGAGAGTTTGGGGTCTGCCGCGAGGCAATTCACCAGTCTCTCCCCAGGGCCTCCCGGCTTACGCCGGGGTCAGCGCCGAGGAGGGGATGTCCGGAACACTGGACATTCCCCCAGACGGGGTGGCCTGTGCAATGCACACACGGGGGCTAACCCGAGTGTGCAGGCCACTCTTGTCGGGCCTAAGGAGGACGAACATGAGCTCGCCTCCTTCGGCCCGTCCGCCTACGCCGGAGGGGAGCGGCTAGAGCATCCTCTTCCCGCTCCCTCTCCGCTGCCTCCTTCTGCGACATGACAGTCTCGCAGAAGGAGGCGGCAGCCTCCCAGATCCTCTCACTCCCAACCATGAATCTGACCAGAGTCGGAAGCGAGAGGTGACCCCCGCCTAGCGCCGCGCGAAGTTCGCGGCGCTCAGGTCGCCAGGCCGGGCACACGCAGAGTGTGTGCTCGGCCGTGTCATCCGGAGCGTCGCAGTGGTGACACCGCGACGACTCTTCCCGACGGGCGACCTTGTGCAGGTAGTGACCGAAGCACCCATGTCCGTCAGCATCTGCACTAGGCGGTAGGTGAGGCTGCCGTGCCGGCGCCCAACCCACTCCTCCAACACCGGACGGATGGCTTCTACCGTCCGGTGGCCGGCACCCGGGGCAAGAAGTGCCTCTGCCCACTGGCCAAAGACGCGTCTTTTGGCCAGCGTCCGCACCCGTCTCACTTCCTCGAGAACGGGGCGTTCCCCCCGCTCTCTTGCCGCGACCCGCACTTGATGCACCTGGGCCAGAACCAGGGCATCAAGTTCCCACGGAGGCATGCCTGATAGGACGCAGGCAGCCTCGTGTCCAACCGTGCGGTAGGCCCGCACGGTCCGGGTCTCGATGGCCCTCTGCGGCTGTCGCAAAAGGGCCTTCGTGCGGGGGGAGAGGCACTCCGCCTAGACGGGGGCTCCGTAGAGAGCCATCGACCGTATTACGTTCAGGTACAGTCGACGGCAGGCCGAACCGGGGCCCCCCAGATTGGGGAGGACTCGTCCGAGGGCGGCTGCGGCGGAGCACAGCCGGGGAGCAAGAAGCTTGAAATGCTCCTCAAAGCTCCACCGGGGGTCCAGGATGAGGCCGAGGTACTTTAGATGCACCTCGACAGGGATCCGGACCCCCTCCACTCGGACGGTCAGTCCCGCTTGGGTTCTCCGCCTAGGAACATGAAACCACATGGCCATCGTCTTGTTGAGGGCCACCTCCAAACCTAGCATGCGGATGCGCCGGACGACCAATGAAGTGCCGACCGACGCAAGATGCCCACTCCCGAGCCCTTGCCGCGACTAAAGTATCGTCCGCAAAGCATACGATCTCCATCCGCGGCAAGAGCCGGCCACGCAGGACCCAGTTGTACCCAAGGTTCCAGAGGAGAGGTCCTAGTACAGACCCCTGGGGTACACCTGCCGCCATAGCCCATGATCGGACGCGGCCCTCCCCGTCCTCTTACAGGACTACCCTCTCACAGAGGTAGTCCGAGACGAAGGCGTGGAGGTAGAGGGGCACCTCGTGAAATGCGAGTGCCGCCTCTATGCATTCGTGGGGGAGGCTGTTGAAAGCATTCGCGATGTCGAGTGACACCACGATGACAGCCTCCCCTTTTTCTGCGGCCGCCTTGGTCCACCTCCTGAGGTTGGCCACCGCGTCCATGGTGGACCGGCCGGTTCGGAAGCCAAACTGGGGCTCGGCTAGATCCGGCCCACGACTCTCCAGGTGCTGCAGGATCCGGGAAGCGAGAATCTTCTCGAGAAACTTCCCGGACTCATCCAGCAGCACCACCGGCCGATATCCCGATGGGGAGTCGGCAGGGCGTCCGTCTTTGCGGAGGAGGCAAAGTCTGCCGACCCTCCATCTCTTTGGGAAGCGGCCCGTCGCGATGCACGTGTTTAGCACCGCGCGGAACCGCTCCTCCAAGGGACCCAAGGCTATGGCAGCCACCTTGGAAGGGACCCCGTCGGGCCTTTGGTCCGGAGCCGGTCCCTTCCCCTGTCGAATTCGGCGTCCGTGACAGGGGGCCCATCGCTCCACACCTCCAGACTAGCTGTTCTGGGGGCGGAGGAGGCAGACCTGGGGGGGACGAAGTGTCCTGGATCCGGAAAAAGTGTCTCCAGGACACTTCTCAACAGGGCGGGCTCCATACAGGAGGTCGGCGGGGCGGCTTCGAGGAATTTGCCCCGCACGACCCTGTATGGTCTCCCCCAGAGGTCATTATCAAGGAGCGCTAAAAAGCGCTCCTCAGATCTCGCCGGGCCTCCTCTCGACCCGCCTCCGTCTGCAGCGCAGGTAGGCGCGCCGTGCCGCGAGGGTGGTGGCACGCAGGGCGGCGATGTCCTGCGTCCACCAATACACCTCCTGTCGATTGGGACGGCCCCGAGAACGTGGCATAGCGGCGTTGCAGACGACTTCGAGGTCGTCCGCGAAGAGTGCCGCCATGCCCTCGGCGTCCCCCGTCAGATGGTCCGGCACCTCGAACCACGACCGGAAAATGGCCGCTTCCTCCGCCACATCACGCCGGAGTTTGGCGAGTGCCACCTCGGAAAAGGAGAGTCACCCGCCACAGGGCCCAGATGAAGAGGGGCCCCGGGACCGGCAGTGGAGACCGCGTATCGGATATAGCGATGATCCGATAGGGCCTCCACGTCGGTTACCACTCGCCAGTCCCTAATCCGGGCGGCGAATGGTGAGGTGGCGAAGGTGGTGTCCACGATGGACTCACCTTGCCACCTGACACACGTCGGGGTGGAGCCCCGATTGAGGAGTTGGAGACCCAGTGAACACGCCCAGTCCACTAGGTCCTCCCCGAAGGCGTCGATGTGGGGGGAACCCCACGCCGTGTGTTTGGCGTTAAAATCCCCCCCTACCGACACCGCGAGTGGCGCCGCTCTCCGCACCACTCCTTTAACCGCAGACAAGAAATTCTCAAACTCTAGACGTCTGCGGTTGCCGGAGAAGTAGGTGGAGATCACCACCACTCCCCCCCACAGAACGGCCACAAAACCCTCCCCCCTCTCTCGGAGAGTGAGCGGTGGGGCGGCATTGGTGCCCACCCCGACTATCGCCGCCAGCCCGTCAGTCGCCCCAAACCATCTCGGAGAATCCGGGATCCGGTAGGGCTCCGCCACGAGTACCAGGTCCACACCCCACTCCGCCATAATCTGGCACATCAGGTCTTGCGACCCTGCGCAGTGGTTTATGTTGACCTGGAGAATTTCACCAATGGTCCTACTGGGCATTGTGGGTGTCCATGGGTGAAACTCCCTGGTTGACCGGAGCCCTCGTGGCCGTCAGAGGGCGGCCTTTGACTGGAGGGGGGTTACAAGATGGACCCCCCATCCGATGAGCAGCGGGCAGACCGTGGTCCGTGCAGAGTGCACATTTAAAAGGCGCACTGCATGCTGCCGCCGTGTGTCCCGCCGCCCCGCAGCGGTAGCAGAGTCCGCTGCGGTCCTTGGTCGAAGGGCAGAGCTGGACCGTATGCCCCTTTTCATTTTGACAGAGGCCGAACTCCACCCGACGCAAAGTCTGCCACCCACCGTGAGCTTGGGCAGCAGCTCGACCGGGCACGAGGCCACCACCGACCCCATGCCCCTGAAGCCTGAAACGATGGCGCCCACCTTGATCTTGTCAGGTGAGCACCCGAGCCCCTCCGCCAGAGCCTCCTTCAGCTCGAAAGCCGACACCGAGTCGTCAAGGCCGCTCACCCGGAAGTCGGCCATCTTAGTCGGGCGGGTCACTCGGGCGGTATCTCCCAAGACCTCCCCGATTTTCTGGGCCAACGTGTCCGCCTGACTAGGAGTCGTCTCCTTCGGGAGCTCCATCAGGCAAGCCCCGGTCATGGTCCTCCTAAATTTGCCGGGGTGCGAGATGCCCAGCTCCCGGAGGGACACCTTGGATTTGGCAGTGGCCAGAGCGTCTTTGTACGTCACTCCCTCTGCCAGAGCCGTTGGCTGGAGAGCGACGACCACCGCCAAAGACCTAGGAGGTCTGGGGATCTTGGGAGACGCCGGAGCCACCTTCACCGGAGCCGGAGCCGACACCTTGGATGGGGCCTTGCGGACCTTCTTGACTACTGTCGTCCACTCACTGAGGGCGACAGGCAATTCCTCGCTGGAAGGTCCCGCGATTTGGTCCAGGGTTCTCTCCCTTGGTCTGGCCGTCTGGCCCTTGAGGGCCACCACCTTTCTGGGCACCACCTCTCTCGCCCTTTTAGGCAGGTTCGCAGCAGGGGCCAGAGTGGCCGTCGCCGCCCTGGAGAGGGCAGAACCCAAAATCGGACTCTCCGGACACTTGCTGGGTACCTGCTTCGGCACCTGCTTGTCAAAGTGCAGGGGCGGGCGATGCGATTGGGCCGGCAATAGTCGGCCATCTACCTCTAGTCCTTCAAGGCGGGCGTTAATAAACCCCCCCAAAATGCACCATTAGCTCCTTCTGGAGCTTGGCCATGGCCTGGCCAAAGTCCTCGACAGTGAGGGGCGTCTTGCCTATATCGGCCTTCTTCTTCGGAGCCCTTTTCGGTTGGACCTCCGCTTCCGAAGCTTCCTCCTCCTCCGACATAGGATCGACCACCACAGGGCCCGCCACCTGCCCCTTGCGTGAGCGAGGGTTCTCCTTTTCCGCAAAGGCCCTACGCAGGGCAGCCACCTCTTCACCAAGGGCCGAGAGTTGGCTCTTGAGGCGTTTGTTGTCGGCATGAAGCCGACGAGCAAGCTCGCTCTCCTCTCTGCGATCCGCCAAGTCTTGGACTACGGCCGCCATTTTACCCATGGCCTGCTTCACCTCCTTGATACAGGTCCCTTTGAGCTTCTTGCTCTTCAAAAGGACCTGATTGATCTCGCCTGCACCCTCTTCAAACATGCGGCGCAACTCCTCCTTGGTCATCACCGGGATGGGTGACCGCTTCCCTTTCCCGGTCTTTTTGGGAGCAGGAACTGGCTCCGTTAAGGTTGGCTCCGATTCTGAGTTAGTGAAAGCAGACTCCCAATCGGTGTCAACCGGTCCCTCCCGCAACTCTCTACGGGCTTGGGAGAGCCCCACCGAATGGTGGAACCCCCCCCCCCCTTCCAGTCCTTGAACGAGGGATCTTCGGCGAGGCGACTGCCTCCGGGCTTCCCGGGACCTCAGCTGCCTCACCATCGGAATCCCCAGCGTTCCAGAGACGCCCACTAAGCGCCCTTTTTCTTCGGGCTAAAATCGTCCCCACTACACGGCCATCGGTGAAGGATGTGTCGGATTCGATGTCCACCGGTAAGCCCACACCCCCCTTAACCTCGAATGACTCAACCGCCGAGTTTGAGCGCCGAAAATCACCCATTTTAGGCTTCCCCCCCTTGGGATCCGGGTCAGGGGACACCTCTGACTCCCTCCCCCAATACCTGGCCCGATCCTCAATTTGTGCGCCCTCTGCGCTTGCTGCACCTTCATCCGCGCCCACTGCGCCTCGTCCCGCGCCCACTGCGCCTCGTCCCGCGCCCACTGCGCCTCGTCCCGCGCCCACTGCGCCTTCGTCGTTTTGGGTTTTAAAGAATTTGTTCATAAAGATCCCACGAGTACACAGGAATTCAAACGTCCACCCGGGCAGAGCCTTATTACCCGGGCAACCCTTTTACGTCTCATCCAGTTCGGGTGGCTGGAGAGGAAAGGCCACTAGCTGGTGGGGGTATGCCCCCCCCCCACCTCCCGCAAATACGGGCATTCGACGCCGTGCTACCGCAACGCCGGAAGTCTGGGGTTTTTTATTGTGGTTGTCTCCACTCGGTGCGCCCAATTAAGGGAACACCCTTGTGTTGTTGACCAGCTGCTAGACATGATCAACACTCAGCGCCTAAAAAGGCGCTTCACTGGTCATCAACACAAGTTGCACGACGGGGGTCCCAAAAAGGACAGAGTTGACCACTACGCACGTAGCAGTCAACCTCGCCGTGCCGCGACTACTCCCACTCGCCATAACCGACCAAAAACGGGCTCCGCCGAAATGCCGCTACGCCACTCCTCCGAAAACGGAGATAAAAGAGAGGGAGCAGCTCCTCAAGAGTCCTGTATAGGGACCTTTCTCCCCCCCTCCGAAAACGGAGGATAAAAGAGGGAGAGACACACCATAAAAAACACCAACTCAACGCCTCGTGGACACTTCAACTGCCGCCCCGCTATGCGGACAAAAGCAAACGGACAGTGCCAAGGTCCCTAGTCCGGTGTCAGCCGTCTGGTTGATGGTTCGACGCGGCAGGCGTCGATCCATCAACCAGCCGTTGCCCAGGGTGCACCACGAGGAGGTCCCGGAAAATCGCACCCCAAGCTATAGGATACCTAGAGATTTTTTTTTATAACGGAGACGGACTAGTGTCCGTGTCCGTGGATCTAACTGGTACTTAGGACGAGCTGTTTTTGAAGATTTATTGGTAGTGAAACAAATGAAAATAAGATAATATTTTATACATAAATATAAGTCCTTGAAATGAAGTTTACAATTAAAAAAGCATTATGGACATAAAGGAATTATACACTACTACTAAATAATGAGGAAACAACGGCAATTTCATACTTTAACCCCTATTATTACCAACTGTATGCTTTATATTTTTGTTTTATCATTAGTTTACTGTATGCTCAGTAATGAATCAAATAACGTTATTTAGTTAATTATTGACTGGCCCCACATAAAAAACGGCTAACTAAAGTTTGCATTTGTGTCCTGCGGTTTTGTGTTTCCGTCCGAGCCCATTTCCTAAATGCGTCGCGAAATAATATATAAGATTCAGAGATTCAGACAGGCAAAGTCCTGCAATAGGTACTTACATTTATTCGCTCATTTCCCCGCAGTAACGGGGTTCGTTAAACATTTTATAGGCTACTAGACGTGACCTACTTGCCTCTGAATTAAGTTCAAGCCACTACCATGAATATTTTACCCTTGGCGTTTTTATAAGAAAGTTACGATAATATGAATTTAGATACTGAGAATTAATTTATCGCGCCAGTTCATTATGTTATTAAAAAATGAAATCATAGCTTTGCCCTATTTTCTTTTGTTCATCGTATCATGAAATATAAGTTATTGCATAATAGTAAATAAAACATAGCAACCTAAAAATATCGAAGTAGATTTTTGTGATAAAATTTAAATATTTTGTGATTTATGCGTGAAAATACCAGAACTAACCCTCGAATACAGAAACGCTATTCAAATTTGGGGCACTGCTTAAAAAGTTAAGTGGACATTACCTGTAGGCCTATTCCCTAACTTTTTTTGACAGTTGAAAGTGATGATCACCGAACTATTTACTTATCCATTACTACTTTACTATAATGCTATTGTGACACTTATCCTGTGATAACAGCAATGTATTAGTAAATAGTTCGGTGATCATCACTTTCAACTGTCAAAAAAAGTTAGGGAATAGGCCTACTGTCAGAATTTGTATGGAAAAACGTCAATTTTGAGCGTTTCTGTATTCGGGGGTAAATAAACCTAAATATAAAAAGCTGCGTCTGTACGAAATAATAATTTATCTTGGCAGTTGGTGGTGTTGCTAGTGGTAAGAAAGAAGTGTCATAGAAATGTCATGTCAAAATCTATCGGTTGTAGTTCCAATTTTCACTGTCTATAGGTACCTAGTAGAGAAAATATTAGGTTGGGGAAAAAGTTTATTCGCATTATAGTATGTATAAACTTGTAATAAAATCTCTTTGGCTATACTATTTGTATCTGGCCGGTTTTAGTATCATTGAAAGTTTAAATTTTAAAGAAAATAATTCCAAATTCAAATTAGGAAAATGTGTGATTTTCATTTGTTTTTCGTACCGCCAAGATGAGTGAATCTAATGAAGAAATTCGATACATTTTAAAATTTTACTACAAAAAAAGGTAAAAATGCAACGCAAGCCGTGAAAAAAATTTGCGATGTTTATGGACCTAGTGCAGTGTCTGTGAGAGTAGCACAAATTTGGTTTAAGCGTTTTCAATCCGGAAATTTTGATGTCAAAGATGCACGTCGCTCTGGTCGCCCTATTACAGATAAAATGGATGCCATTTTTGAAAAAGTGGAGCAAGATCGGCATGTCAGTAGTTACGACGTAGCTGAAGAACTGGGAATTGACCACAAAACAGTTTTGCGCATTTGAAAAAAACTGGGTACACAAAAAAGCTCGACATTTGGGTACCTCACGAGCTCACTGAAAGAAACCTAATGAACCGTGTACTCATTTGTGATTCTTTATTACGACGTAATGAAACCGAACCATTTTTGAAGAAGCTGATAACTGGTGATGAAATGTGGATCACGTACGACAAGAACGTGCGAAAAAGGTCGTGGTCAAAGGCCGGTCAGGCTTCACAGACTGTGGCGAAACCCGGGTTAACTCGCAACAAGGTGATGCTGTGTGTGTGGTGGGATTGGAAGGGCATTATTCATTATGAGCTGTTACCACCAGGCAGGACCATCGATTCTGAACTCTACTGCGAACAACTGATGAGATTAAAGCAAGAAGTTGAGAGAAAGCGGCCGGAATTAATCAACAGAAGGGGTGTGGTTTTTCATCATGATAACGCTAGACCTCACACATCTTTAGCCACTCAGCAAAAATTAAGAAAGTAAGTTTGGCTGGGAGGTGTTAATGCATCCGCCGTATAGTCCTGACCTTCAGATTTCCATCTGTTTCGGTCTCTTCAGAATTCTTTAGGCAGTGTCAGGTTAACATCACGAGAGGACTGCCAAAACCACTTGTCGCGGTATTTTGACCAGAAGTCCCAAAATTTCTATAGCAATGGGATCATGTCCCTACCTACAAGATGGCAAAAAGTTATCGAACTAAATGGTACCTACCTACTTTAGTTAAATGTAAATAAACTATATTAAAAAATGTTTTGAATTTTCTTAAAAAATGCGAAGAAACTTTTTCCCCAACCTATTATAATGAATAATTGAGTATGTTTTTATGGCTCTTTAGTCAACTGAGGCAGCTAGAAACTGATCCCGCGGGATTAGCTGACTACATATTAAATTGTCTACTATAAATGATGGATGAAGCATAAATAGGTACTTACTTAATATCTATTTCATTATTTTGACGTTGATCTAATATTTTTTATTCACGTGAAATATTTACCCTTAATTTTAGGCCTTGAATTCGTTTTCCAAGCTACTGGACATACATAATTTTCACACCTTTTAGGGTGTATAATTTTCAACATGGATAACTTTCAGCTACCCTAATAGAGGTCCCGGTACCGGCAGCAAGCTGAAAATTAAAGCATCAACTTACTTACTGAAATACTACAATGATTTTGGTGGGTTGTTAGGGCTTAAAGTTTATCTCTCACAGACAAAACCCTAATTGATAAAAATGTATTCATAATAATTTTATACATTACAGGATGTAACTGAAAGGTGCAGTGATACTAAGTTGATGTTAGCCGATTCTAGGCTTAGTATGGGAAAGTAGATTTTTTTAGATATTTTAATTTGGTCTCATAGTAAAAGTTGTACAGTTTCATGGCCTGAATAACCTCTTTAAATGTGTCTGTTATTTAAAATTTTATTTAATGGGTTCATTCGGTACACAAGGAGACCAGGCAGTGGTGGGTAGGATGCACATCTGCCCGCGATGACCGTTTTGTCGTGTTGCAAGTACAGCGAAATCGCTTCCTCACTGCTGTTGAGGTGAGGCAGAGTCTGCAAATGGTTCGAGATGTAAACGTCAGTGAGCGCACGATTAGAAGAAGATTAGAGGAAGTCGACTTACACGCTTGCAGGCCAGCCAGAGCTCCAAAGCTCGAGAGGTATCATCGAGTAGCACGCCTTCGATTCGCACGAGAGCACGCTAACTGGAGTTTGGAGGACTGGGCCAACGTTTTGTTTACGGACGAAAGTAGAGTTGCTTTGAGAGCTCCAGATGGCCGAGAGCGCGTGTATTGGAGACGTGGCGAAAGGTTTTTCCCAATAACTACCCGACAGACAGAAAGTTTTCATGGAGGCTCGGTTATGGTATGGGGTGGCATAAGTTCCGACGCTCGCACGGAGTTGGTTGTTGTGGAAGGTCGAGAAAATGCAGCACGCTACATCGAAGAGATTCTCCAAGAACACGTTGTGCCATACATGGACTTCATCGGAGCCGAAAATTTTCTACTAATGCACGATAATGCTCGTGCACACACTGCACAGAGCGTGGAAAGCTACCTTGCAGAAGTTGGCATTCGAAAACTACAGTGGCCAGCTCGAAGCCCGGACATGAACCCGATAGAACATGTCTGGGACATGCTAAAACGTAGGGTCAAAACTAACCCCAACCCACCACAGAACCTTCGTGCGCTAAGATTAGCCTTGGTAACTGCTTGGGATGAAATCCCACAATTGGAGATTAAAAACATCAATCTTGTCTGCAGGTAGCTCAACTAGCAACGCACTGGTCAACCGTCTTATTTAAATATACCGTCAAAGAGAATATTATACAATACTACAGTGTCTTATCCAAACTCGACGTTGGCCAAATTGTCAATATTGAGAGAAGTCCATATTTTTAAAAATAGAATAGAATATACAGCCTAACTAATGTCATAATAGAGAATATTGTGGTTAAAAACCTTTAGAATACCACTCGGCCAACCAAGACGTCTTGGTTGGCCGAGTGGTATAGGCATCTGCCCGGATCGCAGAAGACGCGGGTTCGATTCACGCATCAAAACTATAATTTTTCGAACACTTTCTAACCACAATATTCTATAATATTTTCTAAATAATGACGAAATTAATATAGCAATGTCATAATAAACAAAACGTAACGCTCAAAATATGTTTTCTGCAGCCCTGTTGCATAACTATGTTGTTCTCACGCTGCAGGAATTATTTTCTTTCTTTTTAGAGCCATTAAAAATCATTACTATCACAATTTACTCCAACTCTCTGGGGTGGAGTCGACCACCCACGCAGACCTGTATCATAATTCATAATACGCACGTGTCGTAATGGATCAAGACTACGATAGAGCGAACGCATTTCTGACGAAAGATTCTACAACAATGGAAATATTATATTTAAAGCATACTGATAAGCATTCCGGTTATGTATCGAATTCAATAAACTATCAATGAGTTACGTACAGAGCAATTGACAATTTCTAACTAACTTCTTGTTAGATACATACATTCATAAATCACGCCTTTGTTAGATACATAGGTTAAGTGCATTCATAAATCACACCTATTTATCCCCAAAGGATGAGTTAACTCCCACTTTTCACCAATTTGTTAGATCCCATGTAATAGGAAGCCTATTGCCATCTATCGGGCACGTAATTCGCAGTAGTGTATTGCTATATGATATAAGATGAACGCTGTTGGGCATGACTCATCTCTGTCTTTACCCTTGTACGACACTCGCGGGAGAGATGGTGGCAATTTGTATTCTACTCTGCCGTCACCACATGTCTTGTTAGATATGTTCAAATATGTTGGTATTGGAAAATATAAGCTGTTCGTTATAAGTGCTTCAAATATTCGATATAAATCAAGCTAAATATTATGAATGACTCGTTCCAGCGGCATTTAACAAAAGTGTGCTGTGGTTTTTAACTATTACATAGCCCTTCGAACGAGTAATGCACGATGGCAAATTCATAAGTCCGATTCTTCCATTTCTTTTTTACCTCCAAATATTTCGTCTGTTGTTTCTATCCTCCGAACGTAACATATATACAACCCCACACCTTAAGTAAAACCTTGTACAGCAAACTCGAACAAGTGAAGTCTTACTACAACTACGCTGTTAATTATACCGGAATTTATTGGGGGGTGAAGGGGAATTTGTTCCCATAGCTACCGATGTACCAACAAAGGGTTTCGGAAAGGAACTAGAGGGCGAACCCTGTAATGAAAATAGGTAGTGTAATATTTCTATAGAAAACACGACAGGTAAAATAAATGTTGGCAGGTAGAGTAGGTAGTAGGTACCTACAATGGACTCGAAACAAAAATATCCACCTCTGGCGATGTTCTCCGTAGTAAGAGTTGTGATGAACAAGTTATCAGACTAATTAAATACATACATACTCGTACAATCTGGCCATTTTCCCCTAAGAGATGATTTCCGATAGATGACAATAGGTCCGCCACCTATTTTATGGGACCGAACATGATTGGCGAAACGTAGGAGTTAATTCACCTCTGCGTATGCTTGCACACGTCACCCATCCAATAGCCTGCCTTATCGAGCATTGCTTAGTTTACACAATTAGCCAAGCGCTAAGCTAGCTACGCTATAGAACTCAGATTTTAATTACAATAATAGGTACTCGTAATTCTTAATTCCAGTGCAGTGTTCCATAACCATTGAGTCCATAACTAATGCCAGAACCGTGAAGGTTAATTAAATAATCAGTAAAGCCAGATATCCGGTCAAGACTAATGTATTTTAGTAACATCTTTACCTTGTAATAAAACGGTAGACGTATTCTATTTCTAAATTTAGGGCAATAGCTGTAAGTGCACTGTTCGGTAGCGAAACGATTTTCAGACTTAATTCGGTTGATCGAATGTTCTGAATCGGTTGAGAAAATCTAACAATTTGTGATAATCTGATCATAATACGCACGTGTCGTAATTGATCAAGACTACGATAAAGCGAATCTGAGGTGTTTTTTAATCTACTTGATGACTTATTAATTAATTTTTGGTTAGTAAAAGTTCGAAAAGTTATAGTCTTGATGCAGTCAACAGTCAACAGCACGTCAGACCACCACTAAATGTCAAATTCGACTTTGTGCTTTACTCCTGTTCTTATCCCATCCTATTTGGGGTCGGCGCAGTATGTCCTCTTTTTCCATTCTCTTCTGTCACTCGTCATCTCCTCATTCACATCCATCACCTTCATATCACACCTCACACAATCCATCCATCTTTTCAGTGGTCTTCCTCTACTTCGACATCCATCAATATTCATGTCCATAACTTTCTTACTCACATTCATGGCATCACGTCTCATAACATGTCCATACCAAGCTAAACGGCTCCCTTTCATCTTCTCTGTTACTGGCGCCACTTTCAGACTCCCTCTTACGTACTCATTCCGTATTTTATCCATTTTTGTCACTCCGCACATCCATCTCAACATTCGCATCTCTGTCGCATGCAATTTTCTTTCATCCGTCTTTTTCGCAGCCCAGCATTCCGATCCATACATAACTACAACGACGACTTTGTGCTTTACTACCAACAAGTTAAGGTTGACAATCGATTGAAGAAATTTGGCAGTTTTGGGTAGTTTGAAGTTGACTGTACTATAATTTATCGAACTTTTTCTAACCACTTTCTTTGTGGCAATTTTAATATATATAATAATGTTGAAATAAAAATCTAAATAGTAATAATTAGGTATTGATATTTGGTCAAGTGTCGTCAAGCGACGGCAGTTGACTTTGTAAACATTAGGATAATATAATTTTTCACTTCTCGTGCTCTGAAAATGCTTATTTGTGCAGGATATAGGCTGCACAAAATCGAATTTTGTGCTCTAGAGCATTAACGTATCTACTCATAAATGTGTCTATATTAAGGCAAAGAAAATAAGCCATGCAGCCAAACACAATAAGAAATTCAGAGATAAAATTTGTTATTTTATTATTTATTTTAATTTATTTGCCTAATGTGTTTTTAAGAGATAGAAGATATTAAAATTTTAATTAAAGTAGGTACGGTAGTTTATTAAATTAATTTAAGAAAATTATTATTTCAGAATTAATTTAATACTTGGCTGTATAGGTCTGCAACCCAAGCCTAATATCAATGGGAAAAACAATTTCTTTCAGTATTTAAAACTGTACTAATTTTAGTTTGAATTTTAAGACATGTTATGATAAACTACTGTTCTATTTCCTCGCAATCGAAGTGAAAAGCAGAGTTTCTAACTCGTCCACAAAACTATTTTTATCCTCGACATTACTATCAGCCTAAAAAAATGCTAAAAGTCTCGGACAAAAATGATTCGTTTTGTGCACTTGATGGAAAATCTACTATTAACACCGAACTCCGATTACCTATATAACTTAACGACACAACCTTCCTATCCTTAAAACGACATCACCATAGAAAATTATGATTTCATTAACAAACAACGCATGCCAGCTCCGAGCAAACAACCTATCACCATTAAGCTTAAAATTATAGAGAGCGGCAATATACCTGTGTTCCAATAATACTCCTTAATTGGACATTAGAGGCGACTAATGACTGGCCCACTTGGGTGGTCCGTAGGGTTGCCAACGGTCTTTAAACCTCCAAATTAAAAAATAAATTGAGAGGTCTGTCGATACGAAACTATTATTTTGTTGTATTAATCATAATTAGTGTACGGACCTGAGATGAGCTGATTTTATTTTAATTTTCAATTCATTTTTTCATTAATTGTTAAACAGTTCACTAACTGCCGCACTCAGAAACGTCAAATAACGTTAATGAGCTGACAATTCAAAACTAGCCGCTGTAATTGCCGGGTCTATGGTCTTGATTTGAATTAAATTTTTGGCATTAGATATTCATTAAAGTTAAATGACGTCTCTGAGTGCGGCAGTTAATTCAATTGTATTCTAATGTACCAACATATATTGAATGCTTCGATCACAGACTACTTGATTATGCACAGATTTTGAGGTTCGGTCGGAATGAGATGATAGAAAGTTTTATCATTGGGACTAAATTAAAATAATAATAATAAATTGATTTTGAACAAAAAATATTGATATATTATCTACTTTTAAATAAAATGCTATTTGTAGATTCGTGTATTTCGTATATTGTATGTCTAAAGAATGACAATCAAATAACAACCGTTTCTTAGCAACATAGTCATAGAGTAAATATATGACACGCCTTCGCGGCCATTCCTGGCTAGCGCACCAGGGGCAGAGGGGCGGGAGCGACTGGTCCAGATGACGTCTCCGTATCACGCCACCATCCATCGCATCTTCTTTGTGGGCACGTCGTATTACTGTGCCGAACTCACATCTCTGTCCTGTGGCTGCTTGAGGTCGCTTTTGAATTAGGTGTGCGTCTCAACCGAGCCTTGAGTGTGATCAGCTTATTGTACATATCGCCTCTCTCCCCCGTCAAATGGTGTACCATTCGTATCATTTGCATCGTATCATTTGTATCGTATCATTGGTATCGTATCATTTGTATCGTATCATTTGTATCGTATCATTTGTATCCTTTGTATCGTATCATTTGTAACCTTTGTATCGTATCATTAGTATCCTTTGTATTGTATTATTTGTATCGTCACTTTTGTATCCTTTGTATCGTAAGTTTTCAAAATCAAACCTGTAATTTTATTCTTCCTCTAATTTTATTCGTCATCTGCGTGCTCTTTAATGATTTCCTATAGGTTTTTGAATTTTTTAGGTAGTATACAATTACCTTCATTGTAATATTGTCATGTATCCATTTCTTCTTCCGAGATGTTTTGTTGTAAATGTATGTTTTTTTTTCTATTTTTGTAAGGGCACCCCGTAACGAGGCGCGTGCTTTTTTATTTTTGAAATATTTTCAGTAGACATCCTCGTCGCCACTTTTAAATAAAATGCTATTTGTAGATTCGTGTATTTCGTATATTGTATGTAAAAAGAATGACAATCAAATAACAACCGTTTCTTAGCAATAATCATAGAGTAAATATATGACATCTACTTTATCAAAAATCTCTATTAAATTATGTGACTTATTAATAATGTAATGCCTGACGTTTTATATAATGTTTTATGTATAAAACTCAAGACAAATAGATACTTAATAATGTCTCAAAAAAGCAAATGATTCGAAAAAATTAATATGTAACAAACGAAATTCTAATTATGTTTTTGATTTCGCCAATCTTTAGAGAAATGGGTAAAGAATGTGCAAAGAAAAGTACTTGTCTTGGATTGAAGAAACATCTTTGAAATAGCTCAATTTTACCCCTAATTTTCTTCCGGTACTTCAACCCTAGCGGTTCAGTGTCCATGATTAAGTTCCACAAATCTCGAGACCAGGATATTACAGCCATGACCAAGGTGCGCCTGCCTGGCTATTAAAAAGCAAAGCGTTGAACCGCTTTGCTTTAATACGGGATGTTCGTTTGTCATTATTATCTAATCACTTTGAAAAAGGTTGGACGACAGTCTTTTGTACATTTTACTGTGGTTTAGATAAAATATAAGACGTCGGTGTCAGGGCTTTCAATAGACGTTGGAGCTTCGACAGCGTCCTTGATGTAAAAACATAGGCCATCAAATGTTACATGGCCTATGTTTTATCATGACACGATTCTTTTTCGAAAAAAAAAGTTAATCTCGAAATTTGGTAGCGCAGTGCATGCGCCAACAAAATCAAGCCAAAAATTTTAAACTGCAAGCGCTTTTGGACTAATTGCAATAAGAGGAGATTTAGGTTCGGATCATTATAATATCTTTAATAAAATTCGTATTTGTACAAAAAACACTATAATTAATAATATGTGTGTTGTGTGTGTTTAGATAAGTTTTATTTATAAACAGTGTGTTGTTTAGATAAATTCGCCCTCCATGTTCACTGGGAGTATCATCATCATCATCATCATCACCAGCCCTTTAATGTCCCCACTGCTGGGGCACTGGCCTTCCCTATGGATGGAAGAATATAGGGAGATTGGGCGATAACCCACCACGCTGGCCCAGTGCGGGTTGGTGGGTACTAACGACTGCAGATGCAGCCGGGACCAACGCCTTAACGTGCCTTCCGAAGCACGGAGGAACTCGAGATAATAAATTTTTGGTCACCCATCCAATGACCAGCCTTGGCGAAATTACTTAGTTTACGCAATCGCAGGCCAAGCGCGCTGTGCCACTGCGCTAGCGAGCTCCTCACTGGGAGTATAGATGGGAAAAATTACCTCGAATATCGAACTAATAATTTAACTCCTCTTCCCACCTTGGGTCGTTAATGTGACATCCCTATGTGAACCATCATCTATGTAAGTCATTAGAAAAGGAAAATCAAGACCATGTAAAGCAAACATAATATTCGAACCATATCATACCTACTCGTATAGCTACAGAACAGGGACAGCTATATGCAGTTTGACAGCTGATAAATTACAAGTGATTTCTCAAATTGTCCCATTCCAAGCAACAATACGTATCTTAACCTTGAAAGGCGATGTATCAATGCCATTGAAACGAGAGCCATGCCCCTTTTACAGCAGATAAACCTTAATAAGAACCTCTAAGTCACGTCATGATTTAGACAGGAATATTGTTGACTTGGTCAAATAACATACAAGTCAGTTATATCTTAATAATTTAATCATTGTGTACTGTGTGTAAAACACCCTAAACATTGTTCCCAGGATGATTTGGTGGTAGGCAGGCAGCTGGCCATAAAAACCGAGCCAATTCTTCGAGCAATATGACAATGGAATAACTACAACCGACGACCCGGTGAAAATTATATCTTTCTTTACAGACTAGTAGATTTTCTTAAACGTGCCTATGATTATATTAGAATATTATTATTATATTATTAGAGCCCAATAAAGGACGCCGTGTGGTGACGGCAGAGTAGAATACAATTGTCACCACCCCAAATCTCTTCCGTGGGTGTCGTACAAGGCGACTAAGGATAAATCAGTAATGAGGAATGGGCAGCAGCGTTCCTCTTATACCAGCTAGCAATGTACCTACAGCGACTTTTGAGTACGATAAATGGCAATAGGCTCGCCACCTATTGGACCTAACATAATTGGCGAAACGCGGGTGCTAGTTCACCTCTGCCAACTCCTTCGGGGATATAGGCGTGATTTATGTATGTATAAAGGGCAACAAATTGTGGATTTATTTTTAAATGTATGTGTTCATCCCAAACATTGCCTCTACCACGATTCGAACAGGGAACTCTTGGCTGATAACAAGTTATCTGACCATTCCACCAAATCGGCCGTTGTACCTAATATACATTATTCATATCCTCTCAAAGCATATCTATTAATAATTTCTTATACTTAACATCTCTACAAAGGGGTTGACGTTCCCACTTCTTCATGAGTGGTAGTTTACATAACATTTGTTGTGTTGTGAACGTAAGGTTTCGTCTAGACAGTAATAATATCCGACGCCTGTTAACGACATACTGTTGGTATAATACTGCTATTGATATACGATATAATGCTGCCTTCTATGCTGGCCTGGGAGCGAACAAATAACGTAGAATAGGCCAGCCCCAACTCATCCCATGGGTGTCGTAAAAGTCGACTAAGGGAGATTGCCCGGTGTAGACCAATAAGCACCTTGGGGCAACCGAATGGTGGAGGGCAAACCACCAACAACAGCGTACCCAAAGAGGGTTGGTGTCAGGCAGGCGGCCGGCTGTAAAACCTAAGCCAAAACCTTGAGCAGTATGGATTGGAATGTTGTCATTCTAATCACTCTCTCCGTTCATGGGTCTCTCGACATGGTCCGTTCCGTCTCTTTTCTATACTTTCATTCATCACTAACACCTTTACGGTGGGATGGATGATATGAATCAAAAGGGAGTGGATGGCTTGATGACGTCTGACATATGAATGGAAGAGGAAACATACTGCGCCGACCCCAGATAGACTGGGAACAGGGCAGGAAGAAGAAGAAGAAGAAGAAGAAGATATACGATATAATGCTATTGATTGGATATTAGAGATTATTTGATTTTATATTTACAAATACAATTATATTATATTAAGGGCCTGTTTCACAATCGACAAGTAAGTTCGAAGTAGCCTATTTTGCAGTTCAATTGACATATATTTCATATTGCAACTGTCAAATGATCTGTGAAGTAAGCTACTTCGAACTTACTTATCGATTGTGAAACAGGCCCTTAGGGAATTAGTCATAAATTAGTATCTGAAAAATGTTTAAAATATTGAATACAAATTGTAAAATGGGAAATCAATAATTTTTTTTATAGACATTGTCTTGGGTTTTCTAGTCAGTTGTATAAAAAATATTGGTGGCTACATAATAAAACACGCCTTTTGCCCTTAGGGTCGGCGCAGTATATTTACTCTTCCATTCATATCGATCAGACGTCATCAGACCATCAATCCCCTTTTCATTCATATCATACATCACAACAGAAAGGTGCTAGTGATAAATAATTGTATAGAAAAGAGTCGGAACGGACCATGTCGAGAGACCGATAACCGAACAAAGAGATAATTATTATTTCAGTACCTACTCTAAAATTTGTTAAATAGAAGACATTTCAGTGGGCCTCTCTCCACCACTTGACAGTGTTTTGTCTCGGGATTTAGTGGGAGTTAGAGCGAGAGGAAAATATTTTCTTTCCCCCGAAAGAGATGTGTCCCCGTCCAGTGCTACGGGGGCTGCCTTGCATAGTCAATATTTTTGCTTCACCAACAAAATATTGCTATTGTGGTTTCTAAGGAGAAACTACACTTTCTTTTCTACACTGGCGGAACATACCCAACACAGGTATTTCTCACAAATAACAATGAAAACAATGCATCAAAGAGAAATCATTTCAAATGTCACATAAACTGCAAAGTCGCATAATGCATAAGATGCATACAACGGTTGCATAACGGAATAAATAAAGCAAATTTCTTTGAGATGCTTTATGATTGAACATTGTACAACAAACAACGTGTTAAGGACTACACTTCGGCATCTTTATCTACTTTAACGCTGTTTGTAAATAAGTCACATTTTAGAACAGCAGCGAGATCTTCGTCACTCTGAAATTATTTTTACGCAACTTCGATTCTTGCGTCTTGTCGTTACTCCATAGGTACAGTTAATGTCACGTTAGAGATTACTTCGGGTAACATTTAAATTGAGACATTTTGTTGCGTTGCACATGACAACTATTACAGAAATAATAACTAATATCCAACAGCGAAAAATTAGGTAACGAGGCACGTATATTATTATATTCAGCTCAAGCATTGCAGTCCAACTTATTATGCCGTATGGTGGCTGAGAAGAATACACAATTATCACCACCCATGACTGTGTTTCGACAATTTGTGATAAAATAACCAGCCTATCCTTGGTGGAGGGTTCCAGATGAAGCTCGATTCTATTATCACTTACCATCAGGTGAGATGAAGGGCTTCCCTGGCTAGCATAAAAAAGGTGACTGTGACGAGGGATGGGTAGCAGCGTTCCTAGAACACCACCTAGCAACACTACGAACGTACCCGGTAGGTGGCAATATATTGGGCCCCCTATTAGATGGGGCCCCAAATCTCTCCCGTGGGTGTTGTACAAGGCGACTAAGGATTAATCAGCAATGAGGAATGGGCAGCAGCGTTCCTCTTATACCACCTAGCAATAGTTCTGCGACTTTTGTGCCCGAAGAACGGCAATAGGCTCGCCACCTATTACATGGGACCTAACATGATTAGCGAAACGTGGGTGCTAGTTCACCTCTGCCTACCCTTTCGGGGATATAGGCGTGATTTATGTATGTATGTATTAGATGGGACATATTTTGTAAATTAAAGAATGATTCATATGACAGCTGTCATAATGAATACACTCTTTTGTCTTTTCTTTTCTCGCATTTAAAGCAGTTTTTGTTTGTTACTTGCTATCTTATGCATCATCCTATTTTACAATCTTTAACATAGCTGACGAAACTTGGGTGTCAATACACTTCTGCCTACCCCTTCGAGGGTGTGATTTATGTATGTATTTATTTAGCTCAGTCAGAGATTTAGTAAGCTGATTCAGGATTTGCTATAATTGATTTGACTAATTTTCATTAGGCTCGGTTTAACTATTCAGTTGTCATGCTAGTTGCTAATCACGATAGAATATTAGAGTTTTTTTTTGTATACAAATGTAGTGTTATGAGATTTGGAATATTGGTGTTATTTAACCAAAATTACTTTTTGTTAAAAATAAATTTCTAAGAGGTTAAAACAATAATAAGAACAGTAATTATAACAAAAAAGGATGTAAGGAAAATGTTGTTTCAAAAAAATAACATCCATATGGGTGCACTTTATATAAGACAATAAATGCCGTAGAAATGCGAACGTTGCAGAGCATGTGAATTTGAGCGACCAGTGTCACAATGAAGTGATAAGAGATATTGTGTGGTATGAAAGACGACGCAGTGAAAAGAACTGAAAAAGCGAAGCTCACATGTTTTCACATAGAAAACCTAAGCGAAAAGAGAATATTATTTGATTTTTTATTTGAACATTATTAAAAAATATAATTATTCTTCCTTTGAAAGCATTTATCAAAGACCCCCGAATACGCTACTCAAAGTTTGAGCCCTGCTTAGCAATTAAGTGTTGTCTAAATTGACGTTTTTCCATACGAATTAATTGACGTTTTTCCTTAACTATTTAAGCACTGCTCAAAATTTGAGTGGCGTTTCTGTATTCGGGGGAGGGAAACTTAATATACACATTATTTATAGCTGTTTTAGAATATCTTGCCCTAAATCCTTCAGACTGTCTCGCCATTGTTTGACCCAGGCTGATAAAGGGCAGACGGGACATTGGTCGGCGACTTGACGACGCGCCTACTTAAGATAGCGTCCCGTACCCGTTCTTGCGACAAAGCACACAAGACCTTAGGTGCTGCTACAAAAGTCTGATATCGTGAAAGTATCAAACACAGACAGACGAGTTATCAGTGGTGATAAACAAAACAACAGTCACCGTATGCATACCTAATTGGTTTCGAATGCGCCATGCTGCGCGTAGTGACGTCACGTGTTCACTTATTTTTTTTTTGTGAAAATGTTCCAATATTTTCTGGTTTTAATACCGGGATATACCCAGAATGAAAGCAAGGCTAAAGAAACGATAACGATACGATATGCTGTACAGAATTACAGATAAAACACTGTAAATTCTGGGGGATAGGTCAAGCAGATACTTTTGTGTATAAAAATGTTTTCAATTTTCCATACATGGAGACACATGGGAACTCCAATTCTCACAAGCGCCTCGAGGGAGCAGTCTATAAATAAATATTTCTTACACTACATCTATAATCTAGCCCAAATTATATTACTTAAGTAGCTGCAATTGTTTTTTGCATAATTATATTACGAATAATACAAGATAAGCCTTCAACTAAACATTACTCGAGATTAATGATATTGGTAGAGTCGTTTATGGGGACTAAGGGTCAAAAATATTATGAAGAATGGGCAGCAGCATTTGACTTGCACGCTTATGGGACCTAAAATAGTTGGCAAAATGTAGGTTTTAAATAATTAATACTATTAATCATAGTTGACCGAATGCGGACACTTCAGTGCCTAACCCTTCGGATGTCGGGGAGCCTTTTTATGTTCAGCGGGGAATTCACTAGATGGGCATGCCTGCCAGACATCTATCTTATTGTATAGGCCAGACCACAGATATATCAATATAATGATATAATGATATATCTGTGGGCCAGACTGACTTGGACGCTCCTACACTAGGCAAACATTGCACGTACCTTATAGAAGCGAGTTCCGGCGGGCATGTATGCAAGTATGCCCGCGGGCATGTCCGTTTAGTGAATCTTACATAATACAGAAAATAATCTCATCTCTCTAAAGGTATCTTAATTAATTGCAATGTCAACAATGAAAACCTTTTTCACGTTACAGGTAGCACTAGAATCTGGAGCACGATACAAATGCAAATATCCATAAATAAGGAGTATACTGGGGACCCCACTAAAAATATTCTGTGCTCTAAATATAACCCTAACGATTAAAGAATAAGGTTCACGCCGATCATGAAATGGTATTCAAACAGCTGGTCGGTTGTATACGATGCGACTGGGACTGGCGTGGAGTGGTTTCAAAATAAAAACATTGTCCGCAATCTTAGACTATGGATGAACGAGGAACCCAATTTATTTGAAATATCAATTAACTTTTTTATGGTACATAGGTACTACCTAAGTTTCACAAGATGTTATTAAAGTTTCAACTTTCATGGGTTTGTTTATTTAACCTAACTACGGCACTGTGGATGATATCAATAAAAGCATTAAAAAGAAAATCGACTGCAATAAGTAAACCTATCTACATACATACATAAATCACGCCTATATCCCCGAAGGGGTAGGCAGAGGTGAACTAGCACCCACGTATCGCCAGTTATGTTAGGTCCAATATAATAGGTGGCGAGCCTATTGCCATTTATTGGGTACAAAAGTCGCAGTAGGTACATTGCTAGGTGGTATAAGAGGAACGCTGCTGCCCATTCCTCATGACTGATTTATCCTTAATCGCCTTGTACGACACCCACGGGAAAGATTTGGGGTAGTGACAATTGTATTCTACTCTGCCGTCACCACACGGCATACCTATCTGTCTCTTTTTATTTCATAAACTTTCAAGTTCGTTTCTTCTCTTCTCTTCTTCGTCTGATTTTTAATAATAAATCTATTTAGATAGTTAAAAAGTACACGCTAACGTAATCAAATGTTGTATTTGATAAGTATCAAAACTCTAGGTAGTTTTTTTTAGTTTGTGATTAATCCTAACACGTAATTTTGAAATGTATCAAATTTTGTAAAACGATAATTACATACTTTAGTTATTACATTCATACATACATAAAATCACGCATTTCCTCCCTAAGGGATACGGGAGAGGTATCATCACGTTCCGCCAGGTTATGTCAACAGGTCGCATGTAATAGGATCTTTCAAATATTTTTCTCCCGTCCGAAGCTTTCATAATCTAAAGCCCGCAACCTGCTCCGGCTAGCGAATCCTCGAACGCACGGAACATCGTGCGAATGCACCCGAACACGATCTTTACCGAGTCGACTCTATCGTAATTCGTCACTGCTTTCAGTCTGGACACGGCCGCGGGCGGGGCGGCACGTGCAGTGCGCGCCTCGCGTATCATTGTTTTCATTGAAACCCATTGTTTAAGTCCATCCGATCGTGATCGATACGACCAACGTATGAGTGGAATACACGGCCTATCTAAGGTGTAATTCTCAAGTGATATCACAATAGTGACTTTAGTGGTACTTTGTTACCTACAAGGTGTCTGTCTCGGTGACAAGTGAAACTCTTTATCGCTGCATACATCCAGGACAGTGCTGTGCTGAAGTTATTGTCGAACGGTGGCCGTGCAAGTGGTGATTGTGAAGAAAGAGCAATGCAAATCGATACAGTGGATGTCCAGTTGAGCTCTTGCTGGGCGGTATAGCTCCGTTGCATATTGATTGGATGTTTACCTAGCCTGTGGAACCTGTCATTCAATCACGGTGAGTTACCCGCCGAGAGTAGGTCAATAGGACCAAGATTATTTTGCAGCTGCGCCTCCCAAACGTTACTGATAAGAAGAATAACAAAGAAACGTATGTTAGAACATTGTAGTCCACTTGTTATTAAATGATAATAAATGGTGTTGTTATTATTGCACGCTTATTTGTAGATGCTAACTTGCTTTCTTTAAAATTCAACAACAAATAAGTGCGCGGGTGTCTCGTGAATAAATAATCAAAAACTGCCCTCATAGGCACTAATAAACATGAGCTAGAAAACGTTATCAGTAGATTAACAGGTACCGACCTACTTATAACGAAATCATACATATTTCAACTGCATTTTATAGATAATAAATAATCTACTTACTTACCTACGTTATTGATAGTGTAGGTAGGTATGTACTTATATAAGGAACTAAAAAGTTGCTGGAGCCTTAGATTACTTATGCTAATTGTATCTTAGAGTGTACTTTTCTTTGAATTTTATATGTAGATTAGTAATTATATTATTTTTCAGCATAAAACTCACGAGAGAGTGCAAGCAGGTTTTCATTTAAAGCCACAAACATAAGTATTTCTACAATAATCATAAAGAATTTCTCTCGCCCACTGTTAGCATCGTTGCAGGGTTAGAAGTTCAATCCCTGCCCTGCTAGGCTACCTGCCAACTCTGCCAGTTAGAAATCACTTTAAGAGCACACAAACAAAAGACGACACGTCGCGATGTGGGTAATACCTACTGACATGCGTAGGCACCTCAGTCACTGAATCAGGTCCCAAAACGAATATTAATTTCCGAGAATCGTGTCTGAAACAAGATTAAGATTTTACGTTTATTTGATTTTATGATTTTACGTTTTATAAAACAACAAACATTGTTGATTCCTATTCAGTATTGTGTCCAACTGGCATCATGTTACAGTAATTGAATCCAATTTTATACACAACCGCTTTCAATGGTCTACCAATACTATAGTGGAATATACTGCGAGTGTGAATGGATCCAGCCGCTCACTACAAGAATACAAGGTTAGAAGAGGCTAGTACCAGCATATTTCACATCAAATCTATTGTTTTTAACACTAATAGAAACAGCATGAGAATGTTCAAACAAAGAACCTTCGACAATTGGTTGTTGTCGTTATTAAAGGTTTTGCAATCGATAATTCTACGTTTGGAAGACGTAAAGAGGTCAAAGGAGGTTAAGTATACGGCTACCTGCTCGCCCTTGTGCTCGAGCTGAGATTACATCTGCAACAATGGAGCTACCCAGAGCCGGGCAGGTAGGCCTCGCAATTAAAAGGATTTTGTAGCCAGAAACGATTTCCAGAAATTGACAAATGGGTTTTTTTTGGGAATAAACTTTACAACTGTTGAATAACACACAAGAGAAAACAAAAAAAATATCTAAGACAAACTGCAATGATGATGACATATCAGAAAATACTGCTTGTGATATAATTATGTACTATGAGATTTTATTTAAATCTTTACCAAAAACCTTGATTCAAATAATGCCTTAATTATTTGTAGTAGGAGTAGTAGTATTTTTTTTGTTTTCTCTTGTGTGTTATTCAACAGTTGTATTGCATTGATTGATGAAATTAAGACCATTACATAAAATGAGAAACTTATCATTGAATCCTCAAAGAACCTTAATAATCGCCAAAAATTTCTTATTATCTTATAGACTACTAAGTTGGTCCCTTGGCTAAATTAGCCTTTTTTGGTGAGAGTTTTATTTTTTTAGGTCAGGTCCTATGGCAGACAGTATAAATGTATATTACGGCATTGAAACGAAACCATTGAATCGTTAGCGACTCAGCTGTTTCCTGCAGCGAAGAGGGTTCCAGAACAAATTCAAATTGTGCATTGAATAAATCTCATACGGGAAAAGGTATTTACAAAACGCACCTTGTGGCCGAGAGTTATAACCAGTTTTCCTCCTGGTACTTCTGTAGCCAAATGTCAAATGTCGTTTCTTAATTGGACTTCTTGTTTAATCAAAATATGCAAGCTCTGAAGATGCAATAAAGAAGTATCTAACAAAAACAAAACACCATAGCATATGTAGGTATTAGGTATATCTCACTCTAGTAGGCATGCGAAAAGAAAGTGTTCTGTTGAGCAATCGATAATGTGAATCGCAATTATTGCTCGCTCTCGAGACAATTAATATCTTCTAGAATTCCACACTCGCTATTGACACTGTGACTCTACTCTGCGTTTTTATCACTACATTTAACACTTTCTAAGGTAAAAAGATTTATAATGGTGATTCTATTATAAATTCACCAATTCAACGTCGAATGCTATACACAAATAAACTGAATCTAATTGACAATTGCGAAGATTTGCGACAACATTTAATGCCGTGACGGTTCTTCAAATATTAATTAACTGTGTAGGTAAGTTGACTCAAACGGATCGTGATAAATTAATAGCGCAAACAGTATTATAAAGTGTAGTATAAAATATTTGAACAAGTGCAACATGCTTTTAATAATGCTCAAAACACTGTAAACAGTATTCCTTAACTAGTATACAATGTTACATTACCGAAGTTATAATCTTCATATATTATCATTTAGGCATACCTTCATCCTGATTCACCCCATTGATATTCCGAGGAAGAGCTTTGTGGTCAAGAATGTTGTAATGTGTATGAATCATAAACCCTTTTTTCTAAAGGTACATTTTTACGATGTGACTTAACTGATTCCTTATACTGCCTCTCTATTAACCAATCTCGTTTTTTTCTACATATACATAAATATCGCCTATTCATTCCCGAAGGAGTAGGCAAAGGTAAATTAACACCCTTTGCCAATTATGCTACGTCCCATGTAATGGAGGCGCGAGTCTAGGTGGTATATTTCTACATTCAGTCACAAAATAAATCTTCTTTCTTAGCGCGTTGGGCTCATTAATTTTGCAGTTCACCTGAGGTTTGTGGTTATCTTTGAATTAAATCTAGAGTAGAATGGCCTACATTTCTAACACCTGAACTAAATTCCACCTGAAATGATGGCTCAGTTTCACTAAGTAATTAGGGTATGCTTTATGTTTCTATTGTCAAATATTTAATGTAAGTAAAAGTAAAAACATAATTCACATCTGTTTTAACTCAACATCAACTGTATCGTGAGATAATCTCCGAACCCGAAGTAAACCAGGTTGCGAAATCGGTAGAGGAAATAAAAATATTACGATTGTATTTTTTTATAACATTCTGTCTACAATACCTGCTAGAAACTTGAACTAAAAGTTTAAATAAAATCTGGTTGGAATTAATGACCATTTCTCTTTAAAACCTTGCGAATACTTTACTTAACGTCTATTCTCCTGCACTCTGCCCGGCTAGCATGACCACCCAAACACGATATGATATACCATTTATCGCGTTGAACTTACAAAAATCATTGAATTTTTGAGGGTTCAACGCGATAAATGGCTATATCTATAAAATATAGCCTTAAAGGCTTATTCAATTATTCAATTCAAGCTTATTTAAGTGTTAAAATCCAATGATTATTTACTGTTTAACGCGATAAATGGCTATATCATATCGTGTTTCGGTGGTCATGCTAGCCGGGCAGAATTTTAGTTGAGCGCTATGATTTTAGATACAATGGGCCTGCTACTACTAGAGCTGCTGCTGGTATGTAATGAAAGACATTATCTTGATTAATCGTAATTGCTTATCAAGTTTTTATTGATTTATGGTTGTATCGATTTCACTTATTTTATAGTTTCTTCGATAAAACATATCACGATTATGATGTAATCCTGCATAAAACGTGCAAATTTAGTTCTTGTGCCTAAAAAGACTGTAATTAGGTGTAGTGACTTTACTATTCTTTAAGCATTCAATAGTGTATGTGTATGTGTCTTTGTTAACAACAACACAAAATAAAATGTATTCGTTTAATGCGGTGTATCGCACTTGCTTTACTAGAGTGTAAGGTCTGCCATTAATTATAATACCAAGCTTTTAATACAGACACAACGATCAAATGGTACCGACACGTTTCTGGCTGATACGCTCGTGAACAATCTGTTCTTCTCAAGGTGGCTCGAAAAAATAGCCTTTGTGTGTATATTAATTTCAAAATTGGCTAAAGAGTAAACTAATATTTGGTGACCATCCAACATTTGAAACGGTTAAAATTGTTATAAAATAGTTACATGTTACATCATATCAGTCCACAACATACATTTATTTTAATTATGTCTTTTTTCACCAAGAACTCTTATTTTGAGGATCAAGAAACGTAATATTTTTAAGGGCAATTAAGTGTTAGGTGTTTTTGGTGAAAACCGACATTAGAGTATTTATTTTACTAGACAAACCTTCCTAACCTAAACTAAAACAGCGGAATTCAGCGGTTTCTAAATATCTTGTGTACTAATTGAGCCGCATCTGGCAGCAGTGGGGACAGAATACAATTATCACTCTCGGAGTCCCGCGGGTGTCGTATAAGGCGACTTATAAATTCAAGCATATAGGGGACTCAGCAACAGCATTTATGGTACAATTGGTACATCTAACAATACTGTCATTAAGGAGCGCAGTAAGTAACAACACAGAGTGATAATATGGCTTGTTCATATAAGGCAATTGTAGCGTACACACACACGTAAGTCGACAAAAGAAGCGTTGAAACCGAGGATATCAGAGTCAATATGTTTTTTTTTATAATAAACGCCATAAGCCACGAGATCCGTTCGTAAACTAAGTACTAGGAGGACATATTTTGAACAGAACTCCACAAGATAAAAATAACATAGATATCGCTGATTCGTTAATCCAATTTTTTGGATTTATGGTTAACATGACAACTAGTGTGTCTCTTACTAGTATAGTAAAATATTAAAATATTTATCATCCTTGCCTAAAATTTAATGAAAATGTAGATACGAAGTTTGGTTATTAAAGACACTGAGATATCATGTGCTCCACATAGAGATTTAACATTAACTAGAGAATGGCGGTGAAAAGTTCTGTTTTCCCTTTGCTGTACATTTCCATGACGTAGGTACCGTACTGTTCAGCCGTAACACATGTCCAATGTTACTCAATCCAGTAGATACGCATTATCAACGTTTTGTTTAATTGTCCTATTCACTGCATGTAAAACAACCAGACATAATTTGACAGTTTTCCCACGCGCTTACTGTCCCTACCCACGCTTACTCCAAGATTAAACTCCGATGCCAAATTACATATTTATGACGAATACTAAACTAAACAGCTACTTGGAACATAATTCCAGTCTTAGATTTCGATCATTAACATAGCAATAAATAATACTGACTAAAGATTCTAAAGTGGATTTCCAAATAACGATAAAGTTTACGCATGCGAATCGATACAATTAAATATAAAATATGGAAGACAGAGACCTTAATTGGACTCTTGGCTAAGTGATTGACAAAAGGTTAATTAATTGGCTTCCTCTGTCTAAATAATAAATAGATACAATTCTTGATAGGGTCATTAAAAGAATCCAATAAATAAAACACAAGTAATATATCAATATTTAATAAAAGAGTAAAAGTAAAGAGCTGTAGGTTATGTTATGGAAACTAGATGTCGTACAAATAATATAATAATAGATAAATATTAAAAGTATACTACAAAACAAAAACAACCATGACTCGAGAACAAATGCCCGTGTTTATAACACAAACATTTGCCAGTTACTTAAATATATTATTCATGTCATCTTTTGAAATTAGGAATTTATTCTTCTTGAATGAATGAATCTTCCGGCTCTTATGAACTCCCGTCCTACTAAAAGCATCTTTGCCTTCTAATTTTTACTAATTTCTTTCAAATATACCTCCTTTTATAATCCATTGTACTGTATATACTAATATTCAATCCACATTAATAATTATATTCATCTAATAACATAGTGCTATTCTATTTTTCCAGTTTTACTTCAACTTCAGCATCTCCTCAACTGTTGTTCATGAAAATTACTTTCCAGCTATAATTTTTTTTTTTCTTTTTTAAACTGACATTTTTAAATTGACGTTTGTAGCAAATTGTAATTATTGTCAACTAGAATTTGTTATTGTGAAATATTATCTATCTTTTTTCTTATTAAATGTATACATATTGCAATACACTCATAGGGTTCATGTTTGATAC
The DNA here is from genome assembly GCA_963931975.1 of Cataclysta lemnata. NCBI lineage: Eukaryota > Metazoa > Arthropoda > Insecta > Lepidoptera > Crambidae > Cataclysta > Cataclysta lemnata. Next base: position 6,714,676 of record OZ008352.1, read on the forward strand.
TATATTATGTGCACAACTGTAAACAACAACACCAAATTCTAGAATAGTAGATTCTCGAATTTTCTGGTGTTGACAAGGTATTGTAGCAACGTTGCTCTAAATATAGAATATCGATTTATATCAACTTGTACAAGGACAAGTCTTCAAATATGGCGGACAGGACGAGGTCTTTCTAATGTAAATAGCAATTTCTAAGCTTGTTACTATCTACTTGGTTGGTTCTTATAGATTTCCGGACAAGCTATTATGTGAATGGTGTTCTAAACATAGAATATCGATTTTATTTGAACTTGTACAAGGACAGTCTTCAAACGCGGCTTACATGACGAAGCTTTTGAATATTCATGACGGTTGTATCCAGATTGTTTTGCTGTCTACATTTTTATTACGTGCTCTTCAGACTGCGACCTTAGAAATAAGAATCGCGTTTTCATTATAAGCTGTGTTTATTCAAACAGTTATGTAAATGAAATCCTAATATTATGATCTCCTTATAAGATTTTGCGACTAAGGTTAAAAGGTGAATGATCAGACGCCATTGAGATGACAATACGATTTTGGAATATTGATAATGCAAAGGATTTCACAGAGGCGACTTTGACACTTACATATTACAGTGATCTCTTATCTAATTCTTTATTCTGATTGAGTAAGAAGGTTCTACAATCGATTAAGCACGTTGTATTCTCGAGACTCGTTAACATCACAATACCTTGGTTAGATGCGGTCTTAAACTATTACTGTTGCTTATGTAACTCATTGTCTGTTGTCTGTTGTAAGCCTCGAGGGTTATAAAAACCTGTGGTCTTTTGCAACCGCGTTCAGTTGTAAGCTTTCACTACTTGCTTAAGGGTCAACATAGGGCCAAGCAGACTTCGTGGTTTGTACAGACATAAAACCGTTACTGTGCAATATAACATCTTCAGCTCAATTTCATTAATAATTGTTAGGTAAATTAAAATTGTGCCAATGTCCTTGATAATTAAACTAGCTAATTTTTATATATTCAGTTATATTTATGTAAAACTGTTTTTGCTTCAAGTTCTGTTTGTGGCTTTCATTTTAAATTTCTATTGTATCCATAACAATTGTTGTTTCATCTTATACTTTTTTAAATATCTTTAACAATATAATAGTTAATGCGTAATGCTGCCTATACAAGTATGTAAAAAGTGTTCAGTAAGATCTGCGTTCTTAATTGCTACACTATGCTGTAGTTAGACATATGTGAATACGTGGGCTGGATAGCACTTTTTTGTTGAAACAACAGAAAGTACAACTACCATCCATCTTAGTCGACTAGCCGACTCATTTCGTGCATCGTACTACAAGCAAGGGAAAGTTTTCTAATTTAAGTATCTATGGTTAGTAAGTACCCTTACATTTTTATTTAGAAGCCAATATAGTTGGCAGACAAGTTAATTGAATAACTATGTTTATGTTTTAAGATTTACGATGCAATTTTATAGAAATCGCCTAAATAAATTATTATTTTAGAATGTAAATCTAATTAAATGACATATCATTATGTGACGGTATAAATCTTGATATATTTGAATTTTTTTTATAATGAATGGACATGCCACACCTTTCAATGAGAGCATTATCATATTACATGATTTACCGGGAGATAATAAATATTCCAGTTGGCATTGCGATTAAATATTGATTTTCATTATCTTAACCGAGTTAATTAGTTATTTATTTAGCCTTTGTCTAAATCCCAATAATTATGTTAATCCAATTAGCGAACTAATAACCATTGTTGATTGATATTTCAAATAGGGTCAATATTTTATGACATAGTATTCATAAAAATCGGTTACTGAACTCACAATACCTAAGAGTGATTTGTTTATCTATCACGTAGACTCATAATTAATAAGGTAAAGCCGCGTGGGACAGCGTTCACTAGCATCATGCGCCTACGCATTTTTACAAATAAATGTCTATAGAAAATAATTGTTTTAGTTTCTCTTTATGTGACAATAGAAAAAATGGGCAGCAGCATTCCACCTAGCGATATACTGCGATTTATGTGCCTGATAGTTGCCAATAATCTCGCCACCTATTACATGAGACTTAACATAATTGGCAAAACGTGGGTCACCTCTGCCGGGATATAAATATGCGTGATTTTAATTATTTATGATTTTCACATTCAGTCTTAGTGAATCAAATAAAGTGTTACTACCGCACTCAGAGACGCCTTTTAACTTAAGTGAGTAGTACTTATTGCCAAAAATTTAATTATATCTAGATCATAGAACCGACAAGAATAGCGACTAGTTTAGAATTGTAATTTTTTGACATTAAGTCCTCATTAATGTTAATTGACATCTCTGAGTACGGCAGTTAGTGTAATAATTAAAAAATAACGGTGCCTCAGTTACACAAGGCGATGTTAACGATCGCCAACGTATTGCCAAATCAGAGTTATTTATAAGCAAAAAAAAACTCTAATGCCTTTCACCGTATTCCATAATAAAACGAATGCACTAATCAACATTCAATGTGAGACATTGCCGGTCACGTCCATGTCTAAGTGTGGGACGCGAGCCGACTCACAGAGCAGACTCCATTCACGACTGACCGATAAAATTAGTTGAAGAACCGTAAGTTTGTAACAAATGCAACGCTGCACGCGAACCGTTCGTTAGTATGACCAAAATTCAATCTTTTTGTAGGTACTAACTTTGAGTGAACTGGTTCTACAGGAATTTGCCTCGGGATAAAAAGTTCCTCACCAATCTGCGGGCAATGAGTTTTCAGAAACCGACTCCAATGTTTGTAGTTAAGAGAAAAAAGGGCTTAATGACTTTTTAGCTTTAAATAAATTTAGATTTTCTTAGAAGACAGATGTCATTTTTTCGATAATTCGAACAATCTCGGGAAAATTATTCGTATTTTTATAGGTTTATTGTAATTAGCGGCTCGAATTCATTTTGTTTGCAATATAGACCGCTTATAATCAAATAGATAAAGAAATGGATTTTATCAAAGCAAGTTTAGGTGTAAAATTATTAAATTCACTTAATGTTAGTTTTCAAAGAAAATTCAGATATGTATTGATTTTCAAGTGTAAAAAATATAACATTCTCGCAACATACTATAACATTCTCACGGTGTAGTTCTCAAAGATAATGTAAAAAATTTACATATTTTATTGTATTATATTAAAACCGCTACGTAACAATATCAGAATTACTATTTCGTGCTTATATCAATAAGCCACACACAACTGTAAAGGTCACGTTTACCTACTTATACAGTAAAAACTGTTATTACGGTGCTTTAGGTACATGAACTTTTTACGGTGTTAAAGAAAACGTGACTCATTATTATCTACACTAGTCACAAGAGACAAGTTCCCACAGAAATCTTAAAAATTACATCTATCTACGTCAATCTGCCGCACAGTAATGTAAGTACGAGGACATCTAATAACATACTGAGGTCATTGTAACCAAATTTGTCCTTCATCCCAGTTCCGTTAGAAGATTTAGAAATAATTGCTGCAGGCATTAACATTCCAGAGAGTACTACTATCGTAACTTTCTAGTGGGTGGTGCCAAGCCAATATGAAATTACATTCGGAGTCACGAGTTTCATATCTCTGGAGATAACCTACACCTATATTAAATTGCACGTTTTAAAGCTACCGCCATATTTAGAACTGAGAGAGACTGAGCATTATATAACATCTTGGGCTTGCTATATTTTTTCAGCTCTCAAGTATACAAACCGTAGCTCAAATTAGTCAATTACTCTAAATTGCGAAATAGACACACAAATCATTAGCCCATTTAGAGACGGCAATAATTAATTTCATCTTCCACTGAGGAACACACCTCAATGACCTCACTGAACCTTTCTCATCGACATTACCGTCTAAAACAATAGCTTCCATGAGGGAAAATGGCTCTTCATTCTCTATTCATGTGTCAACGGCTCGCATCCGAACAAGGGGTTATTGATCTGGAAATATAAAAGGTTCTCTTTGGTATTGTCTTAAACGGCGTTTCTAAAATGAAACAAGCTAAACGTGCCCAAGTGCCCGGACTGTGGAGCTAATATCGCCGTTCTGGAGACCATACACCCGTTAATAAAACAGCTGGAACGGACTAAAAACATATGAAAGAGATCCTTAGTCGGCGCTTTGACTTTGTTTGTGAAATATAAAAGTAAACGCTTAAAGGTTTCTGTGCAATTCCAAAATATGATTACGTTAAAATCACGCCTATATAACCGGAAGGCAGAGATGTCTTGGCACCTACATTTTGACAGCTATCTTAGGTCTTATGTAATAGAAGGCGAGTATATTGGTAGGTGATATAACAGAAATGCTGCTAGCCATTCCTAATAATTGTTTTAACCCTTAATTGCCTCGTACTACACTCGTGGGATATATTGGGGATGGTGACAATTATATTCTGTTCTCCTTTCACTACATGGCTTTATTTATTACCTTGTGTTTTGACCAAACATACACGGACTCGCGTTATCTAGAATATCAAGTTTATATGCAAAGAGCATGGGGCGATGTGCTTCATTTCTTTGATCTTGGAAAAAATTGAGAACAACTTAGGTTTGTAACTATCACTATCATTGTAAGGTCCAGAAAGATATTAAGAGTAATAAGAGAGAAAGACGTAAAGAGTTTAATAAAAAAACTATTTACGATGAAAACGTCGCGTCTGAACAATACGTGATATGGAGCAGACACTTGCCAAAAAAGCTTTATTTTAAATTGAAAAATAGAATCACCACCTACGATTTGCGTCATATATCCAGTTTGATTTCTGTTTGTTGATGCCAGTAAGCATAGAGGACAATAATACTACAGATATAGAGAGCCCGCTCGCCGATTTTTTTTGCTAACCGCTAATGTCAATTCATTTCACACTAGCTCTATCTACAAATTCCATCCGACCTTTGAGTGGGTGTCAATGTGTGCGTGAGCTTATACATATTTACTCACACATAAACGTGTTCATTTAATTTAATATTACGTATTAGTTTATTGCAAGATCCTTATAAATCGGTAACTGTTAGAATTTTAAACAGTTACGGACAATAAGGAGTTACATTAAACAACAATACAAATATAAACATCGACATTGCTTACAAATACGTAATATTAAACTAAATAAACACATGTAACTATTTCTATTCATCATAAAATAAACGCTTTCCAACATGGGTTCATATCATAAAATAAAAATCAAATGTATTTGTTACATTTTATATTGTAAATGGTAAAATATACATAAATAATAAAAATTATGGGCATATGCCATGAAAGTAATTAGGTCAGATAAACGAAAAGTAAAAGACGGAAATAATAAAATTCAATTAAATGAGACAAAGGTTTCTGTAAAAAAATATAAGAACAATCGAATGGGTCCAAAAATTATTAGGGACATTAGGTTAGGGATATTACTTTTAAACCCAAACATATGGGTTTGATGCAATGTTCACATGAAATATAAACCAGGACCCACTAAAAAACTTTTTCATATTTCTAACACTATAAGAAGTTATGGCGAGAGAAATACGGCACCTAATACAATATCGTTTAAAGGTGTCTATAAGTCTTTACTACTTAATAATTTTAACTCGCCCCATTCCCTTCACGCAAACTACGATATACTTCTTATATTACCCCAACAATGAGGTACCACAAAGTCCTCGTGGTTCAAACACAGAGGAAATTGTGGTGCCTTTCAATCAATTAGATTCTGATGTAGTTAATGGAGTTCAGGGTAATTATGTCAGTTGGTGGGTCCTAGGAAAATACATGAAAAAGAGATGTAAAAATGTAAAGTAGTTATACGGCGATCGTGAAACAGATACATAGTGTGTCTTGGTTGGCCGAGCGGTCAGGCACCTGCCCGGATAGCAGCGGACGCGGGTTCGATTCCCGAACCAAGGCCATAATTTTTCTAAATTCTTTTTCGAACCACCAAAATCTTTCTAGATACATAGTAATTAAATATAAAGGTAAAAAAATACAAAGCCAATTACAAAAGTTTGCAAAACCTATCTTAAAGTTTAGAAAACTGTTGACAAATATAAAATTCTGGTGACAAAAAATATAGTTCCCAATACAAAATATTGTACGCGAAATTTTAAAAAAATCATGTCTTAAAAATGTGGAAAAATTAAATTAAATTAAATTAATTCCTATTTAGATTATAATTTTAGCATTACTTATTTTTCTAACATTATAAATGTTGGAAAAATTAAGGATTTGTGGTTAGGAAAAGTGCATAAAATTATAGTCTTGATGCGGAAATCGAACCCGCGTCCTCTGCGATCCGGGCAGGTGCCGAGTGGTACAGTAGGCCTATTCGCTAACTTTTTTTGACACATAGGAGTGATAATCACTGAACTATTTACTGAACCATTACTACTTTACTATAACGCTATTGTGACACTTGTCCTGTGAAAACAGCAATGGTTAAGTAAATAGTTCGGTGATCATCACTTTCAACTGTCAAAAAAAGTTAGCGAATAGGCCTACAGGTATACATATAATTTTTTGAACTTGTAATCACTATATTTTTGTGGTATTAAATTAATTCCCTTTTAATTGTATAAAACACAAAAATGAATTCAAAACCTACTTTGAAAACACAACTATAAACATTTTGATTTACAACTGGTGACAAGCAATTAATTTGTGTTAATTTATTGAACAAAATATTTTAACTCATTTTTGCAGTACAGGACAAGGGTCACAATAGCGTTATAGTCATTTAGTAGTAAATCAGTAAAAACATAGTTCGGTGATTATCACTTTCATATGCTTAAAATAAGTTAGCGTATAGTCCTACAGATAATCTTGATTCACAAAGTTGTGAGTTTTTTTGCGTGATCTGGTGATTTCTGCTTGCAAAGTTTTAATCTGCCTTCGGAAAGTATGCAGCAAAAGCGACGACAATTGTTGTTGACGTGTTGTCTCTGCAAAAAAAATATTCCTATAAATTTACGCACTTGATGATAAAGAAAATTGAATAGGGTCCGTCATGCAGGTTTTGACAAAACTATTTTAATACAAATCACAGACAGTAACAACAATATTTGTGTGAAGTAGAGGTCACATACGATAGGACATACAACGTTTTACTTTACCTATTATGTTATGCAGTGCAGTAGAAGGTTGAACAGATTCAGGTATTTCAGAAATGTCTCTTGATGAAACATTAACCTTAGAATCTGAAATAATTAAATATTATATTATTGTTCTTAGGGCCTGTTTAACAATCGACAAGTTAGTTCGAAGTAGCTTACTTCGCAGATCATTTGACAGTTGTAATATTGAATATATGTCAATTGAACTGCAAAGTAAGCTACTTCGAACTTACTTGTACATTGTGAAACAGGCCCTTAGTCTTTAAGACTATGAATGAATTTTATTTATTAACAAAAGTTGCTAGAAACTCTTACTTCTATCAAGATGTAGTGAAGTGAATATCACTTAAGAACTTCTTTCTATAAAATTCATAATCAGCATCACTCTGCAATTTCCTCCAACCTCGTGTACCCAAGCCTTGAAACCTTGTGTTGTGGGTACTTCTTTGCATTAGGTAACTGATGGTATGAGGTTCCTAAAAAATAATAATTTGAATGTGCTATTTCATAATAAATTTTTTTTTGTGAAAGGTAATGAAGTTTAAGATCAAAATTATATGATGAGTTGGATAAAGGTAGACTGTGATTTGCGATTAAGAATTTTAGATATTAGGGTCTTGTTTTCAAGGACTTAACATAATTTGTGAAACGACGATATTTATATGTATGCTTATACATACATAAATCAGTAGGCAGAGGTGAACTAGCACCCACGTTTCGCCAATTATGTTAAGTCCCATGTAATAGGTGGCGAACCTATTGCCATGTATCGGGCACAAAAATGTATGTTTTAAATTAAGATAATTACACCTTGCCATCCGCTGCGGCAGAGTAAAATCACATCAACCTACAAAGAGTTTACATAGGTAATAGAAGGCAACTAAAGAATATTGATCACCTTATACTCAGTAGACCAATCCACGTTGTGCAATCTTAGTGGACTATTGCCTAAACTGTTGTTGGTATTGGCACATAATTGACGATTTAATGTTATAGATACTTACTAAAATCCATTGGACATCCCAATAACCAACGCACGCAATTTTCGAAAAATGTGTTCACTTCACAGGGGAGGAGTAAAACTCAATTCGACGCAATCAGCTCAACACTTTCACGAAACATTAAACTAAAACTGGGAAACGATACGAAAACTCACGAAGTACAATTAATTTTAAAGTTTTGAACTGGACAAACAACTGACAATTTTGGGCTGTCATTCATGGCCACAGACAGAACAATCGAGAAGTTCGAGAACCATTAAAGGTTCTGTCCTAAGAGTATAGTATACCCGTAGTCTAGTATCCTCTTTGGACAGGACAGAACACATAATAGACCTTCATGGTTCTCGACCTTCTCGATTCGTGGCGCCATCTAGTTAAAAAAATGTTACTTAATTTGTGATCAAGCTCGGAATTTTTATGTAGATGTCGCATTATACAAAAAATATCCGTAAAATATTCTTAGTTCTAAGTGTCCACCCCCTGCCAGTAAGTATCCTCTATTCAATGCGGTCCTATGAAAACAATCACTCGGTACGTATATTCGGTATCATGTAGTTATTATCAAGATACCGAATAAAATTATATTCATATTAGATTTTTATGTAGTAAATGATGAAAATGTACAACCTAGATCTGCCTTTATGAGACCACAATAAAAATAGGTTATAATAGAATACTATATAGAATACTAATAAAATATAATGTCTTCCACTATACTTAAGGCACCTAATATAATGTCGAAATTGGAAACGAAATACAAGTTATATTTGTCCACAATTTATGGACTTTGCACGGAATAGAGACAATAAATCTACTCTACAATTACAAAGAACATAATTATGATTCGCTCATATGAATCACTCAGAATGCTGGACGGAATCATGAAGACCTTTAACCGTGTATATTTTGGTATAGTACCAAAATAATGAAGGCAGTGACATTGAGCTCCTAGGTGATTCTAGCGGAGGGTAGTTATTTATAATTTCACGCCTACGACACCAATCTGCGCCTTAAACCGCCGTCACTGCACAAGAATTTTCTATTTAGGTTCGTTACGTGTCGTAAACGTGGCATACTATTGAGAAATTCCTGGCGGTAAGAGTGCCTATTGGAAACAAAGACATTTTTAACTTTAACCCATAAATAAACCCTGATATTTTGTGTAAAATGTGTGTGTTAAGAATTTTACCCAAATAATAAATCACTAGTAATTTATTTTATAAATCACTTACAGTCAATAGCACTTCAGGTTACCACAAACTGTACATTTTTTATATTGAATATATTAAGGTTGAATTGAACAATTGGAGAAAGTTGATTCAAAATAATCTGCAATACCTTTAATATAATAATAAGTTTTAATTTGCAATACCCATCTTTCCACAGAGACAACCCCTAAGGATCAATATGGAATGCTTAATTACTCTGACAATAACGATGTAAGCTGAGCTTAGCTGAGTCATATTCAAACATACTTAAAGCTGCTTTATTATACATAATCCATCATTCATACAATTAATTGTGTATCTATCTGTTTTCAAGACTTTCTTCGTCACATATTCTTGGTCAATTTGCATAATCACTATTTATTTTTTATAAATCTGTTCGAATTATGTTTTACTGTTTTGGACGATCTCCTTGGCAAGTTTTGCTGTTGTTTATGACCATAAAGACAAACTTGCTAACTTTAGTCTAGGTATTGTATTAATTTGTAACAAACCCCAAAGTTGCTTCTCTCGTAATTCCTACTTCAGCCACATTGTAAGAGGAACTGAGCCGACCTGCTTGTTTATTACATAATAAACTGACCTTTACATGGACATCTGGTTCGTTTTAGAACCATGCTCTGTTTCTTCGTTAGTACCGTAACTCAAAAGTGCTCATGTTACATTCCAGTTGGCTCTTATTAAAGTATCGTGTCAAGAGTCATCAGTCTCCCACGGCCGTGGACGCATTTGGAGTGTTCCATCATAATCCGTAATATCAGACGCGTATGTCATCAACTTTATATATAAGGGCGTATTTTGATGTTACATTAATCAAAGTCGATATCGATCAATGCAAAGCTCGAAGGCGTAGTAGCTATAGCGATCAACCTGCGATTGCGTAAGCTAAGCTTTAATATTCGCAAAGGCAGGTCATTGGATGGTTGACTAAAAATTATGATGTAAAGATGGTCTTAGGTAAATGCATCTTTACGATTCATAAGTGTATTGTAATCATACCAGATATGAATAAATGAATTTTGACTTTGCATCTACTGTCGTTTGTATCCTCTAATCTACCACGCAGGACCTGTGCCCGAGCACTAGTAATATAAAAGAGCAGGTTGATCTATCTAGTTGTGTAATTTTAAAAGATTCAGAATCTACAAAACAATACACTGTATTATAAAACTGTCAAAATTAAATAATATCTAATCGATGGTCAACCTTTTCTTGTCTTACATAAAGCACATAGTGGAGCAAGTTTGACATATTGTGATAACCTAATGTGCTATCAACTGTACAATCAATGGCCCAAAGAGGTCCCGCGGGGTTCTCTTTGTCGCAGCGAGACTCCAGAGATAAGTGTCGTTGAGAATGGTGAATCACCTTGTATTTATTTTCATTGAAAACAAGTACATTTACTCACATACATAAATCACGCCTTTATATATATGTAGGCAGAGGTGAATTAAACGAGCCTATTGCCATCCATCGGGCACACAATATCGCAGTATATTGCTAAGTGGTATGAGAGGAATGCTGCTGCCTCTCATCGCTGTCTTTAATCTTAGTTGATTTGTACGCCACGGGAGAGATGGGGGAGGTGACAATTGCTCTGCCGTCACGGCACATTGCATTGCACAGCACATTTCATACATTTACTAACAATAAATATATTTTAAGCCAAAATGGAGTGAATAGTTCTACAAAACCATTTCAAAAACACATAAAACCCTCCCAGGTTTTCGCACTCTCCATAGCTGCAATCACATCGCAATTTCGCACTCGCAGATAATAAGGAAGCGTTACTCCATAACGTTTTACCGTAGCATCGCATAATGGCGTGTGATTGCGTCGCGTTCTTTTCTGGTACATTCCGCCTTGTAATGAGTGAGTAAAGGTGTTTACACACAAGTCTGACACCGCAAAACCTGGCGATGCTCCGGCGGCGAAGTCTTAGAAATCTCGACTGGAAGGGATCTAAATAGATCCCAGTGTTTTTTGATCTTGTAAATATTTAATGAATAATGAGCCAATATTTCAAGACTGGTAGTAGTAACCGTGTGGTAACGGCAGAGCAGAATACAATTGTCACCACCCCAAATCTCCCGCGGGTGACGCACAAGGCTACTAAGAGTTAAAACAGTGATGAGGAATCGTCAGCAGCGTTCCTTTTATACCATTTAGCAATATACTACGATTTTATGTTCCTGATGGATGACAATAGGTTCACCACCTGTTATATGGGATCTAACATAATTGGCGAAACATGGGTGTTAATTCGCCTCTGCTTACCCTTTCGGGGATAATTGTGTGAATTATGTATGTATGTGTTTATGTAGTAGTAGTAAAATAAGAACTTAAAATACGCTCCGACCGTTGCGTCGTGTTGTCAGTCTGAAACCAGCTTTAGTAACTCAGCAGCACGCGCCCGCGCAGTTTCCCAGCTTAACTTCCAGTACTAATAAATCCATTATAGTATCAGTTGCATGTCAAATTGTTAATGTTTGTTAAAAAAGATTTGAAAAACCTTGTATGTATTATATTTATTTGAGTATGATGGACGTTTATTATAAATTCACTTATGTTTTGTTAGTTTATTTTTGTTTTCCACATTATTGTGTTACAATTAACTAAGTAACTTAGTTAATTATTGGAACAAATTAAACAATCATTACAAAAATGTGCGATAACAAATAATCTACTATTTTTTATAAGTTTAATAATGTAATAGTAGTAAAACACAGGAAGATTGAATTAAACAATAAGGAGATAATGACAAAGCGGAACACCTGATATCTAGTATATTTTGGTCACCCATTAAATTATAATATTAATAGGACTCTCCTTCCCCAATGATTATACGAGTATATATGGATTGATAAAATTTTCTGGTCATTTTTGTACAACTCGATATCCTGTGAACACTGTATCATCTTATCATAAAACTCAACAATGCTATAGCTATGAATCAACACAGTCTGAGACGCCACAAGTTCGATTCCGTCCATCGCCGTTGTAAAATTTTTGGAACACTACCAGGAATCGATAGTCTTTGTTTCAAGTCATCGGCTCCCCTGTTCGGCACCGGTCCTAGTAAAGTTATTTCTACTCGAAAGCAATAAATCTCGCCTTCAATACGCGCAATCCGTCAGCCTATCGTGTCTTAAAGTAAACTGCCCAGAGCTTACCGTTTTATTTTGTCTTTTATACAAGTCGATAAGTAACCAGTAGAGACTTGAGCACTCAAGAGAACACGTAGGAAAGCCTTATATTGAAATAGTAATTGGTTATTTAGTGACGTACATTATAAAACATGAAGTAAAGCAGGCTTATATAATGACTACAGCGCTTACATTTAATATTTGCTGGCCTTTGGGTACAGAATGATTAGTCTAGCTATTGCCATAAGACAAAATAAGTGGGTTTTCGCGCATTATTTTGTTACGGTCTCGCTCAGTCAAACATAATGATGTGTCCCTATAATTATTATGTTCGTAAAATGTTCTCGTCACATTGGAGATCACGGCAATAAATTGCGTCCAAATTAAATTGTGGATGCCATTGACACATTGAATTTCTCTAAAACGAATGCTCGAAAAGTCAATGCGAAAAGTTATGTAATTCAACGCCATAGCTCTCAGCTCGAGTTACTCTCTACTCCAATATACACCCAAGAGGTCCTCGAGGAATAATCAAGCGGATATTTCCGACCTACAAACCCGAAGGAATATTTTTGACGCGTATTTTCGGGAGGTTTTTCATGAACCCTCCCCGAATTCCTTTTATGAATGTGGCGAAAATTTTCAGCATGATATATGCCGTTGCCATAAACGTTTTGTTAACATAAATATTGTAGATCGGGCGGTCTATTTGCATACATTGTGCTCTATTACAAGACAAACAGTACCCATAGTCCAAATAGTACAATGCACAAATACAATGAAATTTAATAGATGGTTATTTCAGAACAATATTTCTTATAGCATGGGCTGTTTCAGTAGATTATTCTTTGTTGTTGGTTTAACGTGATTTGTTGCGTCGTAAAAACAGTCTGTGGAAAAATTTAAAAAGGCCCCGTGGTTTAATATTCGTTATAACCACAATATAACTTTTAATACAGACCTATCTTAGTATCATCATAACATGTAGCTCATATTTTTTTATTAAAAAGAGCTGTTTATTAGTTCATAAAACGTACGTTTCTATAACTATGTTGACGTAATAATAATCAAGTGAACAATTTCTTTAAGTTGACAATTTTTTGAAGCCACTTTCGCAAATGTTTATAGTCTGTTGTATTTTAGAACTAAAGCAATAGCACCTAAATTAACGTTTAATCAAACATTGAATACGTAATAAATTATAGATAAGAATAAGAAAGATAAATTATTATTACGTATTCAATGTTTGATTAGACGTTAATTAGAAGAATTATTGATTCTTCTTCAGTGGTCTATCCTGATGAAGAAGCGGCAGCTGGATAGAAGCTAATAAAATATCTGTCTGACGCACCCAAGCATTTTCTTCTTTTGAGCTACCAGAGCTAAAATTATAAAAGTTCGTAAAGGTATCGTCTTACCACAATTTTCTTTTCTTCAAGAAAGACAAAACAAAAAATTACAATAGGCAAAAAACACTACGAAATAACCCTTTGCCTTCCCTAAAAGATAGGGAGAATTTAACAAAAAAAAAAGGAGCAAAAAAAATTAAAATTTTCTAACATTTGTAATGTTCAAATTAAAATATTAAAATCAAGATTATAAAGAACATTGTTGCGGTTTTGATAATCAAAGGAATTTTCACAAAATATTCTCTGTGCCACAAGAAAGCTCTTTGATGTGTTTATAGGGAGGTAAATAAAATAAGTTAATCTCTGCTACGCGTCCGTGGCCGCCCACGTTTTCAAGACTGGATAATACTCCGACCTGCGTCCTATTTTCGGCACAACTCGGCGTTACACTGTTCTCTTCTGTGCTTCTGTCTCGCTCACTTCATAATTGAACTCAGTAGTTGCTTTGTTTGTGTCACTAAACCGATATTTACAATTCAACCCCTTAAATCTATAGGTAGACTCTTAGAAGTTTAAAAAAAACATCACGTATTATGAAAATTGACACAACAAGGAAATCTATATTTTATATTATTTTGTAATAAGCTCTGTTCCGATTTACATTTAAAAATGAATATCTTATTCCCTATCAATGTTCCAGTTCCAATTAAGTCTTCTGGGATGTGAAAACTGCATGGGTAAAAATTGTATTCCATGGTTATCAAAGCATTAACTACCCGGATGGTCGCCATCAATCAATAGTACTTATGGTAGCTTATGCCGCATCTAATCTTAAAACATCAAATATAAAGCGGCAGAAGCCATCATTATTTATGTGCAATGAAAGCTTTAACTAAGTGTAGTTTATAATATGATGTTAATATACAGCATCTAAGAAAAAATATTTCAATAAATAAAAGCAAAGACGGCAGAAATAAACCTTATCCCTATTGTATTAATATTGGAATAGGAATCTTCTGCTCTGCCATCCCGATGGATCTGTCGGTTTTGGATGGTTGCCTGTCCATCCTAAACAGTGGAAAAACTAATCAAAGTAATAGAATAACGCGCTACACTGAAACAGGACGTGTCATCTGTAGAACGAAAAAGGTAGGAATTTTCTATTTTCTATTTCTAATAGCCGGATTATTTATGAGTGACACGTAGCCTATTATGTATAAGTAAAAAAATCAAAACCCTGGCTAAAGAGTCGACACGCAACCAAAAACCTTGAAAGTACAAGGGACATGTAAGAACACACTAGCTATTTCGATTTCCGACTAAAAACAAATCAGTGAGCATCGAATCGCGTTTCGATAAACATTAGCTATCGAGCCCGCTGCAGGCGACCAATCGATTTCAGTCTCTATTTTTAGAGTATTAGAATCGACACTGCTGACTAGGTTTTTTCGTTTATTTTACTTGGAGGAAATAAAACGAAACATTACCATAACAATGGACGCCGGAACGACGCTCCAATTATTGCGTATAGTAACAGTATCGGCAACAATGGTTTTTGAAATATCGTATTGAGAATACAGCTCAGTCGAACCAATTTCCAAAATACTATTCGATTTTAATTTTAACATTATATAAATGTTAGAAAAATTAGTACAAAGATTTTGGTGGTTAGAAAAAGAATTTCGAAAAATTATGATATTGAGGCGGGAATCGAACCCGCGTCCGCTGCTATCCGGGCAGGTGCCTGACCACTCGGACACCCAAGACCGTGTTCATTTTCGAAATTCTTTTTCTAACCACCAAAATCTTTGTTCCAAAATACTATTATTTTGCACCCAAACTTTTGGAAGTAAAAAAAAACCAGCAGTGGGAATATTAAAAGAGCTGTTGATTATATTACAATAATGCACGCAATTAACAGCTATAATGTGTAGCGGTACGAATCGCACCTTCGTATGGATACAGTGTATTACACCCTGGTACAGTAGGTACCAGGGAAATACCTTACTGGCGTGTGGTAACGACAGACACAGAATACAATTGCCACAATCCCTAATCTCTCCCGCGGGTGTCGTATAAGGCGACAAAGGGTTCAGACAGCGACGAGTAATACACGGCTATTTTCATGCCCGATCGATGGTAATCGTCGCACCACCTAGTGCTATGGGACCTACCTACTCATACAGGCATAAATGCGCGTTATTTATGTACGTATGTATGCATTTATCAAAAAAGCCTTTACAGTCGGAACCAAATTTGACCAGATTTAGTACCTATACTCAAACTGATATCCCATATATTGGAGCCAACATGCATATTAGATGGTATCAGGCTACTTCCTGCGCGGGTTTGCACGGCGCGAGACCGGAAATGGCAGCACGTGCGATCGTCACGCTATAATATGTAAAGGCAGTACTCCACCCCTACTCCGCTACTTTTAAAAAGATTTATATTTGTTTTGTTTTAACACGCAACCAAACATTTTTTGATCGTCCAAGAATTTCTCTATGGAGAATATAGGGTCAACATCGTCCATCTTCCAACCCTATTCCTGATAACTCAGGAGATAGATAGATAGATAAGAAACTTTATTCACATGCTGCTTGCACACATACAAAAAACAGATGAGAAACAATCAAACAGGAAATGGAAAAGAAGAATATTACAAATTGGCAATATAAAAATACACAACACATAGGTAAAACAATAACAAAAGAAAATAATATTAAGAAATAAAATAATGTGCGCTACAGCGATGCAAAAAGCCTAGAGCTCGGTGTGCAAACTAATCTCAGAGCAGAACACCGATTTTCAGCTCTCAGCTAGAAGCCGAAACGCGAGACGGACAAAACGGTTTTGTGAGTAACAATATCATCAAAATAATAATTATAACACAAGCAAATTATTATTATATTCCCTTGCACTATGCTAGGTCATAGATACATGACTATAGCCACCCACCTATATAACCGAACCGATTGCGATACATGCCCCCAGACGACTGTCAGGAGGAGTCAGTATGTTTTCTCTTCAATACACTTTACAAATATGTACATTGAAAAGCTGCTAGTGATTAATGAATGATTGGAAAAGACCATGTTAAGGGAGTGCCGAACGGAGATAATGATTGGAATGACAACATCCCAATACATATTTCTCAAGCTTTTGGCAATATTATAATGGCGATATCATCAAACCACTTTCGATTGGTGATTAAATTACTGATCTTTCACATGAATAAGTAGCATAATAATACTTCCTTGTCTTATAAAAACTATACTGACAACAATATTTATTACATATAATATAACAAAAATAAAAAACTATTGATAAGGTTAGTGCATATCGCCTAAAAGCAATAAATAATAAATTTCGCTTTCACTACTTCGACGCGCTTACCACAATAACTATTGACACGTGGTTAGTTAAGACTGTCTGCTATAACGAAATAAACTTTATGTCTACTGCATAGGGCATTTAATCACCTGCAGCTAAAGTTTATACTACGTCACCGTTCCAGTGGTTGGTCCTCGATGTATGGGCCATTGTTAGGGACCACCATTGAGTGATCTAATTACTTACACGAATTGCTAAGTTGCGTCATAACTAGTTTTAACTTGAAATAACCATCCATTCATAGGGAAATTTCACTTCAAATTGTTACAGACTAATGCGGTTTTTTAGATAAATCTACGTTATATCGACGTGGCTATGCAGAAAGAGCATTACTTACCTACATACAATATAAAAAGGCAGATGGCACTAAAAATCACTTATTTATAAAAACTCTATTTTTAGATTTGTCAATCCTTTATTGCTGATTTGTAAATATAGGTAATTAGAGAGATATTTTATTACATACATAATATTATCAAATTAGCAATACTATTTGCGTTTGGACTGGATCATTTCTGTTCAATTTTTTTTATATAGTGTAGTTTATATTGGAAAAACAGTGGTACTTGGTCATCTTGTACGACACAGGTGGGAGGCATTTAGGGTGGTGACTATAGTATTCTGCTCTACTGTCACCACACGACTCACTACATTGACTACCTCTTCGCTACCCATACCTAATAGCAGTATTTAAAAACTACAATAGAACTTCAATTACTTAAGTCATTAAAGTGGTACATGTTAATACGACCCAATTGAAACATTAATTTACTGGTGGGTATTCTCGCTAAATCAAGGCTATTAAACACTAGCGAAACTGGAAAATCAAAATTTAATTGCGAATACATAATACAATCGTTTAAAGTTAATAACGGCCGTCATTAATAGCTACGGTTCTGAACTCGGGACAAAATTACCAACATCCTCCCATGGAGCAATGCCCACATCCTATTGTTCTTCAGTTGCACGATTACGCAAGGACCGCTCCTCCCTTTCCCGCACGCCTCTCTGTTCCTTTCTTACGTGGAATATATTAAGGGCAATAAAAACACGACCCGAGTTCCCATAAATAATAATAGAGTCGACTTTTTCTAATGAAAATTAAGTGAGAGTAATGGAATAAATCACATTAGAATAAAGGGTTTGTCGCGTTTCTTTATAGACTATAAACAGGACCGTCTGGAGTTATGCAGCAGTAATGGAAATTACAATTCTACGACTTCTGCCGCACTCAGAAACGTCAAATAACGTTAATGAGTACTTAACGTCAAAAAATGACAGTTCAAAACTAGTCGCTATTCTTGCCGGGTCTATGGTCTTGATTTGAATGAAAATTTTTGACATTAAATACTCATTAAAGTTAATTGACGTCTCTGAGTGCGGCAGTAAGCTACTGACAGTGATGTAAAATATATACAATCGGTAGAAAGTTTTGACACGCGGGGTCGGCCCATAATTTTTTTTTATTTACTCCTGTTAGGTAACATATCGTCATTGACTTCATTCAAATTCATGTCATTTGCCACGCATATTTGAACTATAAAAATATTTTTAAAAGACATCAACAAACACCATAACACATTTAGTTCTCAGCTACATTATGACTAATTATTTATTTGTTCTTTATAATGCCCTCGTTCCTAACCCTTTAATGTTGTAAGTTGGGGCAAAATCCTTCCCAATAGATGGAAAAATATATTTGGATATTTGGGCCTTAGACCATCACGCTGGTCCAGTACGTATTGATAGGCTTGATAGGTGTTTATTTTAATCAAGAAGAAACTAGCTATATTATTCTTGCCCTAGCCTCTACCTAGAGCTTAGAAAAAAGTGTGTTATTGAACTTATATTGAACTTAAAGAAGAATTGTAATTTTCTTACATTAATTTCGAAATAACACTTTTATTTTAATATGAATATATTTATTGGTAGTTGTTGATAAAAATTGAAAAGTATCAAGTTTTGTGGCGCTTTAGATGTGAACCATATAGTGGCGTCTCCGTCGTGTTTTTTTTTGCCAAACAGTTATAAAAAAGTTAACATGTTGGCTTGCAATCTTATCCATTTCGGTACATAATAATTATTTCTATTAAACTAAAGCGCGTTTAGTTCAAATCTAAGAATATTCTATCGTATAAATTTCTGCTGTATTATCCTTTCGTCCCCATCCCTCCCCTCCCTATCCGTTTGATCTCTTTAAATTTCCGGTACAGTACTCAAAGGGCTGCGGGTTTCATTAAATGTATCGAGAGACAAACTGATATTGTTCCCCATTACACTTGAGTGATCAATAAAAAACGACTTTGTCGCAATGAAAACAAATTGACAGTTTCGATGCTGGAAAACTTGGAAAGGTTAGCTTAATGGAGAACGTAATAAGTACCTAATAAGATTGGTTATTGCGCCTCGAAGAATTTTTGGAGTGCAATGATTTTTCGATCGTCCTCTTTTGCAATTCATTCACCATCAATCATTTTTATTTCCGTAACGAAACCAAGAGGCTCATCACTGTCTCGCATTAAGAGTACGCGTTAAGGTTTCAGCTAGCTCAGCATACCTAATTGTGTCAAAGTAAAAAGATTGTCTTTTTCGGTGAAAATTTCTAAAAATTGTGTTCTCGTGGTATCGAATGCGGGTTCAATTCGCGCATCATCAGCACATAACTTTACTTTTTTAACCAACGAAAAGACGGAGGATGTTACTCAATTCGTACCCGAATGTTTTTTATGTAAATAAAAGTCTGTAACATTCGTTTACTAAATGTAAAAAATAGTGACGTTCATTTAATTGGTTAGACTACTAAAATACAGATACTGTCCATGTCTTGTTATTGCGAAGTTGAAACAATTCTTAGAATCCGTTCTTGGAGATAGAATTACAGGCCTGCCTGTCGTGTCCAGATTTAGAAATGATCGCAATACCGCGTATGAGCAAAACTTGTCACAATCTAGGCACGCAACTTCTCGATCTAAAAATACCAACTTATTGTTAATTCATTATTATTAATAGGGGTTTTTTACATTTTAATTTCATCTGATGCAGGATGCAAAGTAAAAAGATGGGATGGAGTTGGATGGGACACGAATTATGACCACTGTGAATAGACAGACATTTTACACCAAATACCAATTTTCTTATGTTATGGTGGATTTTTATTTGAACAGTTCCAATTATATGATAATTTGATTAGGTTAGGTTCACGGCCAGACAACAGTTTCCGATATTCGCAATAACTCCGTTTTGGATTATACCTGTTACGGATCGACATAAAACCTTTTTATCTGCAAAAGTTGTCAATTATATTTTTTTAAAATCCAATGTCACTGTGTAAAAAATTGAATAGTGAATTTTAAGTTAAGCGTTGCTTGTAATTAAAATTGAATAAAACATTTAGAAAAACAGTAAAAAGCTTTGCTTTTACATGTGGCGGCCGTGACAAATATTAGAAGCTCTGCTTTATTAAAAGGAACGATGTCGAATTTAGAAAATAAGAAAAAAGAAAGGTCAGTGGTGAGGAGAGGTCAGTTTTACAAAATTGGCCAACGAATTAGAGCTTGTATTGGATAGTGTTACCGATGTATCCCTAGAGACAGAAGTTTCTCTTAAAATCCTCCAAGACTTATACGAAAATTTATTTGAGCTAGATAAACATATTAAAGATTTTTTGTTGGTCGAAGCAAATGAGGAGTTATTAAAATCGGAGTTAGAGGAAGCATTCGAATATAAGATTAGAATGTTGTCTATAGATGCCAAATACGAAGAGAAGATATATTCACAGAAGAGAACAATCGTACAGTCTAATATGTCCAAAAATAATATCGCACTTTTGCCGACCTTTGAAGATGATACAACGGGGTGCCAAACACCGAACGTAGAAAAGGAAAAGCATGGGGCTTTCTTACTGCCTATGGAGGAATCAGCTTCGCTGTATGAAACGCTTCAGTGTTCGGAAGGGAATATAGAAAGCACCAAGGACGTCGAGGACGAGTTTGCCAACCTTTTAAATCTAGAATGCTCAGAAAATAAAAATGACAACAAAACCGTTCCCAGAGAAAATTCTAAACTTTTAACTTCGGATTCTACTATCTACAAAAAAGAAGAGACGCTGTTACCGACATTAGTCATGGAAGTGGAATATAAAAACAAGACTATGCCGATTCATGTGATCTTTGACACGGGTAATGAACGCACTTACTTAAAAAACATCTTTGTAGAGAAACTAACAATTGCAACAACTGGAAAGAAAATATTGACGCAATGTTTCTTCGGAGGAATAGACTATGACTTTGAAGAAGACAAACTACATGATTATAAGAAGAGGAAAAGGAAATTTACATACATATTTTTGGACTTTCTGTTGCCCGGAAGATGTTACGGATCGACATAAAACCTTTTTATCTGCAAAAGTTGTCAATTATATTTTTTTAAAATCCAATGTCACTGTGTAAAAAATTGAATAGTGAATTTTAAGTTAAGCGTTGCTTGTAATTAAAATTGAATAAAACATTTAGAAAAACAGTAAAAAGCTTTGCTTTTACAATACCTTTTATGTAGGTGTTCGACTAAATTACCCTTTAGGCATACAACGGCACAGTACATCGAGACTGATTAGGCTCCGATCTTATTACATTGGGGTCTAACGTGAAACTGGCAAAATACGAGTGTTAACAGGGTGTTTGCTTACCCCTTTCGGAAATAAAATAGCGCTGTTTTATGACCATCGGTTTGGTCGAATAATCAGACAGATCGCTGGATATTGACCCACAGGTCCACGGGTTCGAATCCTAGCAAAGGTGTCTGTGTGATTTCTTTGTATATTGTTATTTGTACACATAATTATTATTTAAGTAAATATGTCTGTTATCTAGTTTCCATAACGCAAGTGGTTATGCTACTTACTTTGTGCTTGACACCAAAATAACTTTATTAATAAGAGGAGTTATCAAAGAACAATATTGAAATTTCCCAACTTTTCCACATCAATTCAAATACCCCATTTATAATCCCGTCTTTGTATTACCGTAGGTGGTTTCGCTACGTTGTTAAAGGCAGCGGCACAGCTTAGTGAAATTTGTTAAAATGAAGATTTATCAAAAAATATAATATAAATTTACCCTATTTTATATTTGCATATTTGCAATAATTTTTATAACATTTATTTATAGATATGTAATAAGGTTAAAAACTAAAGAAAAAATTATATGCATCGCCTTATAAAGAATTAATAATATCGCTGTTTAATGTATGTACCTTAGTTTGCAAGGAAAACGGCACCTGAATTAACTAACTATTCATATCGAGACGAATTGGAATTCAATCACCTCCATCTTTTGTTCGCGCCATTCGCAATAATTCCTTTCTTTTCTTTGTACAACTAAGTAACAAAAGTATTTGTGTTTATTACAGATCACAAAACATTGCGGAGAGAAAGCGGTGAGTTTTAATGTTAATTTACCTATACTATATTTTTAATAAAATGGAGCAAAACATTGGTATGTAGTGTTATAAGTTATAGTGTATTCATGAAAATTTCTTTGATTTTCCCTTTGAAGCTATTGACTTTAAAAAGACAATATGTAAAATGCACTGAATCGAATGAATGAGTGGATTGAAATGATAGAGTGTTACACTATATAATTAAATAAAGACAAATAGGTATGTTAGAGATAGATCATTTCATCACATGCACAACAATGCCATTCTACGAACGATTGCAATTGCAGCAATTGATGTGAAAAACTGGAATTTAGATGTCTGTACGCGATGTGAGGGATCAGGGAAATTAAGAGGCGGAATCTGAGAGTAAAATGTGCAACGAATTTATTGTGCAAAACTGCTAAGCTGATATTTTACAAGACGTATAAACAAAGTGACGGAAAATGACATATATATAAAATAGACAAAACAAGTAATAAAATTAAATATGATAGAAAAGAGTTCGGTTTGCCACAATGTCTTCAATTCCAAACCGAAAGAAAGCAAGTATTGTGAATTGCAAAGCAAGTATTGTATTTACAGTAAAAAGTTTAATTATAAACCTAAATTCGATGCCATCAGAGATAGAAAGCTAATAACACTTTAACCTATCGTGTCATCATAACCAGTGCTAGCCCCATGATTTTCGGGCAAGGGAAAACAATAAAAAGACACATAAATATTAATTGGAAACCTTTCTACTTGTCTCATAAATCAGCTGCCAATCTTTTAGAAAGAACAGTGTTTTTTATAAGATGAAGTTCATAAAACGAAGTGGAGTCTGTTCCAGTACCTACATAAAAGTTCTTGAGTTTTATTTGTTTTTCTTAATTTAGCATTACACCGATAAATTACAGAAAATGTCCATGTACCGAACCAATAAAAACAACGCACAAAAACACGCGATGGGTTTGTATGGTAAACAATTAATACAGACAGATTATTCGTAAATACTGCAGAGAATCTAATTTACAACCTAATGGTTCTTACTCTATTACTTAATCAAATACCTTATGATTCTTGTCATTCTTACAAGAAATTGTGTAGTTCACGTTGTTTTTAATAGTGCAAAAAGTAGTGTGAAAGCTGACCCATATATCGCTTCAGTGCACTCTCAAGGGTGATACAATGGGGGATAATAATTCTTTGTCGGCGTAAAATTATAAAAGAATTTTGATTGAGTAATTACCTATTACTTGCTAGTGTGAATGTATTGAATTTTAAACAATTATGAATTCTTAATGGCAATAGGCTCGCTATCTTTTATTCTCTACTATCCTTTTATTCCACCCATCGAAAAAACCCAGCAATGGGGATATTAAAAGATCTGATGATGATTATCTACATTTATTCTTACTATATGTATAATGTCCATTTATAAGGAAGGCCATGTACTGTGAAGTGGACTCTTACCTTCGAAGAATTTTAAATGCTTTCATCCTCTCACAAACAATTATTTTGGATCCGTTTTCGTGCACCAATAACGGATTTGAATAGTCGTCTTTTGATCTCGTTCAAGCATCGTCGGTTAAACTGACCTTTCGGCCTGCTTTCAGGTCATATTGAGGTCATGAACACCCTTCACACACTTGCCATAAAGACTATATTATATACCTGAAACTAGTATAATGAGGTTAATCTGTGTATAAGTAATTCAATGTTTAAAATCGACTATGTACTTAAGCAAATATAAATAAATGATAAGAGCAGAAAACGAGTGGTCAATGAGTTGGTAGATGCGAAAAATGGAGTGTGAAATGACATGAATTCTACTTAATAAATTAGAATACAAAGAAAAAGATCGTATTGCTGAAGACTAACTTTGTCTTCGAATGTAAATGAAATAAATAAGCCCGACCCTTGTCTAATGAATGTTTATTTTCCGTCCTATGTGTATTTACTATCGACTACCCCTTTCCCGATGGGAGTGACACCGAAAACGTCTCTTTCCACCCATTCGCACTAAATTATCTGGGTATAGTCACCGACTCAGTCTTGTGCCTAATAAAACCTGATAAGCCTATAATAGTTATTTGTTATACAATAGTGCAAAGTTGCTTTTTAACCACTTGCTCAATTTCAATGACCAAGCACTCGAGTGCAACACGTAACTGTTCATCCCACCTCAGCGAGGAAATAGCTAAATGCAAAAAAATAATTACAATATTCTGTTTTCACCCAGACACTTCCACACTATCCGTGCCGTGTGATTACGGCAGAGCAGAATACAATATCACCACCCCAAATCTGTCCCGCGGGTGTTTAATTTAATATATAAAATTATATGTATTCTGCTTTGCCGTCACCACACGACTGAATAGAATGCTATTAAAGTTAAGGCGCATTTTATAATAATTAAATTGAAAAACATTATGTAAATGGCTGTAATTTTTTTATGAATATTGTAAAAACCACTTAAGTAGTGACCACACACTAATTGTAGATACTATTTAAGCAAGTGTAATAATATGCGCAAATGTACCCATGTAATAATGTACCTGAAATCAACTACCCGTAAAGATAATACCTACGTTGGTGAATAACAAATATCTAGTTAATTGCATATTCTTCGCAAACAGGAGAATTGTTCTGTTTGCGTTTATAATTTATGAAGATATTTTGTTCATTTAGTAAGAAATCTGTAATTCTGATGAGGAACTTATCCCAAGTGTACTGTTCCGCTTTTACTTCATTTAATAATTGGTTTTCAAATACCAAGATATGTAACTCGAAGTTCCATTTCTGCAACAATGGTTCTTACTGCCGCACTCAGAGACGTCAATTAACTTTAATGAGCATTTAATGGCAAAGATTTTCATTCAAATCTAGACCATTAAACCGGCAAGAATAGCGACTAGTTTTGAATTGTCATTTTTTGACTTTAAGTACTCATTAACGTTATTTGACGTCTCTGAGTGCGGCAGTTAGTGTCGTAAATTAAGTTCAGACCATATTTCTAAAAATGGTAGTTGAATGTTTGTTGTATTAAATTTAAATGAGCGTGCATAGATCAGATCAATTTTTGAAAAACGATATCCACTTGCTGTACTTGAACCAGCATCTTTCAGAATAAATAGATTTTGATATTAAGAATAGTATAATATATATTTTTTAATTTTCATATATTTTTCCTTGTTATACATTACTACCATTTAACATTTACACCTTTTATACGACCGGCGTGTGAATATGTGGGTGGAAAGTTCACATGACAAACGACCAGCTTAAAATGATCTCTTATATCTCAAAGAGAGGATACCATAAGGACATTTATGTAAAGCGTTGCCAAACAAGGGGAGGTCTGGATAAAATGAACGCTCTCAAACACGTGTGGGGTGTGGGAACCGCAGCTTGCACCCCCATAGAGTTCGTATGAACGTATGGGAACTTTACGGTTCATTAAAAGCTTCCAAATGGATTTCTAACGAGATAATGTAGCTTCCGAGTGCGCCGGTTAACTATAAGTACCTACTTATAACAAGAGGAGACATGCTCCATAATGTACGCCTACGTTACCTATACGTTTACCTATCACGTAGATCAATTTCCTACTTTATAATCAAATGTTTTAAGGTTGAAATTCCATAAGGGAGATTTCGCTGTTTTGCATCACCAATCGAACACTATGTATGGTGACCGCTATCTTTCTGAAACTTGCTAAACTTACCATAATCAGAGTGAAATAAAAAGCCCAACACCTGCGATTGTAAGCCCCCACAATAACTTCACCTGATGTACCGCTGTGAATCACCGGAAGATAAAAAAAATGGAACAGATGTAATCCGTCACATGTTACCGAGGCAAAGCAAAAACTATTTGGAGCTTAGTCAACTTAAGACCCTATTCTATAGCGGAAGATGTGTAACATACTCGTGTCTTCTATTTACGCATAATTTATTAATATTCTGTTGCCTTGGATAACGAGTCCAGGGGTCATATTGCGATGCGACAGAAATTTACCGACCCTTGTAAGCCGATTACGTAACTGTTGCTAACAATTCTCAATGAAATTATTACGCTTGCAAATATGTATTTAAGAGTGTACAGTTTCAGTTGCTAACAGAATGCCATATAAGAGACTGTTTTTTTTTACCAGGTTTCGAACCCGGAACATCTTTTCCGATAGCCAGTGATCTGACCATTTGACCAAACCGGCCGTTAAATCATTAAAATAAATTAAAAATTGTTTCTTTAGGTTTGATTTGAATGAGATTATTATCATGGTATGTATAAAGATTTTGGTGGTTAGAAAAAGAATTTCGAAAATATGTGGTATGTATAAATAAAGCTGCTATTAACTCTATTTTATTTCAGATTACTTTATTATAAACTATACAACTTAAAATCGTCTAGCAGCAGTAATAGAGTGAAAACTCGCGTGGTTTTTTTTAAATTTAGTGCTTACACTGTGGAAGTAGCTAATAAAGTAAGATTAACTACCATCCGAAATACAATATTATTGAGAATTAATATGCAGTAGGTAACTTTATGTCATGCAACCTGACATTCAGTTGACGTTGAAAGCATTAATTATGACTGTTGAGTGTTGTCTTCAAACTTGAGACGTTAATTACAGCGATATTACTCGTATCGTAGCAAACTATATAACCTTGATCTTTTAATCCGACATGACATCATACAACAACAAAAAAATCGGGAGTTACTGTATTAAGAAATGATTACTGTTATTTAAGCCGTGCCGTTTTTTTTAAGCTGTGTGTTGACGGTAGAGCCGAATACAATTGAACCTAATCTTTGCCGCGGGTGATTTACAAGGCGAACAGTGATGAGGAATGGACAGCAACGTTCCTGTTATGTCATCTAATAATATACGGTGATTTTTATGCCTGATGATCATTTGAAAGAGGAGTTTGATAGATCAGTGGTTTAGCGCGCTCAGGCCTGCGATTGCGTAAACTAAGCAATTTTCGCTAAGACCGGTCATAGGATATATGATCAAAAATATATTATTTCGGGCTCGGAAGGTACGTTAAGCCATATATAGAATACCCATCTATCGTTATTTATAAAACCCATTTGAACAATAAAGAAATGTACTTAATCTAAAAGTACTAAGGTCGGTACCCTATAGCCATTATATTTTTATAGCCCAGCATGTTCATTAAAAATGATAATTGCGTAATGAAGTGAATCATTACACAAGAAACAAAATAACATTTTCCCATCGCCGCAAGCGGTCATCAGCACACCGCAAATCTTGTGCACACGGCATAATTATTTGTCTATTGCAGTTATTTTTAAATTGTGAAACATTGCAAAAGTTTTGCCTATCATCTTTTCACGAACTCTTAGGCAAGTGCCTATGTTAACACTTCTTTTATTACTTACTCATACGTACATAAATCACGCATATTTGTCCCTGAAGGGGTAGACAATGGTGAATTAACACCCATGTTTGCCCCAATTATGTTAGGTCCCATGATAATAATAATAAATAAATAAATATTTTTACACTCACACCTATCATCTAGCCCAAAGTAAGTAGCCTAAGCACTTGTGTTATGGATACTAGATGACGGACATATTTTTAATATACATACATACATACATAAATCACGCCTATATCCCCGAAGGGGTAGGCAGAGGTGAACTAGCACCCGCGTTTCGCCAATTATGTTAGGTCCCATGTTATAGGTGGCGAGCCTATTGCCATTTATCGGGCACAAAAGTCGCAGTACATTGCTAGGTGGTATAAGAGGAACGCTGCTGCCCATTCCTCATCACGGATTTATCCTTAGTCGCCTTGTAGGACACCCACGGGAGAGATTTGGGGTGGTGACAATTGTATTCTACTCTGCCGTCACCACACGGCCTTTTTATTCATATTTTTAATATTATTATGTATATAAATGTTGATAATATACGTCATAAACATATACACAACCATGACTCGGAAACAAACATTTGTGGTCATCACAAAGTTTGGATTATTTTTTTATTTTAAGTTTGAATTATTAGGATTCGAACCCGGGACCTCTTGGCCAATACCCAGCAATCTGAGCATTCGACCGTCAAAAACGTCAAAAACAAAAAAAGGCATGATATAGTTGGCGACCTTATTGCTATCTATCGGGCACATCAATCGCAGTATATTGCTAGGTAGTATAAGAGAAACGCTGCTGCCCATTACTCGTCGCTGTCTTAATCCCTAGTCGGCTTGTATGACGCCCGTGGAAGAGATTGGGGGGACAATTGTATTCAGATGTGCCGTCACCACACGTCTCACTAGATTACAGTAAATGCTTTGTAAAACATTATTTAATAGTTTTGTTACACGACCAAAGATGAATGACCCCATCTGTGGAACTATTTGGCCACAAGTCATGGTTGTTTAAATATTATGCTTATCATTATTATAAATTAAAGAGCATGCCAAGTTTTTCTGCGGTTCTGCCTTTTAGTAACGACTTCTTGCAAGAACTATATTTTTTGTAGTATATGCCACTTAAATAAAACAAAAAGAAATGTTTTAGTTACTCAGCACGAAATAAAAAAGGTTTTAGTCCGTTCGTTTGTCGATGATCAAATCATAAACGACGTCAAACTATTTATTTTCCTCACACACACGCACCTATCGCCTAACGTTAGTTAAGCGCTTGTGTGTCAACTAGCAATTTTTTATTTTATTTATTCACTAGTGGTTGCCCGCGCCTTCGCTCGCGTTAATGTCAGTTAGCCTATAGCCTTCCTCGATAAAAGGACTATCCAACACAAACATATTTTTTTAATTTGATTACGTAGTTCCTGAGATTAGCGCGTTTAACCAACAAACCAAACAAACAAACTCTTCAGCTTTATAATAATAAATAAAAAATATAGTATAGACTAGAATAAATATTCTAGGGCCTAGAGTCTAGGTATACTCTCTTGTCTATAGTCTTCTCGACATCCGTGGGATGAGTCCCGGCTCATTGTGCGTTATGTTTTAACTCCTGGGTCAACATGGCCATCAATGAAGAAGCATTTATTTATCAACAAAATTTACAACCGCCATGGGCAGAAACATAACAGATTGGCTATAATAGTGTTTGCGAAATATACCTACTGTATAAATGTAAGAAAACTGGCAAAGGGCCATATCGCTGCGTGTTACGTTAAATAGATAAAGTTTATAAATAATTTCACTCGTAATTCCAGACAGCTGAGTCCTAACTTTTGTTTATACACAAATAAAATAACTATTAAAGTTTATACTGGTACTATTATATTATTCTATAATTGAAAATAAAACTGTAGTAGGTTTTTAAAATATGACGGTAAGATAGGCTGGCTTTCAGCAGAGAGTTATCAGATTCAAATCCCGATAGGAACAATTTTTTATGTGATAAACACGGATTTGTTCTCGAGTAACGGTCGATTATTCTTTTATTTTTTTTACATGTGTCAATACCGCCGTGTGGTGACGGCAGAGCACAATACAATTGTAACCACCTCCTATTTCTCCCGGGGATATCATACAATTCCAAGAAGAGAAATAATAAACAGCGTTCCGCTTCTACCACCTATCAATATACCGCGCTTTACGTGCCCGATAGATTGGTAAAAGCTCGCCACCACATGGGACCTAACTTTTGGCAAAACGTGAGTGTTAATTCACGTGAGAGTGAGTGATTTATGTACGTATTTATTTACATTTCAACAACATTGCGAGGGTATCCGTTGGATTACAACGTGAAGTGTAAAGGTAAGAGATTTTTCGGCAAAATTTCGGCCGAGCGGTTTACGCACCTGCCCGGATTGCAGAGGCAGCGGGTTCGATTCCCGCATCAAGACTATAATTTTTCGAACTTCTTCTAACCACAATATTCTTTGTACATTTCAACAATTTACCATGTCAATTAGCTTATTGAGCAACTGATCCGACGGGCCCAGCGATCACGCCAAAGCCCTGTAAGTAGGTCGGATATTAGGGGACAGAAATGAGAACGGCCCAAATGGCTCAGACTCACCGAGGGCTGCCGATTTAGCAATCATGTGTGTGTACACAACGCAGATGAATGCAACTACCTCGGACGCTATTTTTAGATGTGCATTAGAGGAACCGTAATACGTAATGTAAACTTTCATAGTTTTATTTTGGAAGTTATATTGCAATTTTCAGAATAAAACGACATTTTAATCAAAAAGCTAATGTCGGTGTCGAATGGATTCTTATTGATCGTTAGGCATATTAGATTATGGACAAATTTTAATATTCACACATTCATACTATAATCGTGTTTACATATATAAATACAACCATAACTCGAGGACAACAGACACAAATTTGACCCTACCAGGATTCGAACTCAGGACCTCTTGGCCGATAGCCAGTGATGTGACCATTAGATCAAACCGGTCGTAGGTTTGTGATTTACAACAACGTCTTGTTCAGTTGGTATAATAATAACAGTTCTGACATACGACATAATGACCCATTGCTCAACTGTATCCGTGTTGAGTAGTCTATTAGTAGTGGGAATTAGCGTTCCCGTCTTGAAGACCTTGACGCCAAACGCCTGATCCGAAAAACTTGACCCAAGCCCTCCTACAACTATACTCGCAATTCAAGTGGGTCTCTTTACTGCGCTTCTTGCAATAGGACCTTCCAAACAAAATTTGGTTTTGCGAGTCATGCTCGCGCTCATGCAAGAGCCCAAGCGAAGACGGGCTAAGGGTGTCGCCGTCGATGGATACGTCTGGGAGGACATCATCAGTAGTGGGGAAGAAGGGACCTTAAATGATGCATACACACATACAGACAATAGAATATAAAAGACAGGAATTTCAAAATAAAGCTTTTTTTACAGGATGTCGTGATTTAAATCGTGATTTTATTGTTTTCATGACTATAATAAAACAAGATCTATCATTAAAAAAATTAAGTGTTTACATTTTACTACTCATTCATTTTACTGGTATTGTGTTGTTTTTCCTCAACATATTACCGTGACGCAATCTAAGAATTTACGTTAAGATTATAAATTTTAGAAAATAATGCATGACCACTGCACTGTGGCAAAATGTAGATCGATACAAAACTTTTCGGCTTAATAATTTTATCACACTTACAATGAAAAATTTTATCAAATTATATTACAAAAGCGGCGTTTTAATGCAAGCTTAGCGCAGATCACGCAGGTTTTAAGACAGACTTGCCTCATAAGCACATAGACAAGTCCTTAGACGGTTTTGTTCGATGTACTCGTATTTGTGTTTTATAATTTTTGTTAAGCCTTAATCGTCGCGACTATAATCTGCTCTGAGCCTTATTGTGTGTACAGTGTACAGGTGTCACATTAATAACGATGTTGCCAGGTCTCTTGATTCAAATAAATTACATCTTCTACTTTTTTGCCAAGCTTATAAGATAAAGGTAATATCGCCCATAAGACATGTGCATTTTCACAAATTTATTTATTTATTAAGGCATATCAACAATTTAAACACATAGCATTATACAAAAACAATCACATAAGACGAAAATATATCTATAACAGGTATGCACAACATTAATTTAAACAAAAAATAGACAGTGAGTTACAACGATTCAGCTAACACACATTTCGACAAGACACTCATGTTGCTACCATGAACGTCCTGTCCCCTACAAACTTAAACATTAAGTGGTAGAATTTTCTTTCTGAATGCTGAGGGGTGGTCGTCAAAAATGTCAATGTCCAATAGTTTATGGTACTCATTGTAGGTTGATGGACGCCCTCGTGATAGGCGATTGCAATGTCAGATTGATGCAACCGCGCGCAACACTAAAGAAAGTCTTAAATTTTCTACGAGCTATCAAGTTGGGGACACAAAACCGAATATGTAATTTGCCCGTTACAAGAAGAACAATAAAATTGGTTATTTTGACATATTGGGTAGTTATTTAAACTGTTTGTATCACACGTGTCTATCACTCTATTTACTTAATTGGATCATAATTATAATAATAATAATAGTTCATTGTGATAAACTGTACGAAAACAATATCATTTAAGTAAATATATAGGTACCTACTTGTGTTAAGTTCCTCCGCTATTTAAACATTTGTATTAGATACTTATCACACAATAATACACCATTTATAAAGTAACGAAGACAAAGCCAAATTGAATCATCCGTTGAAAACAATTAACTCTATGACTCTAAATAAGCAAGCAATTAGCTTACTTACATACATTGTCATCTTCTTTACACGCATCAACACTTTTTCGCACTTTGTACTGGGAAGTTTACCGAAACGAGTTCTGCAAGTGACCTTAAAACTTTTACTGACGCTTCAAGAAAACCCCCCAGTCATAAATAAAACTCAAATGCCACACAAAACAATATATTAACTGCATTCCCCGAGAAACGACTTTCATTTTTTTTATTACATGGATATATTAAAGGATATGATTATGAATAAATGTCTCTTGACTATTCATATCTTTTATAGCTTGAGCAGTTTTTTTTACCAGCAAAGTTCTGTTAAAAAGTAACAAACTACATAATTATATGTTCATCACTTTGATTTTTAGTGAAAATGTAAATGGACTGTAAAGAAAATAAAGTACTGAAATAAACAATAAACCTCGCATGGAAACAGTACGTAGAAAAATCAAAATGATATTCAAATCAATAAATCGTCTACAGACTGTTGATTAGTCACCTATATTCCATTAAACAGATCTCTAATAATGTTTTAAGTTAATTCTCTCTTAATAATGTTTTAAGATAAATAGTACTCAAAAAAGTACTAATTTTTTAGAAAAAGTGTATTACAAATCATTCTATATTTTACTAGATACTACGCTTTAAGTTTTTATTTATTGCCTCACATATTTTTGTGACAACCCTAACTTGATCAGCCCTTCACAAGGCTATCCGTCACTGGCCGAGTGAAATATTGATACGGGACGCGGAGCTTATTCCCATCCGCACCTTATTTGCTTGAAATAAAGGCTCTATTCGCCTGAAAATATTGGCTCTATACGTGAAATATGGTATAATCATATGGTTGTAGCCTACTGACACAGTGAAATGTTGTTTGTTTATACTCGTGGAACCCGACCCTTATAGATTTAAATAAGAGATGCATTCTTTAAAAAGCCAATGCTGCCCAAGCAGGTTGATGTTAAAGGGTAAAGATGAGGCAACATACGCGACATACTCATATAAAATTTCGGGATGACAATAGCCGCGTCATACATCTTAACATAAACGAGCAAAATATTTATGTAAATATTGTGAATGTTAATAAATATCTGCCTTCAAGATTTATTATACTTATGCATGTGTGTACCTATATGTATATGATTTAATAAACTTTGATCGAGATGGCACTTTCTCTATACCTACATTACATGCACTTTTCGATACCTGCGTTATCTAATCGAAACAACCACTTTCGTTTTTATGGGCAGCAGCATGTCCCGACGAAATCTCAATATACATCGAAGATAATGTTACTGGCCAAATAAACGTAAACACCTCATTGAATGGAAAGCTGTAGGCCGGACGGTGTCGGTTGATGTTTGCTGTGTAATCCAAAAACAGCTGATCATCGTACTCTGGTGAAAAACAATGTTATGTGCGGCCGCTGAGAATGAGAATATAATAAAAACTAACATTACAGAACTCAACACGAAAAACACCAATTGGGTTTGTCTTGAATGTAAATAGTGCGCTGATCTTTAGCTTTGTTTGGTTTTATAGAAAAATACTAGGTATAAATATAGGTATTAAAATGTTCAAATAACAAACAAATAATAATATAAGATTTACAAGAATTATAATAAAATAAATATTAGATACGTGTTAAAAAGCTGGATAACTTTATATACATAAGCAGAGAAGCAGAGAAAATGCTATAAGTTTGTTACTTGTAATGTGATAATACATAATTGGAATAAGGTCCGAATCTTGACACACATCACGTATAACGTAACAATAAAACATCTATTCGGAACATTGCTGCTCCTCATCTTGTCAAAACCCAATACTATTAATGAACTCATTACAAAACTCTTCGTCGTCAGCGAAATCCGGTCTTTGGGTCTCTCACAAATCCACGATGTTCGGTTGACGCTCTGTCATCCGTAGGAGACTCGTTTCTCCTTTGAGTTGAGCGCGATCAACTTTCCAGATAATTTGTTCGCAAAGTCCGCCTCCGAGCAAGTTGCCTTTGCCGCCATGTTTGAGGAAAAGCGACGAAATTGAAATTCAAGCCATAGATAGAAATAAATTATCTGAAGTCTAGCAGCTATTTCTGTTCTGAGTTCTAGACATATGTGGTAGGCACTTATGTTTTATGTGTGAGCATTCATTTAATACGATATGACTCAATACAACGAGACGGTAATGATATTGTGATTTATTTCAACTGATTGCCAATAATTAAATTATGTTTACGCATAAGGCAAAAACTTCCTATTCAAAATAAAACGTCCAACAAAGTATATCTAAAAACTTTGGTATAGGTACACGAGTTTGTACGAAAAAATTTATTTCTGATACCAGACCGTTTTTTCTTTGTACCAAGCAACTGATTTAAAAACAACAACATAAGTCTCACATAATACCTTCAAAAGAGATCTATGGTTTATTGTTTATTATTTTGTTATGATAGTTACATTTTTTGAGAGTTATATTTTTATTTGATAATAATTTGCGATAAACAATATTGAACTAAGTTTCCAAACATGTGAAACCAGCCGTAGAATACCATACCAGTTGTAGAATAAATCGTAGTTAAAGAGGATCTCAGACCGCGTTCGAAGTCAATTTGTCTAGCTGAATGTAATTTAGCGGGAAGCCGTTTTTCTTTTCGGAGATTATCTAACAGATTGATAGCCTTGTGATGGATCTCGAATCACATTTTCCTTCCCAGCATTTACGCTTCGATAAATTTGTAAAGGCTCTTGTTTTAAATAGGGTGTCCAATGAGGCTGGTTTTGTCGCCTCATGAAAAGTTTAAGGATAACCTGAAGTTATTTTTATATTTTAGGTCACTTTTTAACATCTAAGTGCCGTCAATTACGTTAATGAGTACTTAATGTCAAAGAATGACAATTCAAAACTATTATAGTCGCTATTCTTGCCGACTCTATGGTATAGATTGAAATATATTTTTTTGACATTACCTACTCATTAAGTTAATTAACGTCTCTGAGTGCGGCAGTAAGTCATTAGCGACACATCGATAGCGATCACATTAAATAGATACAAGCATAAATCACGACTATTATATACATGAAGGGACAGGCAGGTGAGATTAATACCGAGTTTTCACTAGTTTTGTTATAAGTGGCGAGCCAATTATACTTAAAATTACAACAATTATAATATAAAAACAGGTAGTAACTACAATAACTGCTACAGGAGTAAAAAAGTGCATTATTATTTTGGCATTGCACATTGTTTTTGCTGCGATGTTGAAAATAACACAACGCATTAACATGCACTTCAATGTGATGTTGCAATTGCAATCATACCCACTTAACCTCTCTGATAAAGACTGCAGTAAACAAAATAATCATTAAAATAAGGAAGTCAACGCAGCCCCGGTCAATGTAATAACCTTTCTGACCTTATTTGTCGTATCTTCACTTATCATTCGACATACTTATCAACGAGACATGCTTTTAAGTAAAACTCATTGAATTGCATCGCCTATGCTGGCGACTCCAAATGGTAAATGCAAAAAACTTTATTGTGAAATCTGTACGATAACCCAACTGTCTATATTAAAACATTAATGATGTTCTCTTATACTTGTACGAGCATACATTGTAGTCGTCATCATGGCAGCCAAGACTTAAATATTAAATAATATGACAGTACTTAATTATAACTTTATGTGAAGACACCTGCTATTTTCAGTCTCTTCGTGACTACGGCCGCTGTAAGTGATCATATGATGATGTGATGTTTTATTTCAAATGTATACAGCATACTGTATACATTTGAAATAAAACAACGGATTAAAGTCGCATGTAATTTTCATGTGAACATATTTATTTTACCTGACGTTTTGATCACTTACAGCGGCCGTAGTCACGAAGAGACTGAAAATAGCAGGTGTCTTCACATAAAGTTATAATTAAGTACTGTCATATTATTTAATATTTAAGTCTTGGCTGCCATGATGACGACTACTTGTTATTGATCCACTTGTGTAGCTTTAACATCATAACAAGGCAATTGATTTTTTTTTATTCAGTAGACAAGAAAATTGTTCCTTAAAATTATGGAAACGCGATTGATTTATTTACTGTTAAACTTGACCGTCCATCCAAACAACCAGCTGCAATGATTGCACACGCACCTGCCGCTTAGGGATTTACTACAGACACTGACTTTTTAAGTCCAGCGAACCTGAAACTTAATTTCAAGCTGGCTTGTAACAGATTTCTACATTGACGATTTTAAATGAATTTTGACTGAAATACTCTTACACGCACCCTTAATTGGTTAAGTGCAATTTATATACGAATTATAAATTCCTATGTTCAATATTGTTACTACTAATCAGTTTCTTGTGAAATTGTGAATCGCTGAGGAACTAGGTAGGTAGGTAGCTAGTCTGACCAATAACTATCGTAACTTAACAATGTAATGCAATCAATTATTATTGTTCTAATGTCTTTTTTAGCATTCAGTGAAAGGAAACAATTGAAGGAAATAAATGTTACGCAGCTCTCTCTTTAGCTTACAAAAAACAACTCCGTGTATTAAAAGGTTCGCCAACACAAAAAATCTAATTAAATATTTAATGGTAAGTGGCCGAAATAGCAAAAATATCCTCTTCCGAATCTTATCTCTACCCTGAATACAGAAACGCTACTCAAAGTTTGAGTCCTTCTTAAATTTTAAGGATTGTCAAAATTAACATTTTTCTATACAAACTCTAACAGGTATTCCCCGGAATTCAGAACCACTACTCAAAATTTGAGACCTCCTTAACATTTAAGTATTGTCAAAATTGACGTTTTTCCATACAAATCCTGACAGGTACTGTCCACTTAACTTTATAAGCAGTGCTCGAAATTTGAGTTGCGTTTCTGTATTCGGGGGATAGTCCACTTAACTTTTTAAGCAGTGCTCAAAATTTATGTAGCGTTTCTGTATTCGGGGGTCTGCCGCTAAGTGACTACTTACAACCAGTTTCAATATTCTACAGATCAAGATAATCCTTGCCTTGATCTAGCCTTGATCACCACTTATCAAGTTTAGTTACCTAGCTTCTACTGTTACTCTAGTTACTATTACTATTTCTTTTCTCTTACATGTTTGGTAAACTTCCGCTAAGTCTCTTATTATTTTGGTTTTGACCCTTTCTATTGTCACCTCTTGACTTTGCGGTGGCTGCAACTTTGGCATAATAAGGAAATGCCTTAAACTTTGCACGGCATCAAAAATAGACTAATGAGCCACTGCTTTCATCAAAAAGTCGTGAACTGGACTGAAAACCGCATTGTCTGGAAAACCGAAAAACCTTGGAGAATTGAAACCTTTGACAGTAAAAGGTTATTTGAATAGGAGAGGCAACGGTAAAACTTTGATTAGATTAAAGGTTGTTTGAACACGAATTAATTTCAAAATTGTTGGATTCTTTTGTGAAAACATTTTTGGGGTGCGATATAATACTATTGTTTCAACAAATCCGGGATGGATACAGCAATTCGCGAAGGCATTGACCGCAAATCGCAACCTGCTCTATAGCCCGGGGTCACTCACAAACGCGATTACACGCACCACTGGAGGCCGACGCTCCCAATAATCGGCGTAAATGCATCTGATCTCTAGCAACTTGTTCTATGGAAACATCGACAGACTTTCTATGAAAACCTGCAGTGAATGGCACACATTTTATTCAAACAAGTTGGTTTCCTTTGCATATTCGGAACGGGCGTGGCGCGTGGTTATGGCAGAACGTTAGCTGAATCAAAATTATGGCAAAATCTTGGTACTTGGTATACTGCCCACTCCCAACTTTCGCTCATTACGACGCTAATTGTTATTGAAGGGTTTATCATATTACTCATCCGAGCGTTTACAGAAAACTTGTCTGAACAGATGCAAAATATCTTTTATTAGAACTACATTAGGAGCTGTGAAACGTGTTATATGAATTCACTACCACAAGGTTATTTAGAAGTCAAGGACAAGCGTAATTAGATTATCTTTCGTATAAAAATGAGTGTGTCAATTACAATAGATTACACGTACCATATTTTGATTTACGGCCATGAAAACATTAAGATTATATTAGTTATGGGTCCGGCCATATATTATCGCATGGTTACTGATTATTTTAGCTTTCATTTGAATTTCAAATACATGTCTAATCAGGATTTTTGTTTTTATCTTAGAATCTATTAGTGTAGGTTTGAAATATGCAAACGAAACTATCGCATTTGCGTTAGGATTTTTTAATTCTCGTCCTTATTTCCTTACCTTTATAATATTTACCTGTCAAAATTTTACTGCAACGCGTTAACAATGTTTACTACTGAAATACGGAAGTCAAATACATCTTTCGACGTATTTACAAGAGGGAGTTTTCTATATTTGTGTATTAATAAGTATTCGTATTAATAATTAAATGCCTTAATACATTGGGAGAATTTTATGATATTCATGCATACATAAATCACGCTTAAATCCCCGAAAAGATAAGAAAATATGTACATTTCACGTAATAGCGGGACCTATGGGACAAGTTTACACGTCGTTAAATCTATCTTTGTGACGCAAGTGTCATATTATACGTAAAATTCATATAAAAATAATCAATTTAAAATAGAAGCAATGTTACCAACAGTGATAAGATGAGGTTAAGAACAGTTGTCTCAAAAATAAAACAAAACTGCGGGCTAGCATTATGGCAGTCAATAATATTGGTATAGTAGACTATAATACTATACAGTAACCGATACGTAACGGAATATGGATTAAAGCAATCGGAACGCGATGCGTACATGCAACCGGATATTTTTGAGCATAGAATTTTATACTTAATGCTCTCGTAGGACGGCCACGTCATTAAGCTCCTATCGTATATCATGGTAACTGAACACCAGCTTCTGTAAGCCAATCACACCAAACCGACTCACATGCCGCTGACATGTGACGAATTGACATTGAACCTTGATAACATAATCAACATAATCTGGGACAAGGATTCTATAAGCACCAGAATATACTTCGACCAGGGAAGCTGATATAAAAAGGTAAACAATCAGTGCCCCAAAGTACACTCATTAACTTTATCTAAGGATATTTGATTGACTTTTCTTTATGTCATATCGGCGATCATTCTAATAAAAACACTGACGATTTCTATGCAATTTATTCAATGTTGTGACGGATGGATGACCATAAAAGTAAGTCACTGGAAAAACTGCAAAGAATATGTCAGTATTATAAGAATGGAAGCTGATAGAACATGAAGTAGGTGTACATAAAATATCCTTAGGTA
The DNA here is from genome assembly GCA_963931975.1 of Cataclysta lemnata. Lineage (NCBI taxonomy): Eukaryota > Metazoa > Arthropoda > Insecta > Lepidoptera > Crambidae > Cataclysta > Cataclysta lemnata. The sequence continues at coordinate 6,754,870 of OZ008352.1, forward strand.
TTATTGATGACTGTATATTATATTTAATTATTGTTAGCTGTGTAGTGACAGTAAGGCAGAATACAGTTGTCACCACTTCTCTTTCCGGGTGTCGTGTGACATGACTGCTTTAATTTAAGTCCTCAAAGTAAGAATGATTGATTGTCGTCATCATTAGCCTATTAATATACCCACTGATGAGCCACAGGTCATCACTATGAATAGATAATCAGATCCGGGAGACGACAACTGTATGCGAAAAAAGAACGATTATCAAAACTTAAATACAGTTTAGTAGAGAACAGACCCCCATAACCTGTTCTTCCGTTACTTAATGAACGAAAACCGACGATGAAAGTACGGCTAGACCAATTCAACAGGAATCTGTATTCGCTTTTATAGATGACTGACCTCAGCCAGTAAGTGGGCCAAGCTGACCAATGCCGCTACTTTTGACAATCGTTGGTTGGCTCTTATTTTCTTAAAAATAAGATACAAAATAATTTTATCACTTTTTCTGCACCATCTTTACCTTTGTCAAAATTGTAACATTAGCATTTGTAGATAACATTAAGTACTTATAATGATTTCTAGGTAGCAAAGTATTGGTCTAATTTTTATATTTGTTGCTGTCTGTATTCTATTCTTAGATTACAATTTTAAACTGTCTATCTGAGTGTTTTACCTTACATTCAATGCTTGGTTGCATTATTATAAAATATACCTACTACAAGTAACAAAATAAGATAATTAAGAAGATGTCATTTGAAACATAATTATCTTGACTAGGTAAATTGGCGATACATTCGAACTTGTTCCACCTGATCACTAACTCAGTAACTAATACATCTAAAGCTCACAAGGTATCGAGTTTTTAATTGCTACTTCTCTACAGATCCAACCGGACACGTAAATGGAAAGCGAATTGGAATCGAAACTAGAATCGCGCTCCATGTTTTCAACCATTTGGAGCTTTATTCCCAAAGGTCTAGTGCGAAAATCGCTCACGATTTCTCTAGTTTTCTATCATCTTTGTAGCAGCAAGCCCGCAGACTTCTTTTAAATTTAGAAGTCATATTATTACAAAGATTTTGGTGGTTAGAAAAAGAATTTCGAAAAATTATGATCTTGAGGCGGGAATCGAACCCGCGTCCGCTGCTATCCGGGCAGGTGCCTGACCGCTCGGCCACCCAAGACACTAATTAACTTGCCGAAATTCTTCTGACCTTTACACTTAACGTTGTAAGCCAACTGGTAACCTCGCAATGTAGAAATAAATTTCAAACATTTCAAAGCAGATATTTTTACAAATACCGTGCGTTCGGTTAAGCTTGGGTTTGCTTTATAAACTATTCGATTTTAATTTTAACATTATATAAATGTTAGAAAAATTAGTACAAAGATTTTGGTGGTTAGAAAAAGAATTTCGATAAATTAAGATCTTGAGGCGGGAATCGAACCCGCGTCCGCTGCTATCCGGGTAGGTGCCTGACCAAGATCATAATTTTTCGAAATTCTTTTTCTAACCACCAAAATCATAGTACTAATTTTTCTAACATTTATATAATGTTAAAATTAAATTCGAAAAGTCATATTATAAAAAAAAACAGTTTTGTCAATAAAAGAATAAAGAAATACCGCAGTGCTATACAATTGTATATATTATGCCTGTAGATTATGTTCCTCTACGTAAGAGCATGTTTAATTTTATATCCAACATGCGGTTGAATAACCGTCAGTAAAAAAAACCTAATCATATAGTGGAGAATGTCTACAAGCAAATTAGCTTTTATGAAGTAAATGGCACTTGCCATATACATTTAAAGTTGGGTTCCAATAATTAGTTTCACCGTTCACAGTCTGCACAAGAAATAACGACAAAAACTGACTTTTATGCGTTTGACGTCACAGTTACAGTTTTTAACACTTACATTTGACGCCTTTTGGATTAGCTACAAAAAGAGTACGAACAGGTGGGTGTAGCGAATTGCCTGCATGCAATATTCAAGTGTACATTACAGTTACGGTTTTCCAATTTTGGCACGGTGCCCGCCTGCTGAAGCCGTGCATTGGTTAAGTATATACTTACTCCTCCTATATTGTGTTCGTCATTTCAATATGCCTACCCGTAATAAGAAATTAAATTATTTATTCTTCTTTGAATGGCAGTTCTAAATTTTAAATCTTTGAGCAACTTTAAAATGACGGTAGTTTTTTATTTACGGATATATATTATTTAAATAGTGCATGTTTCAACAGCGCAGAAAAACAGCTATTTATTGACAGATATAGGCTTTCAACAACAAATTAAATTAAATTTAATAGAATACAGATGATAACTGCCAAGACATTTATTAGAAAAACACTCGGCCATATTTTGCCCTACTTTTAGTTATATTTTGAATTTTCTGTTAGATAGCGACACCTGGCGGCGTTAAAAAAACCCTACGATTTTTACCAAAGAAAACTACATAGGTACATACATCACACGCCTATTTATTGCCGTAGGGACAGAGGTGAATCAACACTCACTTTTCACGAATTATAAAATACCTGACTGACAGTAGGTATTTTGCCATTTCTATTATCGTTGAAAAATATTCTTTAGAAATCCCTGCATCGCGTGATAATTACACGTAAATGCATAAACCACGATTTCCAGTGAAACTGGGCCTTGAAAATGTTTTTAGATTATAGGCTTGCTTGGAATTTAATCACATATTATTAATTCATTCCTTACCAAATAATCGCTAAATGTTACATGATCTGTGCCCATTCGATGGTCGATGAATAGCACGCGTTAGTATTGTCTGTGGTAAAACTGCCACAGATTAAATTGCAATTGTGCTCATTTTTCATAATCGCATAATCGAGATTATCGTCAATCGAATGTTGAATTGGTAATAGACCGGTCACAAAAACATGTGGGCTAGTCACGGCTGTTGGTGATTTCGAATAATTTAACCACGTAGTAAGTTATCTCACCGTTACTTTTCTGGCCGTAGAAACCATTTATTAGTAAACAATAGGTCGTTGGACTGTGTAAGCAATTAATACAGTTCTAAATCTAATAAATCTAACTAGATTATTGTTCTACACAAAATGTAAATGTTCTTAAAGTAATTATTACTGCAATGATTACTAATGTACAGTCACCAGCATGTCAAGTTACCACAAAATGTGTCAAATTATCAATGTTGCGCTTTACATCAAACTAGTTAAGGTGGACACTCGACTAAGTAGATTACCTTATTTTAATATTTATTTATAACATTATATAGTATAATGTTTCTATATAGATGCAGACGAAGAAGTATTATATATTTTTAAGGGTCTTCATCTACTTCGACATCCATATCTATAACTTTTTAGTCACATTCATAGCATGCCGTCATCCCTTCTCATAACCATACCATACCAAGCTTAACCCCCTTTTCAACATTTCTATCCCTGGCGCCATTTTCAGATTCGAGATAACCACGAATATGTTACAAAAACATACAGTTTACAACTTGGAAGCGGAAAATCTGTATTCTGCATCAATTATGTTTATTTTGTTAACGTATTCAGTTAACAACTGAGCTATAATTAAACGAGTCTTTGTGTTCACTATCGTTCGTTGTCCCACGCATATTGAGCCAATAGAGTCGTAAGAATTAGCATACAATTCGTATGCACGCCTGCGTTCTATAATTACTTCCCATCGCCAATTATAGAGACAAATTGGACATAGCCTACCTATTGGAATATAGACTGTTGAAACAGTACGGCAGTTGTTAAATTGCAGACAGCTGTAGGTTAAGTTCTAAATGTTATTTATCGTACCTTTTTGCACTAATTAATCGTCTAGTTATTGAAAATAGATACGTATATATAGCGCTTATGCTAATAAAAAATATGTAAAAAAGAAATAATGAAAGAGGCAAGGCATAAAGAAAGAAAACAACTGTATTTCTATATTATTGATCGACTATTAATCTGTCTAGACCAATTTATCGGTACACAAGCTCAGTGCCTGTGAGAGATTGAAATAATATTCCATTCGTGCATAGATCACGTCTAATTTTATCCTTGAAAGGCAAGCAGAGGTAAATTTGGTCCTATGTAACAACCTACGAGACTGTTGCCATTGCTATGTGGTTTTAGAGGAACTTTGTCATTCCACTTAGTCGCCTTACACAACAACCGCGAGTGATTAGGGGTGGAATAAATAATAAAAGTAACATTAGAATTGTTATTATTATCGTGAACATTGTATTGACTAGATGTTAGTTGATAGTTAGTTACATACATACATAAATGACGCCTATATCCCCGAAGGAGTGGGAAGAGGTGAACTAGCACCCGCGTTTCGCCAATTATGTTAGGTCCCATGTAATAGGTGGCGAGCCTATTGCCATTTATCGGGCACAAAAGTCGCAGTAGGTACATTACTAGGTGGTATAAGAGGAACGCTGCTGCCCATTCCTCATCAATAATCTATCCTTAGTCGCCGTGTACGACAACTACAGGAGAGATTTGGGGTGGTGGCAATTGTATTCTAGCATAGCTAGTTGCCAAAGGTAAATTGTTTCCAAAGCCAACTATATTTCAAGATAATGATTCTGCGAAGTCTTCTGAGTCTTGTCTATACTCCAAACATGATTACAGACTAGACAGCGAATTACGAAAACCTTAATAATCCAGTCCGCAAATAAATAACATTTCTGAAAACAACGTAAAAGCTCCGCGAAGAAAGTTCTTGTTTCTAAGTACGGTGATAAATACTGTCAGCTTACTGCACCGCAGTCTGTAAATTCCTTGGCTTTACTACAGCCAGCCCCCGTAGCACGGGACGTGGACACATCTCTTTCGGGGGACAGAAAGTCTTTTCCTCTTGCTCTAAGTCCCACTGAATCCCGAGACAAAACACTGTCAAGTGGTGGAGAGAGACTTGTCCACGTCCCCGTGCTAGGCCCGCAGAAAGACCATTGTTTATCAGCACCTTCTCCTTTGTTCAAAATTATTAATATCTTAAAGCGTGGACAATGAAATGAGTACGAGTTGTGAAATATTTTATGCAAAAAGGTACAATTGACTCGAAATCTTAACTGTAATTAAGATGAGATGGCAATAGGGAAACCTTTTCGATATTGCAAACGAAGTAACATTCGCTGCATCTGTATCGGAATAAGTAATCCCAATAAAAGACCGTGTCTAACACTTTGTAAACTCAATTAATTAATTTTCACTTCTCATGCTCTGAAAGCGCTTATTTGTGCAGGATATAGGCTGCACAAAATCGAATTTTGTGCACTAGAGCATTAACGTATCTACTCTTAAGTATATTAAGGCAAAGAAAATGAGCCATGCAGCCAAACACAATAAGAAATTCAGAGATAGAATTTGTTTTTTATAATATTTACTTAAATTTATTTGCCTAATGTGTTTTTTAAGACATGAAAGATATTAAAATTTTAATTCAAGTAGGTACGGTAGGTTATTTAAGAAAATTATTATTTCAAAATTAATTTAATACTGGCTGTATAGGTCTGCAGCACAAGCCTAATATGAATGGGAATAACAATTTCCTTCAGTATTCAAAACTATTCTAATTTTAGTTTGAATTTTAAGAAATGTTATGATAAACTACTGTTTTATTTCCTCGCAATCAAAGTGAAAAGCAGAGTTTCTAACTCGTCCACAAAACCATTTTTATCCTTGACATTACTATCAACCCTCGCCTTCGGCTCGGGCTGCTAAAAGTCTCGGACAAAAATGAATCGTTTTGTGCACTTGATGGAAAATCTACTATTTCCGCTAGGTCCCGAATAAAAATGTTAAAGGTGTATTTTGATGAACGGTCATGTCACCCTATATTCTTTACATCAATAGGGAAAGCCCAGAAGTCGACTGGTGATGAAAGGGGTGTATATACACGGATCTGTCTTATTATATCTCTGTGATGGAGTTGCTGGAAGAGACTTCATCGACAGAGAAAATAGTGTTTTTGATCAAACCCTCTAATATGTTTATGTCTAGGTACATTACCTAACTAACTACATTCATAGCAGTTCCATGAATGTCAATTGAAATTCTAATTTTTAATGCAGGTGCTTCTTCTTACGAGATAAGTGGGATAATTACTTTAATTAACCAATAAAAACCAGTCTCTTCATACAGCTTCCAACACAGCACGTGCTATTCAATTACCTTGACATATACCACCCGTATTTTTTTCCTGCGAATTCTCCGCTGACATGTTACAGATGCTAGCTGTTAGTTTTTTTTTTATGCGCCATTTTCTCTTGTCTTACAACTTTATGCCTGAATACCTACTCACAATTATGCGCTAAATATGTTTCAATGGCAAAAAGTTTTAATATATTTTTATTTTATGTTTGATTTTTATATTATATTCCATAGTTATAATAAAATGAGTTTCAAACATTACTTTTTGTTACTTACTCATTTTCTTTATAGTCTAGTGTATATTTACATTTTTCAATTTAATTGACGGGACTAAAATCAAATTCCCAAAACTTTTTTAACCGCTGAATGGTTTATCGCTGACTATTAGCCAAGAGGTACCGGGTTCGATTACTGGTAAGGGCAAATGTTTGTGATGAACACAGAGTGAAATGTGCTGTTCCTCGCACATTTATAATAGGTTGGGGAAAAAGTTTCTTCGCATTTTTTAAGAAAATTCAAAACATTTTTTAATATAGTTTATTTACATTTAACTAAAGTATGTAGGTACCATTTTGTTCGATAACTTTTTGCCATCTTGTAGGTAGGGACATGATCTGGTCAAAATCAAAATCTGGTCAAAATACCGCGACAAGTGGTTTTGGCAGTCCTCTCGTGATGTTAACCTGACACTGCCTAAAGAATTCTGAAGAGACCGAAACAGGTGGAAATCTGAAGGTGCAAGGTCAGGACTATACGGCGGATGCATTAACACCTCCCAGCCAAACTCTCTTAATTTTTGCTGAGTGGCTAAAGATGTGTGAGGTCTAGCGTTATCATGATGAAAAATCACACCCCTTCTGTTGATTAATTCCGGCCGCTTTCTCTCAACTTCTTGCTTTAATCTCATCAGTTGTTCGCAGTATAGTTCAGAATCGATGGTCCTGCCTGGTGGTAACAGCTCAAAATGAATAATGCTCTTTCAATCCCACCACACACACAGCATCACCTTGTTGCGAGTTAACCCGGGTTTCGTCGGAAAACACAGTCTGTGATCAAAAATGGCATCCATTTTATCTGTAATAGGGCGACCAGAGCGACGTGCATCTTTGACATCAAAATTTCCGGATTGAAAACGCTTAAACCAAATTTGTGCTACTCTCACAGATACTGCACTAGGTCCATAAACATCGCAATATTTTTTCGCGGCTTGCGTTGCATTTTTACCTTTTTTGTAGTAAAATTTTAAAATGTATCGAATTTCTTCATTAGATTCACTCATCTTGGCGGTACGAAAAACAAATGAAAATCACACATTTTCCTAATTTGAATTTGGAATTATGTTCTTTAAAATTTAAACTTTCAATGATACCAAAACCAGCCAGATACAAATAGTATAGCCAAAGAGATTTTATTCCAAGTTTATACATACTATGATGCGAAAAGACTTTTTCCCCAACTAATAATAAAATGTCCAAAATGCTTGGTTTTGTTTTTTTAAACAAATTACTTTTATTAACCCTTGTTTTTCTAAAATAAGTCCTAATGCTATATAACATTGCTTCAAAGTATTTGTCAGATATGCCGTTTCTTTTATAATTTTTTTTTTCAAAGTTGTAATGTGAATTGTAAAGTGTGCCATATATTGCGTCCTTTCTATCAACACTTCAGCTTTTATAGTACCTACTGTGCAATTCACTATTTGGTTTAACACGTTAACAAGCCAATTTCTATTGGCTCGTGACTCGAAACTTCAGTCGGCGTCTACTTGCGATGTGTCCAACCTTACTTCCTGTCTACTTTCATTTTGGCTGTGGTGTTGAAAACTATTTCCGAAAATGACATCTTCCGACTTTTTGCGTCTACGGTGTTTTTTATGTAACCGAAAAGCTCACGTTACATAAAAATAGATAGGTACCTAAATATGGATCAGCTCGATAGCGTTGAGGAACTCGATATCGCAATATGCAATGGCGATTGCTTTAACTGAGTAATGTTCGCTATGGCCGGTCATTGGATGGGTGACCAATTTTTTTTATTATCTCGAGTTCCTCCGTGCTTCGGTATTTACCATCCATAGGGAAGGCCTCAGCAGTGGGGACATTAAAGGCTGGTTATGATGATGATGATGACTAAATTATGCACTATGATATATGATAATATTACAAATTACTTAGCGCACTTGTTAGCCGAGTGGTTTCGACAGCAGCCGCCCGGATTACGGAAGACGTGAATTCTATTCCAACATCACGTAACTATTGTAATCACACTTTTCCCACACTCCACTATCTCTCACATCAAATTATTTATAATATTCATAATTATGTTAAAATAAGAAATAAATAACAGTTAGATTATTCTATTTCCTACTGAGTATTTTTTTCAAAGTTATAATAATTATTATTCATCTTATCATAATTTACCAATCATTCTTCAATGCGTTTCATGAATTCATTTATTTACCTATTTCTCGGTTAACCCTAAATAAATGCTACTGAAAATTCCTCCAAGGTATTCGGTTGTCAACCTATCGAAACTGATTGGTTTATGCGCTGTCGCTGTTTGTGCGCTATAAATAACGCTTATTCCTAAATCTATTCAAGTTTGGAGATTTGATCGAAAGTTGAAATTACTTTCCGGTACAGTTTTAATAAAACGGTTTGTTTAGTGACTGGAGCTGTCCGAATAACAATCCAATACTGCTGATTGGTATCTATACTAATATTATTAAGCTGAAGAGTTTGTTTGTTTGTTTGTATGGTTAAACGCACTAATCTCAGGAACTACCGACTCAAATTAAACAATCATTTTTGTGTTGGATAGTCCATTTATCGAGGAAGGCTATATAATAACCAACATTAACGCAAGCGAAGCCGCTTGCGTGCACTAGTCGTTAAATATTGTTGGGATGCGGATACAGCGTGATAAGAAAAAAGAAGATCCTCCGAGCAGGTGTGCGATCGAGGACAACGGTCCGACTGTATTGCATCGGAGTTTGTATAGGTATCGCTTCTTAAATACAAAGAGGCACAACTCCAAATTGTGTTTCGGAACAGTAAATCTCATTCTCATAAATTTAGAACACACAATATTTCTAAATATTTTCTTAGTTCTGTCTGTCTTCTATTAATTGACCGATATGTTCTAAGAAGTAAATAGAACCTATTTAATCGTGATTCAGGTCTGATTAATCTTCTTCTGCCTTATTTCTGTATAAGTTAGATCTAGTATTTGGACATCATAGTTTAGTTAGATTGAACATGATGGAGAATGGGCCTTCTTAACCCACCACTACCCAGTGCGAATTGATGGCTATTAACGACTGCAAACGCAGCTGAGACCAACGTCTTAACGTCCCTACAGAAGCACGGAGGAACTCAAAATGAAACATTTTTGGTCACCCATCCTATGACTAGCCTTGCGTTACCGTCATCATGTCACCAAATCCTTTCGAATCGATTCTATTAACCTTGAATTAATTTTTTGTTGTTTTCTTTCCAGGTTCCTGCCCAACCACTGCTTTCCGGACACACGTACGAGTTTTTGCAAGTGAGTAGGTGCTGCAAAATATTTTTATTATTATTTGAGCTTTCTCAATCGACTTTATGCTTTACTACAAACAAGTTAAGGTTGACAAAGGTGACAAGTGTCGTTGACCATACATGGATTGGGCTGTAACTTCTACCACAATCCGACTTAACTTGGTTGAGTCATCAATGGAAAAGCACTTTTCCTGGACTAACTTCTGTGAGTGGAGGAGTTAATTACTATTTTGTGTGCTTCTCTTAGCAGTAAATTTATAGGTCAATCACGAAACTTGCAACTAGTGCGAATTGGTGAGTATTAACGACTAGCTCGTGATAATTAAAAGCATGTTTTCGGTCACCCATCCAATGACCAAATCCAATGAATGATAATTTTTGAAACTATCCTAAATTCAAATTAATAATAGTCAACTAACCATAGACGACTATCTATAGCGCCATGAAACAGAAATACTTCCCATGAATCCACTCAGAAATTGGACAAAAGTCATCTACCTCTAATATAATATTTCCAAATGTTGAGTTCTTGTTTGCACATGATGATTCATATTTAATGTTGTCCAACTATCGTGGTTACAATGCGCGTTCTCATCTCTAGTATGTTTTCGCTCGTGTCCGTTAGTGCGAACTCCGTTATACATATACACATATACACTGCCACTGATCGATAACCTCGAAAGTCTAACGGTGGCTACACTTGAAGCATTCATATAAATATATTATGTCGCAATAGGTCACACTTGTAAATTCGATAAGACATCTGCTTATTCTTTAAAGTAGTGATCGTGAAAGAACTAGAAAATCTAGGTAGTTAGTGACGTGTATTTATTTAGATATATTTTCATGCTTTTAATTATATCGTAGGCATAAAAACATAGCTGTTTCTGGTTCACTTTTATGTTCTGTCATTAGCTCCACTTTTAAAATTCGTCTCACAAACTCATTCCTTACTTTTACCGTTCCCGTCTCTCCACACATCCATTTCAACATTACGTGCGTATTTGTTAAAATTGGTTTGCTACCATTGTATTGCTGTGAGATATATATAGATGCAACTCCTGCCGTAACGCATTCAACTGCATCGAAATATCTCGTGTTCTCAGTAACGGAAAATATTTACAAAGCTAAAATCCCGTTTTAACCAATTCACGTATTAGAGACCATAGAAGATTTAAGTACGAAGATCCATAAATTTTCGTTTGTAAACAAATTATGTTTGTTTGTGCTAGTTAAACTAGAAACAATTAGGTGCATATATAAATTACGCCTATATCCCCGAAGGGGTAGGCAAAGGTGAATTAGCACTCATGATTCGCCAATTATGTCAGGTCCCATATAATAGGTGGCGAGCCTATTGCCATTTATCGGGCACAAAAGTCGCAGTTCATTGATGGGTGAAGAACGCTGCTGCCCATTCCTCATCACTGTTTTATACCTAGTCGCCTTGTACGACACGACACCCAAGGGAGATATTTGGGGTGGTGACAATTGTATTCTACTATATACGGAAATTTATTTATTTAAAATGATAAAATCATCCCGTTTTAAGCATTCACATATCATAATGAGCATGAAAGATAAGTGCGAAGACTCCTAAATTTTCGTTAGTAAACAAATTGTGTTTGTTTGTGCTAGTTGAATTAGAAACAATTGACCGATTAGAAGTCGGACATGTGCGCAGTCTAGTCCCATTTACGTTTACGGCAGTTCCGCTAGACAGGCCGGTATGTGGCAACAGGTCATTCGAGACACTTTGTATGCGGCACGAGACCTGCCTTGTGACTCCTTTGAGGGACCAGCAAAACACTGACACATTGACGCACTTACTTCTTTAACAGAGGAAACCTGTGACATTTAAAGTTGAGAACAAATTACAACCCGAAACACACTTTCTCCACTCAATTTATAAAAAACAGCGTATCTCTAAAAATACTTCGAAACATTGTGTCGTTAAAACTTTTTAGCAATATGACTTATTTTTGGAAGAAAAACGTTTTTATATTTATGAAACTTCTCGTTTTATTTAACTTTAGGACTGTTAATTTAACCTAACCTTTGTAGATGCCGGTGTTTATTGTTTATTTTATAGAGATTTGGAGGTAACATTTGTATTTTGGCCGTGGTGACGGCAGAGCGGAATACAATTGTCACCACCCCCTGTCTCTCCCATAGGTGTCGTACAAAGCGACTAAGGGTAAAGACAGCGATGAACAATGGGCGGCAGGGTTCCCCTTGTAACACCTAGATCGCACTTTTTTACATCCTCGTATTAATAATCTTTTTTTATTATTAACTCCGGTATTTACAAATTTAGTTTCAGGTTAAGTTTCAGATGCTTCAGAAGAATCAAGATAAAATTAGATTGGTATTAAATGTTTCCATACGAGTATTTTACTACCCAACCGTAAAAGCGCTTTGGTAAAGGAAGTCATCGGTTTGTAGGTGCAGGTTTTAAGAAAATATGGCCTATGGCCATAAACGGCAGATCGTAAAACGACAAACTGGCTACGCGAATTGCTCAACTGTATGCAATTTATATGGCGACCGTAGGTACCTGCGCACATTTGCAAGTAGTAAAATTTTCTCTTGGGGTTCTAATAAATACCTAAGTATCCTCATTTTAATGATCCAAGCTGGTTTCGTCGTGGGCAGGCTATCGGGCGAGAGGTTTGTGTGATAAAAATCTATGGTCAATCAGCATAATACTAGATTATATACCAAGGGCGATAAAACTAAGAATGCCTCAGATCGCAAGTAAATGATAAAGTAATTGATAAATGATAAATGCTGCTTTTTTATCGCTCGAAGTAAGATTTTCCGTATGCGTAGCGGGCGGTAAAGTTCACTTTATGGTCAGGTGTGACATAATAAATAAATATTTCTTGCCCTCGCCTATCATCTAAGGCCAAAGTAAGTATAGCATGGGCACTTTTTTTGGCATCATCTTACCCTTATTTTTTTTTGGATCTGTGCAGTTTCATTCTTTCTTCCATTCTATCCACTTACCTGTCGTCTCCTCATTCACTCAATTTACATTCGTGTCGTTACTTTAGCTGCTTACTCTGGGCTAGCTAGACGATAGGTGGTGTGAGTTAGGGCGTTGAGCTTGAATATTGGTACATTATTTGCTATGAGTGACTGCAGAATTCGTAGCACGCGTTTCGGAAGGGTGGTTGTCCTCTTTATGCATTTATTTGCTTGCACCAGACAGAATGACCGCTGGGGGCAAGCATCGCTCATTTTCTTGGCTAACTCTATCATTTTCTATATAGTTCTTGTTGTTATGGCAAATACGAGTAGAGAGAGAGAGGATGAAAGACTATCAAAGTCAACGATTAATTTTTAGTTGTATAAAGCTTAGCTCGTATATACCAACCTGCCAAAATTAATTATACTATAATCTGTTATACTTTCGAACAACTCACTTGTGTTGTGTAAACGCATAAAGCAGTTGGATAAGACTCCATCCATAATTTGAAAAAATGGATCGCCATTAGTCAGCTCGATTAACGCGTTTGAAACGTAATTGTTTTTAAGAAACTTACTTACGGGTTCAGATTCAGACATATTATGTATCTCTTTTATTTATTGATCTAGGAACTTCTGTTGCACATTTCTTGTGCAAGATAATAGTCGATAGTCCCATCCCATCTTCATAACCGGTGAGATCACAATCGTGCCCATAAGCTTGGATTACACCATTCCTCTACCACAGCCCTGCTGTCGCCGTTCCGTCGTGTCAAGACAACGAACGTGCTTAGGCGTGGCTTAGAGAAAGTAAAGGGCCACCGTGCGTGCTTTCACTGCCGACCCTACACACCCTACAAACTGCTGTGTTCTGTAGTTATCGGTTATATTGTTGTGTAAATGGCCACAAGAAAGATCACGTTTTAGTTAGTTTTGGCATGATCCCTTAATACGTGGACTTAGATTTGAAAATCCCTTGGAACTTCCTCGGTATCTTGTTCAATATTATATTCTGAGAGTTCATGGAATGTTCTTCTCCCACTCCTGGAACATTGCTATCGTAAAAGCTGAAGAAGAAGAATGAAAAGTCTTAGTTATTATTATCAAATTACTATTTATTTGAACATTTGAATGTTAGAAAAATAGTACAAAAATATTGTGGTTTGAAAAATTATAGTATTGATGCGGGATAATCTTGATCCCGCATCTCAGAACTATAATTTTTCGAACTTTTTCTGCCACAATATCTTTGTATTATCCAATTGTTATTCGTATATTAATTAAAAATTATTTAAATTTTAAATAATTTAAAAAAATTCACACAGGCAAAAATTTTTCAGATTTATGCTGCTTTTTGTTTTAATATGCTTGCCGATATACATAAATATAATATCATTGCCGATATAGGTATATGTTTTTAAATAATACCGAAGGCAATTAAAATACAATTGTCTCCACCGAGAACGACCATTCAATTTACTTTGTTTTTAAAATAAATCATTAATGGATACAAATATTTCTCAAAATTAATAATAATGTAGACGTCATCATATTTTCTAATTGGTAATGCAATAACGTATATAAACATTGTGAAATGTTAGGTATACAACATTTTTTTTTAATAAATTTATGTGTATAAATCAATTAGAGTTTTAATAAAATAACGTTAATATAAAATAAATAACAACGTGATTGGGATGAAACTTTCACTGAGTTGTTGTTTGTAGCTTTCTCGAAGTCATAATAATAAAGTTCGAGATAAATAGAGGTTCTTAAACCTCGTATTCGTTTTAGAAAATTAATACTTTCTGTTGGAAATAATTTTACTGAAAACATAGTGCACAGTTTTTTAGTTTTTGCAATATTTGAAAATTTAAATCAAACAGCAGAGTTCGCTTTATTTACCACCTATCTTGAATTTAATTAAAGCTCTAATTGGTAAACTTCTCTTGTTATAGGCGCGTTTATTTAATCAACAATTTTGAAAAGGTACCTCGGCTATCTGGTTCATAAAACTCAATATTTAAACAAATTTAAATATCCTTTTTTTTAAACTTAGCACAATATTAGGTCATTCACGGTCATAAAGTCATTCTTTAAAAGATTTTCTTTTATATACGATATACCTATCCATTGAATTATTATTTCAAATCGAATCGTTTTCGTTCTTTATTTTCTTTTCTAGACAGACCTAAAAGGGGTTCAGTGTCCACTCCCCAGGCTCTACTGCAGTAGTACCTACCTTTGCTGGTGATCGAGATAAACGCGCTATCCAGTAAGGTTATTCTTTTTGTTATGTTTGACAGGGAAGCTCTTGCCCTTCATTTCACCTGATGGTAAGTGACGATAAGGGCTGAATCGAGCTTCACCTGGAATCCCCAACTTCAGACGGGCTATTCACCAATATTGAGATGTGTTGCGTGTTACGTGTTCTCGCCTTTTTATAAAACTGGGCAATACAATTTGTCTCGGTGCCTTGTTTTAATTATCACAACAAATACACAGAACTAATTAGCGTTAAGGTTAAACTTGGACTTGTTTTGACTGGAATTCGTCGAGATATTGTTCCAGTTTCTCGGCGAACGGCCATTATTCAAGTGTGAACCGTATTAGATAATGATAACGGTTAAATTAACATTTCCCATTGTTATTCGCGTGGCGGCCGCCGCGTTAAGTCGGCCGAACAAAAACAAAAGTTGCAATACTAGTTTTTCGAGATAGACAGGTTGAAGGCCCAAAGATATTCCGACCCACTTGCGATTTGCGCGACCTCGAATTATATAGAAAACTTTCGTTGGAACGCGACTGAGTGCATGCCAAATATTTCCCGCCAAATCTCTAAGCATAAAATTTGGATTTACATACAATAATCTGTAGAAACTCTCTTAAACATCACATACAAATACAAACGACTGAACTAGATTTTCTGTAGGATATGTGTGTATTTGAAAATGTGTTCCTTATACGTGTACAAACTCATGGTGCCCTTCGCGTCGCGTGATATAGCGTGATAGAGAAACTGAACCAATCCCATCTATCGTACAATATCTCTATGCTACGGGTGTCGTACAAGGCGACTAAGTTTTATGAATATGAGGAGTAATTAATGGCCAGCAGCTTTAATGACACACTACCTAGCTATATTGCGATTGCAAGTACCCGGCAGATGACAGTATGGTCTCCCCTATTACATGGGTAGATCCCACACGCCTAAACCCTTCGAGTATGAACACGTGTGATTTATGAATGAATGTGTCTATGTAGTGGACACCTGATACCGGCGGCGTTACGCTAAACTTTGATGTCGTCGATGATCGGAAAATTGAAGAGCAACAGGTTAGCATGGTACGGGCTTGGGATGAGGAGGGATGAATGTTACGTAACTAGGTATGTTAAATACCGATATGGGTGAACCTAGAATGACAGGAAGACCGAAGAAGCCATGGATGGAATCTGTGAAAGATGATTGAGGAAGAGGAGAGTTCATGCTAAGTTCACGTCTGATAGAAGAGAGTGGAAAAATAAGACGTGTTGTGCCGACCCTACTTAGAGTAGGGTAAGAGCAGGCAGAAGAAGAGTTTAAACTCATTATTAACAATATGAATAGTAGTAATTCATAGTTGAAACGTTGCAAAGACAATAACATACTTTTATTTTAAGTAATCTTGTTATTTGGTAAGTTTAATGTATGTGATGTGCACTTTTATCATTGGGTACAGACAGATATGAACTTAATTAACATTAACTTTTTTTTGTATTTTTGATGTTTTTTCTTTTTCTTTATTTACGGACTTTTATACATATGATAAATATTTAGGGATTTTATGTTTTTCTTCTGTTATCTCTAATTGTGCCACAAATAAATGTTTTATAGAGTCACTAACGTCAGCTTAGTGTTCATTTATTTATGGATGTATCTCTGAGTATAATAACAAATATTTCAAAAATAAAACCTCATCGGTCATTTGCACACAGTAGCGCTTTCGATCGCTACAGGGTCGTCGCCCTCGTTCTGAAGATCAAAATTGTCCAAGCAAGGTGCACGCTGTGCTAAAACATGCTCAGGGTTAACAAAAACCATTTCATAATAAAAACAAGCGGATATGTCGCGACATCCATTGTCTAAAACTGAAAAAAGGAAACTTGATGTGAAAGCTCGGAGGAGATGAGGAGCTCGCTAGCGCAGTGGCGTAGCGCGCTTGGCCTGCGATTGCGTAAACTAAGCAATGTTCGCTAAGGCCGGTCAGTGGATGGGTGACCCAAAATTTACTATCTCGAGTTTCTCCGTGCTTCGTCGTTTAATATTATTAGTCGTTTAATATCCAACAACCCGCACTGGGCCAGCGTGGTGGGTTATGGTCCAATCTCCCTATATTCTTCCATCCATAGGTAAGGTCATTGCCCCAGTAGAGGGGTCACTAAAGGGCTGGTAATGATGATGATGAGAAAGCTGCAGATAATGCTCTAAGAGTTTTCATACATACATAAATCACGCCTATATCCCCGAAAAGGTTTGAGAGGTGAATTTTAACACCCACGCCAATTTGCCAATTAACTCAGTATGTATGTATTGAAACCAAGTTTATATTACTGTAACGTGCTCGGTAGGTGGCAACAGGCTCGCCCCTATTACTTGGAACCTACAACAATTGGCCAAATTACGTGACAGAATACGGACATCAATACACCTCTGCCAACCCCTTCAAAAATAATCAGACATAATTTATGAATACATGTAAATATCTCATGATAGAACGATGAGGATCTATGTATGATAGATTTTCATGTTATCCGCTTCGAGGATTATTAC
The DNA here is from genome assembly GCA_963931975.1 of Cataclysta lemnata. NCBI lineage: Eukaryota > Metazoa > Arthropoda > Insecta > Lepidoptera > Crambidae > Cataclysta > Cataclysta lemnata. The sequence continues at coordinate 6,772,339 of OZ008352.1, forward strand.
CTTATAGGTACCGAACCGTAACAAACTATGAAATATGTTCTGGTTTGAGGGCTCAGTGATCAAATAAACCACTTTTGCCCGTTAACAGTGAAAGGCTTATTGAAAAGTCCCTTTCTATCACTTTTTCCACTCAACAGTGACAGACGCACGTACAAACTTAATCAATTTTCTACAGTAGAATATTGAACGTGAAATTGATTACATTTCCATTAAAAACGGCACTAGACCGTGCTCCCATTTAATAGCTATCGATTTGTTATTTACTGTCTGTAATTTAATTTCACTTGCCCTTGGGTGAAAGAGTTGAGTTCGGAGACAATGTTGATGCTATAAGTATTTTTATTGACAATGAATATAAACATATTTACAATGACATTTGTTCAAATCCACGTGGATGGAAATGGAATGGAAAATTGTATGTGAAAGCCATTCCCTATGCCAAATCGCTATGTCGATTTTGTTATATGTATGTATAGTGAAATGAGAAAAAATACTTAATCTTGCAGAACGCTCAAATAAACGCACATTTCCTTATCGATTCACCCGAGATTAAACTCAGATGCATTCAATGCACATTGTTATTTTGCTAAACGGGTCATGTCATCTTTATTTTTTTAAGGAGAAATGTGAGATTATTATACAATCCGATGGCAATTTCTTTCGTGTACTTTTCTTTCTTACTCATTGCAAATAATGGCAAAGTTTAAAAGTGACGGGTAGATCATAGGGACTGAAATCGGCTTACATAATACTGCCTGTGGTCAAAAGTTGTTGGAATTTCCTCATGTTTATCTAAAATATTTTGGAATCATAATTATTTTGTGCCAGCCCTACGAGTTGTGACTGTGCCAGTCAACCCAGCCTGTGCCTCCGTAAAAAGTCGTCGGCCCGTCTGCCGCAAATAATTATCAAAAGGGCGCTAGCGATGATGGCGACATCTTGTCTCGACGAGTCCCCCACCCGCCCCCACTATCACACTGTTAGTTTAATTTGAACCTTTACTATCACCAGCGCTTGTGGCATTCATTATCTTTTGCTCTCTGTGAAAGTAGTCTTTTGTCAAATAATATACAAATTCTCTTAAAGAATTTTAATTTTCGAGCGGCTCGAGAGCGCAGTAGCTTGGCGCTTAAATTCTTCCATCCATAAGGAAGGCCCAAGAATGGACATATTAAAGGGCTGGTGGAGATTATGATTCAAATTCACAGTTAATATAACATTTTATCTTTGTCTGGAATGACTTATGAGAAGTACCTACTTTATGGTATAGGGTACCCCTAATAAATTACAACACATTGTAATTTATTAGGGGTAAATTAGACATCATGTAACATGAGAAGATGTCATATACAAGCCTATAAATTGAATTGCAAATACTCGAATTATTAATCAAACGAGAAAATAACAATCTTCAACAAAGCATAACATTGTTTAAGCACACTTGTTTAATAATAGCTATATTCATCACGATTAATGCCGCAATGCAGGCGCAAAACCAGATTCCTCTCAGCTTCGTTGTATCTTATCGTACTATTGAAGATTTATACTCACCAATCAAGAAGCATCTGTAATGTTGTGGTTGTAATATTTCATATATAGCGTTTTAAAATAATAGTCAGAGTAACACGTCTATAATATTTTTGTATTTCACATTAAAAAAAATTAAAGTCAGGTTTTATATAACAATAACAGTCTTGAACCATTGCACTACTTAGAATATAAAAACACAAGGCTTTGTTTCAATATTAACATTAGCTATAACCAATTTCTCAAGATTTAAACAAAGCAATGACTCGACTCTCATTTCTAAAGTTCGTCCATTCTTTGGAAGGCACGCAAAGCCGTTGGTCCCAAGTTGGTAGTCGGTTGCAGTCTATTCTTCGTTAATTTTTTTATCTATATGAAAAACTTGTGCCTTAGTGTAGTCTGTGGTGTTATTAAAAGCCTAAAAACGGTCATGATGCTTTATGACTTCCACTGGATCAGATATGAAATCAAATCGCTGAAACTTCGACGACAGATACAATAATACTGATATCACAAAAGCAAGGCCTGATCATCTACTCCTTTTGTTCTTTTGTCCCAACTTTACTAATAGCACTTCCCAAGAAATTCAGTCTATTTTTAGATCGATTTCATCAGTGGGGTTGTATAGTTTTAGTGGACCAGTATTATTTAGAAGCAGCATAAAGTTTAGAAGCATCACAATGAGAACAAAACAAAGGAATCATGTTAGAATACTGCGACCCGCACCTAACTCTCTCCTTTTCATATTCTGAAACCTCAAGTTTATGAAAACATCATTAAATAAAGCCAACGTTAGCGCCATTTCACGACAGATCATTCAATTAAGACCAACTGCCTAGATTATACTCTCAATCTTATGACAAAAATCATTTCTTTAAAGGATTTAATTTAACCATTTTTGCTGTAATGTTTTTAACATAAATGTTGCCATTTATGTCAAGAACGTTAAGGTTTAAAATCGTTTCGTGAATTTTTACAGTTTTTTGTGTAATGTGTTTGCGTGCCGAATTCAACAAATTAAATTGTTTTTTTCTCTCTTTTCAGGTAGGCGCCAATGCTCGTGATGGTGCGGTCCGACGATAGTGTCAGATAGCCGCCCCGTGGCCACGAAGCATGGGCGCCAATATGGGCAAGAACTCGAGCCTGCTCGACGCGCTGCCCACAGCGCAGGGCACGCTGCACGTCGTCATGCTAGGCCTAGACTCCGCGGGCAAAACCACCGCCTTGTACCGACTCAAATTCGACCAATACCTCAACACAGTACCCACGATAGGATTCAATTGCGAGAAAGTCAAAGGCACTATAGGCAAATCCAAGGGTGTCAACTTTCTCGTTTGGGACGTCGGTGGTCAAGAAAAACTGCGGCCTCTTTGGAAATCGTACACGAGATGCACGGATGGAATTATATTCGTGCTAGATTCTGTGGATATTGAGAGGATGGAAGAGGCCAAAATGGAACTGATAAGGACGGCAAAATCGCCAGATAACGCTGGTGTACCAATATTGGTGCTGGCGAACAAGCAAGACTTGCCCGGGGCGAAGGAGCCCCGAGAACTGGAGAAGCTACTAGGATTACACGAGCTCGTCTCGTCCCCGCACGGCTCCAGAGACGCACACGCGTGGCACGTGCAGCCCGCGTGCGCGATCACCGGCGACGGCCTGCACGAGGGCCTCGAAGCTCTTTACGAAATGATACTCAAGAGGAGAAAATTAGCCAAGCTGCAAAAAAAGCGAGTGAGATAAACAATCGTTACGAACATCCGGAGTCAAACAAGGACGGTTGCGTGCGATCTAAAAGTATTACATAGTGCTCATGTTGGACGTTGTTTGTAATGTCTGAAATTGTAACACCAAATATTGTTTTATTATAGATGTGTAACGTCTTATGAAAATATTCCATCATAATGTTGCTCAAGTTTAATGGACATTTTGACGGAGACGAATATTTTGATAAAACTATGTAATTTAACTACTAGTCATTTTCTTTTGAAAATAGCTAGGGGAAGGGTGAAGATAATAAGATTTTTAAAAGTAATGTAACTAAAAGTATGTGTTCTAGCTTGACATAACAAGACCATTTTTTGATGTAATTCTCATGTTCTTTGTACTACAGAAATACATGATGTACCTAATAGCGATATATGCTGGGCTACGGGTTTAAGTGTGTGAATTAAGTTCAACATTGTGAAAAATATATTGATGTTGTATCTCGGAAAGTACTCGAACCTAAGTGTAAACTATGGCTCACAAAGTCCTGTGGGACCATTAGCATAAAGGGTTAATTTAAGGACTGCTTATAGTGCATATTTGAATATGCTACAGTAGTTAGAAGACTAGTTATCGCTGGACACTGAAAAAGCTAATCTTTGAAATATGCGTAATTTAAAATACCACACACCCCTAAGTCTTCATCTTGCTTCACACTAATTCCCTAATTTTTCAACGTCCATACCAAAATTTTCTTGAGTAACCAGCTACTATTTAGTCTGTAGAGATTATTTAATAACCACTATTGTGATGTTCTATTATATAACTTATAAAGAGGCTTTTATTGTTTGTTTGTTTCGGGCAGCTTCTATCAATTGTAAATAAATTAATTGTAAATACTCCTTAGGTTTGGTAAAAAAACCAGCTATTATTAATTTGAAAATTAGTCATGTTTGAGTATTCTTATTGGTACTAACATTTCTTTATACATTTGAATTAAAATTTCTATGGAATGCTGTGCAGAATATTTGTATAAAACAAGGTCTATTTATAATTAGCATTATACTCAATATATTTAATAGTAATTACTTTGCATATACTATTGGAAATCTTTTTTACAACGAACAATGTTTATTGATTTATTTTACAATACAGCGACAGTTGCACATAATATTAATGAATTAAATAATTGGACAAAAGTATTTTTACAATGTTTTAAACTACCGTACCAATATTACATCACTGATGCATGTTGTAACGAACATGTAACTATCTAACCCCATAATTATATTGTGTTATGAGTTTTTTTACTAATAGATTTAATAGGTATTTATTTATTTACTCGTAGAGAAATAAACTAGTTATAACCCCTTATGTATCTATTGACAAATATGAAAGCTTTTACCAGAGTTTGTGTTAATTTCATTGTAAATATGTAAATTCCAAGTAGTGACTTGTCAGTACCATGAAACCAAACATTTTTTTATGAATAGAATTGTACATTTTGTTATTATATACCATTGCTATGTTTGTTTTATTATATTGACGACATAAGTACATAATTATTGTGTTTTATGGGATAATAAATAGATTTTCATATTGATTCCCCGTAAATAAAATCTGTTTTCAATATCAAAGTGTTTTAATGCCGCCTATGCTTTTGTACGTGTCACATTTAATTTTGTTCGTCAAGTCTATGTATATACTCATCAGGATCTTCCCCTTCCACCCAGTCAGTAAATAAATTTAGATATTCTATTTCAGCCTCTTCTAAAGATTTCTTTTGTTTGTTTATGTGGGGCTTTTGAAGTTTCATAGTTGAAATTCGTGTAGACTTTCGCTTTACAGATGACGCTACTGCATCGATGTCTTTGTCACTTTCCCAACTGTAAGCTTGCCATAGTTGTCCTTGCAATCTATTAAATAATCTCAACTCCCGTGAGGCGTAATCAGCTCTTTTTAATTTTCCACGTTCAGTTCGCAAGCATTGTAAAACGGCTTGTTTAACATTTTTACCATGTATTTCATCTAACCGTCTCATATAATCCATATAAAAGTCTTCTAAAGCTTTCGCCATTGAAACTACATCCATATTTATCGGTTTCTCTCCGTACACCCTCTCGTAACAGAATTCCAAATGAACGAATAATTTTAAAACATCTGGGGCTCCAATACTGGCATAAAATAGACCATTCAGTATTGTTAAGAATCTGTTTTTTAACTGAGTGCACCTTTCATCGCTAAATTTTAAAATATTTTCAAATCTTTGTATAGTATTAACAAGTACAGCGCTCTCATGTTTCATTATATCTTTTAAACACTTGATTCCCTCTGTCACCCTTTTTTTTGGAAGAGTCAAATGGGTCACGTACGCAAAATGGTGCAACTGTTGCTTTTCTATAGCTTCAAATATGTACATAAGATCTTGAGGGTGGCTAAAATATAAAACTGGAGGGACAAGATTCCCCGAACATTCTGTTTGCATCTTTTCAAATATAACTTTAAATGTATCTTCATCGCTGGATTGGCCAAGATCAAACCCTCTAGCCTCAATTTCAATAGACCTCGCGAATTCTCTATTTTTAGAACGCCAAGTAGGTGGTGACAGATAATACAGAAATCGTCCATACTTTTGTTGAAGACTGTACATATAATCAAGACCCATAAGTCTGGACATTATAGTAAATTGTTCATTGGCTAAGTCATATAACTCTGTCACTTTATCTTCAAGTTTGATTTTTAACTCATCCCACTTGTTTAGGAAAGACATTGAATTTTGATAGTCTTCTGATATAAACTCCTCAAAGTATTTTACTTGTTGCATGCACCTGGAGGTACTTGTTTTATATACATCCAATTCTTTTTTGTAATTTGTGTCAATGTTTAAAGCGGCATCAGCTTTAAAGCCTATTTCTAGTTTTAGTCTTATTAAATCATTTACAATTGTTTTGAGACATTTAAAAAGCGGAACACGGTCCTGAATGTATCTGCCATTTAAATAATTATAATAACCTTCATCTATATCAGTAATTGCACTGACCTCATTTAATGGACTTTCTGTGAATAATCTCCTTTGAAGATCTATTTTCTCAATTTTATATCTGTCTTTGAGTTTGATTGTTAGTGCTAGTTTATTTTCATTACTTTTCTGCTTTTTTGCGTACATGATACATGATAAGATCTGTTCATCTTTAAGTAAACTCTTTAGCAACAAAGGCTTTTTATCTAATAAATATTTTTCAGAAGAAGTACACGGTTGTGTGTCTTTTAGTTTGCCTTTTATTCGCTTTGAAGCATTCTGTTCATAATTATTTTTAGTGATATCATTTAATTTCGCACCACATCCTCTTGGTCTTTGTAACGCAATAAAAATAGTATGATCGTCTAAATTTTTCATTACTAGAAGTCATAAATAGTCCAATTAAATAATAATATGTAATATTGCAAGGTCTTCCAAAAATGTTGACATATCCCATGCCTCCTCGATTATTATACGATATTTCTACGTGGTTATGGAAATACAAATAAAAATAGCATTTGCCATTTAAAAAACCAATGAATTGTATCATGGATATATATAAGTAGGTAAAGTACAATCAACCAACTGCCTTTATATTCATCAAAATTTACGAACAAATTTATTAAAAAACAGATTTTCGTGGCACCCACTCAAAAGCAGGTTTTACAAACGTATAATATTCCCTCAAATATTGTGCCGGGTTCATACCTTCACACCAATCTGTAAACAAAGTTAATCCTTCACGTTCTTCAACAGTTAATCTATATTTCTTAACCTTAGGACGAATTCCGCTTTCCCTCATTGACTTTCTTCTCTCTGATCTTGCCAATTCTATTCGACTCTTTTTATCTAAAAACTTTTTGAGTAATGGCCGTCTCGAGGTAGCAGGTGGTAAAAATGCTTTATTCATTGCATTTGTCATCTCTCTAAACGCTCTCAATTCTCGCTGTGCCTTATAAGCATTTCTCATCATTCGTAAATCTTGTGCGAAGAAGTCATTTCTGGCTTGATTTACAATCTTAAAATCCAAAGAATCCAATTTCAAATTATAGTCTTCATACATTACTTCCAATATTTTCATAGGATCCTGAATACTCTGGTGACCCTCTTCACACTTACCAAATATTTGTTCATAAACATACTCTATACAAATCTTTAATTTTAGTGTGCTTGGGCTTGCGACGCTATCATAAAATGATTCGTTCAATATCCTGAAAAATTTCTCTTGCAAATGGTGTTCGTTGTATGTTTCTCGGCCTATTTCAATGTTTACTCTATCGATATAAAACTGAAAATAATCTAGCTCTTGTTTCGTTACCTTCTTCAATTGCTTCGTGCGTTCTTGAAGTATTCGAAAAGGAACATCAGTTTTTGCCAATTGAGTTAAATATTCACGACTTTGCAATTCCATTGTGCGAAACAGATGCATCATTTGTTGTGGGGTTTTAAAATACATACATGCTTGTAGAGGGTTTTTTAATTCTATTTTAGCGGCTTCAACCACTTTATCAATGCCCAAAGTTTCGACTAAGTCATTATCAGTGGCAAAAGCACCAGCTTCAAATTGAATAGATTGCACTCGGCCCCAGAGCGTTTCATCGTTTTGTTGCCTCCAGGAAATGGGAGCTACAAATATTAAATATCGTCTGTAGATTTTTAAAATATTTCTAATAGCGTCTAGTTTAAAAATGATATTATTCATTATAGTAAGAGTGCTAACATAACCAAGAAATTCTACGTTTTTGGCAACTAAATCTGCATATACTTTTTCAGCCTTTGCTACCTTCAGGCAGGCTTTTTTGTAATCTTCAGTCAAGAATCTTTGGAAATTTTTAATATGTTGTTTTAATTTTTCATGAATAAGGTCATGATGATTTGTTTCATCAACCATACTTTGATCAATTTTAAGTATAAGATCACGCCTATATCCTATTTGCTGTCGATTCATTGCATAACCCCGTATATTATTTAAATATACTTTTATGTCATCGAAACACCTTAGTGGCCGACCCTCAATGACGGTATAGAATTCTGGATGAATTTCAACAACAGCGCGAACGTCATCAGGAGTATCTTTTATAAAGAGCCTCTTAGAAATATCTCTCGTTGCTGCTATCTTTAGATTATCCTTCAGATGTAGAGGCTGTGCTAATCTGTCTCTTGTACATAACTTTTCTTTGCAGTCACTATACTTTATATAAGACAACAGTTTCTCTGATCTTGGTACTTCAAACGGACGGGAACGCTTCGGTTTGACCATTTCTTCAACGACTGCGTGCTTTCGATTAGCGAAGTAAAATTGGGTGTTAGGTACATACCGCCGTCTAAATATTACATCCAAAGTCTTAAGAGGCACCATTGCCTTACGTTCTTTCTTTAAACAGGACATCTTAGTCACGTCTTTTAACAAATACAAACAAACAACACAAAACAACAAACACAAAAACGAGGACGAAAAATGTAGAATTACAAAACTATATAGACAGTCGACGAGTTCTCCATTAACAAAATATTTGGCACAACAGGTCATAGAATCATTTCTGTCATTTGACAATGTTAAACACCCTCTACTTATCTTTGATTCTTCTTGCTATTTTTTATAGTAGGTAGGTAAGTAAGGCGGGTCGCCCACTGCAAAGTTAGGGCGAAAACGCGACGGCGGCGGCGCGGGGCGTCACAGTCGAAGCGAAGTGTCGAGGCGCGGGTGATTATGCTTTCTTTAGAAGTTCCATTCAACATTTCGCACTATACAAGAACGCTGGACTTTGTTTGACTTTGTTGCTTCTATTTGAAATTACAATGCAACTCTAATATTAGTTCCGTGGACATTCACCTAATAATTAAAATATTATGTAATATTCATTTTTTGGATGACAACCTTCAGTCCAGCGTACTTGTATAATTAAATCCGCCCCGACTCTTTGGCGCCCGTGCCGCGACACGGTTAGTGGGCGCACTGCTCAGTTATTCTATAGGAAAGCTAGATGCGGCGCGCCGCTTTGGTGCCCGCGCCCCGACGCCGCCTCGAGTCTTGTGTCTGTGGGCGACCCGCCTTAGTATACCTACCTAATGTCTGCTTGAGCTCCGAGGAATCGGGGGATGAGGAAGCGAGCGGATGTGCGCAGCGCCCGACCGTCGCTCCATACCCCGCACTATCCCTAGTGTAATGTTCACATGACACTACTATGGAATATAGGTAGGTAAACAATAATATGGTAGGTTCCTTTCTTAAGCGGATACTGATAACCGTTACGAGGTAGTATAGATATATAACATGTTATACAGCGAGCATTCATGCAGTCAGTACGTAGTCAATACGGTTCCTATGCTAGATACGAATGTTAGATGATTACATTTCGTAACGTTGGTCAGTACCCAGCTTAATACATACGAATATAAATCATACTTGTTGAGTTAGGCCTTTTCATTCCTCGTGCGTTCTTCTTGCGTGTCGCTGATCGCGTGCGAACGCGACCAGCGCAATTTGTATGAAGCTTCATAGCAGCTTTCATTTGTTCCGCGTGCTTCATAGAAAATACGCCGGTCGCGTGCGCGCGCGACCAATACACGCTGAAGAATAAAAGGGGCCTGATACTATCTGTGTAAAAAGGTATATTTTATTTTTACAAAGTCTATTAAAAAACAAACAGTTAAAATGCCATTTCTTTAATATATTATAGAAAATAATAAATGTTTATGTTGATTAGTTTTGCTTGGTTGAAAGTATTAAGTCTATTGGTAAAACCTTGATGTTACTTCATAACTTCAAAGGTAACAGATCCATCCGTTCTATTTAAAATATCTTTACTACAAATACATCACGATAATTGATAAAATTGGACTTTTATCACTGATCACTAATCCTAGTCCTTTTTAAATATTGGTAGTGCGCGGCATGTTTCGGTTTATGTGATTGGCGAGTTGTGGGATTGTATTTGGTGCATAATTTACAATGTACCTGCAATGTCATAACTCGTTGACAATGGTGGGTTTCTCTACAGCCTACTTGCGTGCCGTTCTGCTAGCGGAGCGTTGGGCTGTGGTGCGTTTAGTATCATCTTGGTATTGAACGCGTCGGGGTCAGGGTCGGCGCTTCGTTGCGGATCGGGTTGTTGGTGGGTTTGGGAGACCTATCATTACAGACTGAGGCATGCTGCGCACTCCCCTATTTTTTCTTGGACACACGGGTTTTCGGTATCTAGCGTCTTGACGATTCATAAGTGTGTTGTAATCATACCAGATATGAATAAATGAATTTTGACTTTGAAATGAACTTTGACTTTGGTGTACTTTGATCACTTTAAAGTTCTATTAATAGAAGGTTTTTCTTCTCGTCGGTTCGTATGAAGATTTCATTCTTTTATTTAACTTATCAATATCTCCAAGCATTTTCGCAGCTTCTTTCGCTTTCCGTATTTCTTTTTCGCTATTTTCATATGTTTCTTTCTCTATAACTTTAACAAGCTCTAGGTCGAATGCAGATATGTCTAATTGTAAATTATCGTATTCGTTTTCAAGAGCTAAAGCCATGTCTAAAGAACTGAGTTTCGTATCGTTGGGAGCAATTAATTGCTCGTATGCAAATTCAACGTAATTAAAAACTTGTAAAGCCAATTCCGATGATATCAGATATTTTATTTTTTCATCTAAAATTCTGAAAAAAACTTCTTTGAGATCGTTTCCGCGTAACTCATATAGTTTGATTTTGTCTTCAATCTCCTTTATCTGAAATAATAATAAAAAAATCAGTATGGTAACATTTCCAGGTCCCATTTTTCATCATAAGTATAACATTAGATTTTCGTTGCCATTCATAAAAGAAGAAGAACGTTACATTTTTATAGCGAAACACGGACTGGGGCATTATAAGAAAAAACACGAAACCGTAAAAGATACGTAAAAGGTATTTTAGATATTTTAATGTCAAATAATTCATATCACCTTTTGTTCTATGTAGTTCAATTCTAGCTTCAATATATTTTTAAAACACGCTAGTGCTTTTAAAAACTTTGTTTTCTCGCAATTCAGATCTTCAGTGACCAGCAAATAATTCAAATTTTGTTTCTCTAGTAACGTGAATGCAGACAGTAGCTGATCGGGAGTTTCAAAATACAATTGTGTCGGTGGCAGTAATTTCAATTTTTCCTGAACTAAATGGATGTCAATTTTACAAAAAATATCAGAATTTGCTGTAAAAATGTTTAGTCTATTTTCATCCATGATCACATTTTGCTTTTCTTTCCACAACACAGGGGAAGCTTTGTAAAGAAACGTTTGAAAAGATAGTAATATACACAACGTTTCTTCAATATATTGCAACTTCGATTTTAGTGTCGCCGTCTCGTAATTCACTTTTTTGTACTCTTCAATTTGAGTTAGCACATCTTTAGCCAACGCATCAGATTTTTTCATAATTACAATGGTTTTGTTATTGTCATGCGCCAAAAACTTATCAAAACTGCTCTGGTACTCATCAAAATGCTTCGAGGCCGTCTCATAAATCTTCCTTTCCATTTTAATTTCTTTGTCTATTCTAAGAATCTCATCGTTGAGGAATCCAAGCAACGTTCGTTTCATAGCTACGTCTTTTATATGCTGTTTGTACAGTTGTATTGAAGAGTTTGGCCTTATTGGTCTACCTTCTATTAACGAATAGAAAGAAGGATCAACATCAATTATAGTTTTAATATCATTACCAACACTGATTGTTTCAATCGGTGGAAGCTTTATCCCAGCAACAGTTTTCCTTATAGTTCTTTTTGAAGGTTTCTTCTTTTTTGCACTCTCCATTATCAGTGTAAACACAAAACAGGTGTTGGAAGTAGTAGTTAGTGAAATCAATATTGCTATAGTAACTGGCTTATTTGTTTGTTCAATTTTTATAAGCGCGACTTATCTACATAATTCTATTCAAACTTTTATCGATACTTACTCGTTCAAATATCAATGTTATAAACAATAAAAAGATGAAGACGATTGTTAAAAACATTAACCAAAGATTAAATACTTAAAATAAAGCCACGATATAGCTTGCATTATTTATTTTAATAGCACAGTTAAACCTATGTTAGTAAAACATGCAAGAAAAAAATTTAAAATGACTAGATATTTCCAAGTATTCAACTGTTTCTTTCGATTTTAAGTTTTTGTATACCTATAAGCAGATAAGAATGCCTATCTTGCTCTAATTTAAATTAAATTAATCACTAGAGCTTGCACTATGTTGATCTTCCTTTTCATCTTCATCTCCCTCTTTTTCTTTTTTGACTAATTCCCAAGGCATGACAGGAAGGGGTTCTACGAAAGAATCGTCTATTTTCAATTTGTAAAGTAGACGAGGTGTGAAATGGGTCGGGAGCGGCCAGACACTTTCTGAAAAAAAAATCTACAATTTATTAAAATTTACGAATATCTATGCCCTGATGTGCGACCCAAGTATAGTTTACAGTGGACATTTTCTTCAAGTGAACTTTAAAAGATAATTTATTTACCAAACGGTAAATAGTTAGGCACTATCATAACAAACAACTAACCAAAATAGAAGCAGTAGTCATCAACGCGCCTATGTAAGTTTAGAACATGGCGCAAGTCAAGGAAGTGTGGCGACTGAAGCAGGAAGTCGAGCAGAGCTACCTCTGGCAGAGCCTCCATCTTGGGGTCCACAGCACTCAAGCCTTCGAATGACAACTGGGAAATTATAATTTAAGATAATTTGTTTAAGTTGCTTGAACACATTTTATACAACAATTACTTTCTTGCATATAATAACAAGTAGGTGTATAGGTAAAAAAGGTAGGTATGTAGGAAAAATTAGGTAAAAAGGTCGGTTTAGAGGTTAGAAATAATTGCAAGGTATTATACAATTACAGTCAAATGTCTTCCATGCTGGCCCAGAGTAGCCTGGGAACGAAAAAATAACGTAGAATATGCCACCCCAGGAGTGTCGTAAAAGGCGACTAAGGGAGATTGATGCCCGGTGTAGCTAGACCAATAAGCATTTGGGGCACATAGGCATAGGTAGGTCCGAAATAGGGTTGTTGACAGGCTGGTGGCCGGCTGTAAAACCTAAGCCAAAACCTTGAGCAGCAGGTATATGGATTGGAATGTTGTCATCCCTATCACTATCGCCGTTCATCGGTCTATCGACATGGTCCTCTCCGTCTCTTATCTTTCTATACATTCATTCATCACTAGCACTTTTCCGGTATGATGGATTATATGAATCAAAAGGGAATGGATGGCTTTATGACGTCTGACCGATATTAATAGAAGAGAAAACATACTGCGCTGACAAACCCAGATGAACTGGAAACAGGGCAGGGAGAAGAAGAAGAGAAATAGCTAATTACAAGATCAATAAGAAAACCTGCCTTCTCTTCACACTTCGCCAGAATACACAACTTGTCTAGCTTCTTAATGCATATCTTAAGTTGCTCCATATGTTCCGATAATGCGCCATATATATCCAACTTGCCGACCAAAGATGGGGGCCTAGCCGTTACCGCCTTCCAATCATCAAACAGCAGCTGATAACATAATGAAAAGTTTAATTCACATTTTTACATAAATAAACCACGACTTATTATACACAAAGGGGTGGCAGGGGGAGCTCGGGCATAGCGCGCTTGGCCTGCGATTGCGTAAACTAAGCAATATTCGCTAAGGCCGGGCATTGGATGGGTGACTAAAAATTTATTATCTCGAGTTCCTCCGTGCTTCGGAAGGCACGTTAAGCCGTTGGTGTCGGCTGTATCTGAAGTCGTTATTACCCACCAACCCGCACTGGGCCAGCGTGGTGGGTTATGGCCCAATCTCCCTATATTCTTCCATCCATATTGAAGGCCCATGCCCCAGCAGTGGGAACATTAAAGGGCCGGTGATGATGATGATAATGGTGGCAAGAGGTGTGTTAGGTAGCGTTACTTACAACTGCGTTAGGTAGGTACCAACTATTTTTATTTGTTTGAAATAAAACAACTTTTACGGATAAGACTCGCGTATAATTTGGTGTATGGCATATTAATTATTTAACCCGACGTTTCGACCCAACCATTATTTAAGATTTGACAAACCGCAAATTCTAGCAAAAGAGAAACGATATATACCTAGAATGATACGTGAAGCTATTGAAATCAAGAAACATCCAAACTTCAATAGGGATAATGGTTGGAACATACCACCTGCTTGGGACCCAATTATTAGAATAATTAAATCCCAACACCGTCCTCATACTGCCAAAAACAATGATACTGTAAGCTCTGTATGTGTAAAACGGAACACCTAAAATATCAAATATTATGACGGTAGTTAATTATTACTTGATTGTGAGGACACCTGTCATCTTCAGTCCCCCTCCAGTCGGGTTAAATAATTAATATGCCAAACACCAAATTATACGCGAGTCTTATCCGTAAAAGTTGTTTTATTTCAAATGTGTAGTGCTCGTGCAAATATAAGAAAACATTATATTTTTATTTGGACATTATTATTAAAAACGAGATGAAAAAATAACTCTTAGCATGCCATGGATTCACCGTGCGGGCGCCGGGTCCATAGTGTGGCAGAGAGGAGAGTCGGTGGCAGCGCCTGGGACCTGTGACCCAAGTGTAGGTTTAAGGCCTATTGCCATCTGTCGGGCACGTGAAGAGCAGTGTACTATTATATTGCTAGATGGTGAATTGCTGATGTATTTTGCTCAGCCGTGCCGTCAACTTCCATTTCAGAATCAACCTTGCGAATATTCAACTTTTTTTAAAAGGATTAAATCATATTTACCCCACTACCTCTTTTTCTAGTTTTAAATAGATACAGGATATAGGAGAAATAGTATTTAAAATGCATAATAATTATTAGATTATATACTATTAAGGGCAACAAAACAAAGAACACCCCTTGACCAGGAAGTGGGATTTTTCGTACGCGTAGCGGGCGCCCAAATCCACTATGGTCGAGTGTGACATAAAATTATTTCGCAAGACAGGGCCTTAATAATACCTATTATCATCTAGCACAACTCACAGTCGATATAGAATGGTACACCATGAGCACTTTGAGCCGTTTGAACATTATCCTTGAGACCGGTTCCCGTGGCTCTTCTGGCGTGACCACCGGCAGACCTTCTGCGGCGGCTTGTTCCGCGGCATGTATGGCGGCTGCGGCAGCTGCTTCTTCGTCTCTCTTTATCATGAACTCTTTCCATTCCTTCTCCTTGATGAAGAGAAATCGCAGCTGCCTATGGACTGTGTCTTCTGAGCCCTAGAGTAATTTTATTTATATTTACCTACGAACGTTGTGAAATTGCGTTAGATATAGGTGCCTACATGTAACAGAAATAGCGCACACCCTGAACACTACCCGTGCTCACTTAGTCTTAAAAAAACTATGATGATATCAAAAATTAAATATCTAATTTTCCATACATTTGCTTTACTGACCGTACAAATTGCACGGGGAAAGAAAAAATTAACAATTCCGTCTTTTTAATAACACCATAGTATTTATATGACTATGTTAGCATGGGTAATATTCAGGGTGTACATACTACGTTGCTTATGTTCCATGTTGTAGTTAAATAGGTACTGAAATAGTAAAGCTCTGCTCGCTGGCACAGTTGGTACCTAGTACCTACTTAAACCAGGCAGAATTTGCTGGCCCAGTGTTAATTGCTGGGTATTAAAACTGAAAATGAAGCCAGGACTAACGGCTTAACATGCATTTCCAAGCAAGGGGAACTCGAGAGATCACCCAACTAATTATCAGCTTTAGCGCGCATTGCTTAAGCGCGGAATTAACTATACGTCGGTGTATATGGGACATGCCTGGCACAGCATGCCCGCGCGTACCTCGTTTGTATAGGCCAGACTGACTGTGACGATCCTCACTACCTAAACGAGGTCCGGCGGGCATGTCTGTAGGCATGCCCGCTGGCATGTCCGTGTAGTGTATTCCCCGTCTTAGTTTACGCAGTCACAGACGCGCCACCGCGCCCAGCCCGGCTAGCATGACCACCAAAACACGAAAAATGTTTCGCTTTGAACTGTCAAAAATCCAATGGATTTTCAAAAGGAAATGGGCAGCTCCATTTTAAAGACAAAAACCATTTCAATCAAAAATCGATTTTTTTTTTTTGACAGTTCAAAGAAATGGCTATAACATACGTATCGTGTTTCGGTGGTCATGCTAGCCTGGGTAGAGCTCCGTATTGTCGCTTGTTATTACTTAATATTGATCCTCCACATATTAAGCGCTAGCCATATTGCAATGCAAGTTTTCAGCCGACACGGCCAGCTTGGAGGTGAACGAATAATTGCCTCCGTTGGTATTTATGCACATTGTGTTGAGGCGCTGCCGTAGCTAAACGACAGAAATTAGCTAAGCTAAGGGAACCTATGAGAAAACTTGAAATTGGGCTAGACCTTTATAGAAATAAAGGTCACATCAGTCAGAATTTTTCTCAATAGTCAAACTTATTTCAATCTTCTTCTCCCTGCCCTGTTCCCAGTCTGTTCCCATCTGGGATAGGCGCAGTATGTTTCCTCTTCCATTCATATCGGTCAGACGTCATCAAGCCATCCACTCTCTTTTGATTCATATCATCCATCACACCGTAAAGGTGCTAGTGATGAATGAATGTATAGAGAAACGAGACAGAACGGACCATGTCGAGAGACCGATGAACGGATGGAGTGATTGGAATGACAACAATCCAATCCGTACTGCTCAGGGTTTTGGCTTAGATTTTACAGCCGGCCGCCTGCCTGACACCGACCCTCTTTGGGTATGCTGTTGTTGGTGGTTTCCCCTTCACCATTCGGGTGCCCCAAAGTGCTCATTGGTCTAAACCGGGCAATCTCCCTTAGTCGACTTTTACGACACCCATGGTTCGCTCCCAGGCCAGCATAGAAGACATATTTCAAAAATAAATACAATAATAAGTAGGTAGTAGATTCTAAGTATACCAAGGGCAAACAAAGAATGCTTCAGATCGCAAGTATTTGACTAATAAGTTTATAAATATGAGATCTGAGGCTTTTTTTTTTATCGCCCGCGGTAAGATCATAGTTTTCTTACTCCCTGACCAGGTGGGACTTTTCGTATGCGTAGTAGGCGGAAAAGTCCACTTTATGGTCAGGTGTGACATAAAATATTATATTTTGTTAAACCACTGGCCGGGGCACGTTCGCTGGGCTCGGCTAGTGCTTTTTGTGGTCGCAATTCTAACCCAACATAACCGATTTTTCAATATGTATAGCGTTTTGAATAGTTTACCAATTTTAAATATTTTGTTACAAATCCTTATAAGACTAAACTATTTTCTTTTCCATTTATTACAGTGGGTAGGTAAGTTGTTTTACAGTACCACAACGAAGGAACGCTACATAGCTTGCTGTAATATAAATAAATCACGCATCTTTCCCCTAAGTGGTAAGGCTTTGGGTGTCGTAACACCAACATTTCGCTAGCTTAAGGTCCCATTTAATACGGGATGAGATTATTGCAATTTTCTAGATAGTGCGACAGGGAAGGTATGGCCCATTTCTCGTTAAACTGGCTTTAATACAAACCTCAAGTATATGAACAAAGTAACTATCGTACACAAGAAGAACCCCATTAACATTGATCTCGCAGTAACTAGAGTTCACGTCATGTATTGTCTGGCGAAACCAATGTATAAAATCTTCTTTTGGCAACGTGTGCTCGCCAGCATATATCATGCGAATGGCATAAGCTTTCTGAAACCAAATATATTACATACATACATACATAAATCACGCCTATATCCCCGAAGGGGTAGAAGGTGAACTAGCACCCACGTTTAGCCAATTAATTGTTTAATTGTTTTCAAATATTACTTATTTGTTTGATATTTCTACATTTAACGTTAACAAATTATCTAGTAGTTCTACGATAGGTTTTTTCTCAATAGTCAAACTTATTTCAATCTTCTTCTTCTCCCTGCCCTGTTCCCAGTCTATTTGGGATCGGCAGTATGTTTCCTCTTCCATTCATATCGGTCAGACGTCATCAAGCCTTTTTTTTTAAGGAACTAGGCTGTTGGCCGAGAGGCCTTTACAGCATCTACCGGGTTTTTTGGGGAAGGCGAAGGACCTTGACCTAAAACCAAACGTGTCCTCAAGCCTTGCAGTCGAGCACTCCCTGTGAGGGTGCCTTCACGGCAGGCGTCCCCCGTGGGGGGATAATACCGTTCGAAAAATGCGTAGTTATTACTTAAGCCTCACTCAAACAGCAGCAGTCAGCAGTGGTTGGCAGTTGTAATGTAGGTACCTAACAATAAGGACATTTAATCAAACCAGCGCGGTCAAAGTTTGTTCGGGTTCACCACCGCCACCGTCCCGCCACCGCTGCTATTTGAGTGAGGCTTTACAGTTAGGTACTATATAAAACTTAATAAGAACTAAATAGATACTAACCAAGGCAAGCCTTTGAAAATTTTCCTCCACTACGTCAAGCACAGATCGTACGTCAAGCTCCGGTAGAGCCATTGCTTAATTATATTTACGTGTTTATTCCTGATTATTCTTTGTTACCCTACCTAGTTATTTTAAAATTAATAACAAAGATAATGTAAACATTATTGACATAACATTGTTGATATTAAGGATGCCCGTGTCCGCCTCAACATCCCGTTGTCATGGCAATAAAAGAGTATATAATACACTACGTTTGTTCATCTATGTCCACAGATTATTCAAGTTGTAGAGACGTTTTTAATGAATACATTTATAATACAATTTTTAAGCAGTATATACGACGCGCACAAAGTCCGGCGCACAAAAAATCCGTGTACAATAAAAAAGTAGTAAAATTGTTTGTAACATTTATTTATTGTTCAAATAAACATACATTAATCACACGGGTTGACATCTACAAAGGGATGGCAAAGTTTGTATATAACCCTTACTACATCTTTAATAGCCTATTTTCAATTTCATCCTACGGTAATCGGAGTGTTGCTAGGTGGTGTGCCGAAAACCGCTTTCTGTCTATTTTTCATTGTAACTCTACTGCCGCACTCAGAGACGTCAACTAACGATAATCAGTACTTAATGTCAAAAAATGACAATTCAAAACTCGTCTCTATTCTTGTCGGGTCTTTTAGTCTAGATTTAAATGAAATGTTTTGACATTAAGTACTCATTAAATTTATTTGACGTCACTGAGTGCGGCAGTTAGTCGCCTTGTACATGTGTACATAAATGCTTCTATCATCGTACTAGGCAACTAAAGGTAAGAAATACAATAAAGAATGGGCAGCAGCTTTCATAGTGAACCACCTAACACTACTGCTATTAAATAGGCTCTCGGCCTATTTACAAGGCACCCAACATTGCTAGCCTCTGCCTAATATAATATAAGCCAAGTATGACTGTAAAATATTTCTAGCAGTATAAGCTAAATTTTCTCACAGATGTTTATTAATATGAGTTATAAATTATAATCTGCATTACCATGTTTATTAGAACATAATATCGGCCAAACATTCTATACTCTAATATCTATTGGTACGAAATTTGTTAAATCTGTTGTTAAATCTGTTATTAGAATTCCAGTTGTTCTGTTGTCTGGACTTATATCTGAATGGTGTGTCTTTTGTCTTGGAATAAGAGAAGCTTCTCGCCATTTCTTCTAGTTCTTCAGGCACCTCCTATAAAAGTGTAAGTCAGAAAAAAATCCCTTTAGAAATAGTCAAGAACTATATCACAAAAGTAGTAGATGTAAGTAAGTTGTTCTTATGAATAAATATTTAGAAAATGTGGTGACGGCAGAGTAGAATACAATTGTCACCACCCCAAATCTCTCCCGTGGGTGTCGTACAAGGCATCTAAGGTTAAATCAGTGATGAGGAATGGGCAGCAGCGTTCCTCTTATACCTACCACCTAGCAAAGAACTGTGACTTGCCCGATAAATGGCAATAGGCTCGCCACCTATTACATGGGACCTAGCATAATTGGCGAAGCGTGGGTGCTAGTTCACCTCTGCCTACCCCTTTGGGGATATAGGCATGAATTATGTATGTATTTAGAAAATTTTCCTGATGAACATCAACATGAAGGAGATTAACATTAACCCACCTGTTTAGCTTCCCTCAAGACAGCTATCAGACTTTTCGCCTGTCTTTCATTTTCAGTAGTAAGTATTGTGTGGGATTCACCCCTATTCTGTTGTCTCCCAGTTCTTCCAATTCGATGAATATAATCTTCAGAGGTGTTTGGAAAGTCAAAGTTGATGACATGTGTTATTCCATCAACATCTATGTTTTTAAAAACAAGAAATATAAAGGTTACCACACAAAATCAATTTGCATACGTCCATATTATACATATAATTTATGAATTGTTTGTGCCGTGTGGTGACGGCGGAGTAGAATACAATTGTCACCACCCCAAATCTCTCCCGTGGGTGTCGTACAAGGCGACTAAGGATAAATCAGTGATGAGGAATGGGCAGCAGCGTTCCTCTTATACCATCTAGCTATGTACCTACTGCGATTTTTGTGCCCGATAAATGGCAATAGGCTCGCCACCTATTACATGGGACCTAACATAACTGGCGAAGCGTGGGTGCTAGTTCACCTCTGCCTGCCCCTTCGGGGATATAGGCGTGATTTATGTATGTATGTATGTATGTATTTATGAATTGTAATTCAAGAACGGCTACTAATAGCAATAGTCAACACCACAAAGTACAAAAATTTGTGTATATTTTTCAGTCAAAAACGATTAGCATTCTATATTTACCACACAGAGGCAAAGAATATTGCAGAGATTAACTACAATTCGTAGTTAAATAAATATTGATTTTACATCAGTAAAGTCAACTTACCAAGACCTCTTGCAGCTACATCAGTAGCAACCAGGATGTTAGTAGTGCCATTCTTGAATTTGTTTATTATTATGTCTCTCTGTAACTGTGTCTTATCGCCATGAATACCCATAGCTGGCCAGCCGTTTCTTCTAAGCATCAGTGCTATAGTGTCTACATACTTCTTAGTGTTTGTAAATACTAAAAGTTTACCATATCCATCACCTTTAATGTTGTGCATTATTGATTTAAATCTGTGAAACAACAAATATTTGTTACTTTAATAATTTAATTACTTGGGGCCTGTTTTACAATCTACAAGTAAGTTCTGAGTAGCTCACTTGGCAGTTTAATTGACATATATTTCATATTACAACTGCCAAGTTAGCTCAGAACTTACTCAGAACTTACTTGTCGATTGTGAAACAGGCCCTTAATCTAATTATAATATTTTAGTTAGTAATATAATAAATTTTATATTAATTGCTCAGCATACTGCTTACCAACTTGGGACACATAAATGACATAGGGCAAATCACCTAAAACAGCATACCCAAAGAGGACTATAATAATAATTAATAAATAATAATAAAAACATGCACAGACCCGAGATAACCTGGGGACATGGGGACATGACATGGTAGATAAATTACTATAATTTAATACACTCACTTGTCTAGTTTTTCTTCTTGGTCACAAATATAAATATGTTGTTGAATGTTATGATTAGCTGATAGCTCAGTAGAACCAACATTGACCTGGACATAATTTCCCAAATAATCTTGCGCCAATGACCGTACTTCCTTAGGCCAAGTAGCTGAAAACATTAGAATTTGCCTCTCAAGAGGCACTCCTTCCAAAGCTTGTCTTATTTGAGGTTCGAAACCCATATCCAACATTCTATCGGCTTCATCTAATACTACATAAGTACATCTACTCAGATTCGTGACTTTACTGTCAAGGAAATCATTCAACCTTCCTGGTGTGGCAATAACAATATCCACACCGGCTTGCAGAAGGTCTGCTTGTTTGTTCCTATTTGCTCCACCGTATATGCAAGCACATCGTATACCTAACAAAGATTGAAAATCTTTTGCAACTTCTTCAATTTGTCTGGCTAGCTCCCTTGTTGGAGCTAACACAAGCACTCTGGGCCCCTTGCCTTTACGACCTTCCACCTCCTTAATGTGCACAACAGCTGGTAAAAGATAAGACAATGTTTTGCCAGTTCCAGTCTGAGCAATACCAACAAAGTTCTGTCCACTCAGAGCAACTGGCCATCCTTGAGCTTGGATTACTGTTGGTGATTTAAAACCTTCTTTTTGCAAAAAATCTTTTATATATTCTGGAAACTTGCTACTAGCAATATCTGTATACGGGTCCGGTATATTCTTCCCAATTATTGTAATTTTGTGTTCATTGCGATAGACATCAATGTCTTTTGGTTCCAATACATTGACAGAATATGTTCTGCAATAACTGTAATAAATCTGCTTTCGCCGGAGATGGAAAATTCGTAGCTTTGGTAATGTCGCTGAACCAATTAAACATTTGGATGTAATATGTCTTGCATCATGAAATAACCTAAAATCAGAAAGCATGTATCAAAATTATAAACTATACACATCAAATAATTCGGTAAATAACACGGTTCTAATAATGGGCATTGATTATATTCTAAAATCGTTTTGTTGTCTGTAACTATGCTTTGAAGACAATATGGAAAATATTATAATTTATTAAATAACAAACATTTTATCTACTATTACTTACACTTTGGATAAATCATTGCGTCTTAATAAGTTTCTCACAACTTGAAAGGCCATTATTTCGCATTAAATTCTTATAAATATGTGGTTGTAACAATAAACTTTTTTGAAGGTTATATTTTCTTTGAACTACTTATTACTTTTAAATATGTAGATTTTTAATATTCAATCCAATATCAATTGTCAACACAATTTCTATTATATTTGTTCTAATGCCGATGTTAGAAAACTTTTTACATAAATTGGAGCACGCACAGTGTGCTTGGTGTTTTGCCCAAAGAGTATAAAATACACTACGTTTAGTTTTGACTTTTGCTGTTAACAATGTCAAGTAATAGTGTTCTGTGACTTCTGTGGTTGTAGTGTGGTACAGATAAGTCCGCGCGTGGTTAAAATTGGAACTAAAATTTCGTTTGTTTCGTTTGTATGGAGTTTGGAGTGTCAATGCTAGCGAGCAGCGCCACCCCTCGCGCGCGTACTTATCTGGACCGCACTCTAATGTCATGGCAATCAAATCAAATGCCGCTAGTCAAGAGTTTTTTTTTTAATTCTCCCTATATTTTAGGGAAAGCAAAGGGTCTAGCCCATACAGCCAAGTCCTTAGTGTATATTTTATCTGAAGTCTTATCAAATAATGAGTGGGTGAAATGTATGAATTTACGTTAAAATATGGGTGTCACATATTTAAACGCATCTAGGGAGTGCTTGGCGCCAGTCAAATGGTAACAAAGTTCATGATGGTGCCTGATAAAACCACTTTTTATAGTAGTCTTCACAACAACATCAAACACGTCACAATACTTATTTTCAATGATTCTGCATAATTGCACATTGGCACGGATGTTTGTGCATTAAAATAACACCACTCTCACTCAAAAAATTAACTCTGTAACAATTTTTGAATAAGCGAAACTAAATCTGACTGACACCATGAAACGCGCCAAACACTTCCATTGTTATATTCTCCCTATATTTTAGGGAAGGCAAAGGGTCTAGCTCATACAGCCATGTCTTTGGTGTATATTTTATCTGTAGTCATATGAAATAATGACTGGGTGAAATGTATGACCAACAGGCCGTGTGGTGACGGCAGAGTAGAATACAATTGTCACCACCCCAAATCTCTCCCATGGGTGTCGTACAAGGCGACTAAGGATAAATCAGTGATGAGGAATGGGCAGCAGCGTTCCTCTTATACCACCTAGCAATGTACTGAGACTTTTGTGCCCGATAAATGGCAATAGGCTCGCCACCTATTACATGGGACGTAACATAATTGGCGAATCGTGGGTGCTAGTTCACCTCTGCCTACCCCTTCGTGGATATAGGCGTGATTGTATGTATGTATGAAATGTATGAATGAATTAAATTTTACGTTAAAATATGGGTGTCACACATTTTAACGTATCTAGGGAATGCTTGGCGCGAATTTAATGGTAACAGAGTTCGTGATGTAGACTGACAAAGTGGACAAAACCACTTTTTACGTGGTTTTTACTACAACATCAAACACATCACAGGACTTATTTTCAATGATTCTGCATAATTGCACATCGACACGGATGCTTGTGCATCAAAATAACACCACTTTCACTGCACAAAATCCACTCCGGAACAATTTTTGAATTAGCAAAAATAAATCTGACAATTTGATTTTTTTTTCTTAAATTGTACCTATATTTTAGGGAAAGCAAAGGGTCTAGCCCATACAGCCATATCTTTTATCTTTCCATCTAGGAAGGCAAACGTTTTCATTCATACATCCAGGACTGTGACGTCATCGCGTTCACCCCCTACAGAAACGCTAGTCCTACTTATCATTCAAGTTCAAAATTTAAGATTTTTAAATACAAATTCTGACATGTGTTGTCCACCAGAGCTGCTTCGCGCGGCAAATGCCTCGCGAGGCCGCTTTACTCTGCGTGGATCCGCCTAATGAAGATGACACAAATTGTACGATTTGCTTTGTAAAAGGGAACAATAAAATTGAAATAAAACTTAGGTTTATAGAATTATTTATATTCTGGAATTTAAGAATACAGACAGGACTGTGGAATGGGCGCTGGTATACATTATTTTATGTGAACAGCATGACAATTATTCGAAGAAAATTTTCAAAGACAGCAAACTTTACGGAACAATTAGCTAATCCTCACTAGAATCACAGCTAATAAATTATCACAGTGCAAAAAAACCTTACTTAAACAATTAGTTGGCCAACTACTAGTGTACAGCTGACCAAGTAATAGATTACTATACAAGTATAAAGTAACCTTTAAAATAAATTAATCTAACAATAATTATAAATCCAGGCAAACATACGATGGACACAATATTACTTTCACACAGTATTCCTATGAGGATTCGCTACTAATTATAATTATAAATACACTTAAAAATTAATAGTCTGAAGAGAAACGTTTATGACCGGCACCACCGCCGCCACCCGGCTTGCCTCTGCCAAAATTGCTTCCACGTTTGAAGGTGCCGCCACCACCACCACGACCACTTCCGTATCTATTCCTATTCCAACCCCCACCACCACCACCGCAGCGGTCTGCCATTGTTTGTAGTTGAGGGTTTATGATCTATAAATAAAGACAAATAACTAATTAAACCAAAAAAAATTTTCTTGACATTTGCTTCAAAAAATAGTTTTTAATTTTATAATATTCCTATTAATAGCTCAACTATTAACAGTTTATCAATAAATGGCCATAACCTAGCCCTTCTTCCATTTTCGAGGGACGATGCCTATTCCCCAGCAGAAGTCACATTAAAGGGCTGATAAACTATACACCACTATAAAAATACTATTGATATTTAGTACTCATTTAGGAACAAAAATACTTATAATAATAGTATATGTATAATATAACACTATTGCAAGTCAACAGTTTTCCCACATTTTGTCAACAATTATATTGATATATCCTAACATATTTCCTATACACATATCCTAACTATCAAAATTTTGTAATTGATAAGTATGGAATCACTAGATTTGATAATATTATTAGTAATAGAACATGCTCTTGTTTGAAAAACTTTACAACTATATCATACATTGTTTTTATTATAATACAATAAATTAAACAAATTATGTCACAACATCTGAGGATGGGATCCAGACAAATAGGTGTGGACACCGAAGGCATGTAGCTGTAATTAATATACCTCATACTTGCATTCATGTCACGCTATAGAAAAACGTACCCATGCCAAAGGTATGAGGAACTTATTAGTAATAACTAATACTTTAATGAAACATACCTGATTTGCTTCCTGGAGTACTGATACAAGATCTTTAGCCTGGCGGGAATTTGATGGTGTGAAAAATGCATATGATGTCCCTTTCGTTTTTGAACGACCTGTTCTGCCAATTCGATGAATATAATCCTCTGAAGAATTTGGGTAATCAAAGTTAATAACATATTTGATACCATCCACATCTGAAATAAAAAATAATAATAATATGGGTGGTAATATCACACATATTCAAAGCTCAGAACAGATTAAATACATGCAGTATGTAAATCTGTTGCAAACTTGGAAGATGTAAAAAGCTCCTGAAATAAACTTAATATTAATGATGTACGTAACTCATATCAAAGTATTACTTACATGAATGAGTTACACAGATATCAAACAATAGTCAATATTGCCTCTCACTCTGAACCCTGGAGTCTTGTTAAGGGCATGGTGTAATAAATTATTCTTTAGTCTTGAATCATATTTCCACATTGCCCCATTAAAAACTCCATTAGTTTGGCCGAAATAGAAAACCCTTGACCTCTTGCCGAAGATCTCAACCGATGGTCAAGTTTTTCAACGATGCACTTCCATACCATCTCAATGTCTTATCAATCATTTGTAAAATGTAGTGCATCACCAGGTTTTCAACAACTGTCAAGTGTATCCGTGATAACGGACATACCATCAAGCATTTCCGGCCTTGGGTCCACTCACAGTGAAAGGCACTTATGAGGCACCTTTATTATGACGAGTTATTGCATTCTCATTACTGCATCAGACTAGTTGCCATCCTACCAATCCAGTGCAGTATAGTCCCAATTTTCCCAATTTGGGATGGTTATCACTCAGAACACAATAACTTTCCGCCAGTGCCTCTGAAATTATAAAACAAATGCAGATTATAAAATTATAATGGCAGATTGTGGCATTTGTATTTCAAATTTAAAAATATGCAAATAAGCAATTTTATATTAATCAACATACCAAGTCCTCTGGCAGCTACATCAGTTGCTACAAGAATACTTGCTCTGCCTTGTTTAAATTGATATAATGTTTCATCTCTTTCTTGTTGTGTCTTATCACCATGCATACAGACAGCAGGCCAACCATACCGTCTTATATTCCTAGTGATATTTTCTGCTTTCCTTTTTGTTTCAACAAATATTATAGTTTTTGCCCCAGGCTCTTGAATTTGGCCTATTTCTTGAAGCAACACATTTAATCTGAAAAAAGTTTTTTTTAATATTCATAGTTAAAACAGATCACTGGAAATATTTATTTATATAAATCAGATCTTCTTAGAGGATATATATTTCTTCTAATCAAGGGAATCATACTTAATATAAGTCATCATTAATGTTTTTAAATTGCACCAAACTTAGTTTAAAACTTACTTATTTTCTTTTTCATGCTCCTGACATACATCTACAATTTGTAGAATATTGTGATTAGCAGATAATTGCAAAGATCCAATATTTATTTGTTGATAATCACCCAAATAATCTTCAGCAAGTTTTCTGACTTCCTTGGGCCATGTTGCTGACCACATCAATGTTTGTCTGTCTGGGCGAATCTGTTCAATAATTTTTCTAATTTGAGGCTCAAAGCCCATGTCTAACATACGGTCAGCTTCATCCAAAACTAAATAAGTACACCGCTGTAAATTGGTAGTTCCCCTTTCCAAGAAATCTATCAATCTGCCAGGTGTGGCGATCACAATTTCAACACCTCTTTCTAAATCACGAGCCTGTTCTCTTTTTGGAGCTCCACCAAATACACATGTGTTACGTACATATGAAGCATTTCCAAAATCAGAAGCAACTTGCTGAATTTGCTGGGCTAACTCCCTAGTTGGTGCCAGCACTAACACAATTGGTCCATCCCCTCGTCGAATTGGTGGCTGATTATTGATATGGACAATAGCAGGCAGCATGTAAGCCAATGTTTTCCCAGATCCAGTCTGAGCTATTCCTACTAAATTCTTACCAGACATAGCAATGGGCCATCCTTGAGCCTGGATAGGTGTGGGTTCTTTATATCCCATACTACTGATACTTTGCATGACATAGTCAGGAAAATTGGCTTCTTCAAAGTGCTGAATGGGATTAGGGACTTCAACACCACTTACAGTGATTTCATGTTGCCCTCTATATTCTTCCACTTCATATGAAGTTCTTTTTAGGACTGTTGGATGCGGATTATAGAAGTCCTTGTTAAATGGTTGCAATGACATGCTATCCCAATTCGGGCGCCGCATGTTTTGACCACCAGTAAACTCTTTCTTCCCACCACCACCGCCGCCGCCGCCGAAACCACCAGATCCACCAAATCTGCTTCCACCTCCGCCACCAAACCGTGACGCTCCGTTACTTCCAAACTTGCTAGCACCATTAAATTTGGAACCGCCGTTTCCACGGCTATTATTCCAACTACCAGACCTAAAACAATGACCATACTATAGTAGGTATATGACTCAGTAGTAACACCCAACTTTAATTCAATAGTCATTCCGCGCATGCCTACTATTGAAATTAACATCGATCGATTATAGTATAACTTAAAAAACATATGCATAGATCCATTAAATTAGTTTGGCCCAAAAGTTACATGACCAAACATGAGTGAAATATATACGTATACAGTAATTTTGTTTAGAATTGACTTTCATGGACCGTTAACCAATGACTATCGGCGTTAGAAACTGAACTACAATAAAATCGATCCAAAAATAATCCGAATAGATCGAAATTAAATATATAAACTTCAACTTACATGATTACTGATGTTTATAGATCGGAGATGTTGCAGATTTATGCAGATTAATTTTTAAGCAGGGTCGATCTGGAACCAAAATGGACGAACGTGTACAACTGTACAACACATACAATACTATTTCAAATGCGTTAACTTTTATATCAAACACTTTGATCACATTATTTTATCAAGAGAACTAACAAAGCTTGCAATAAAGTTAAAATGAATACCAATTAATGTAATTTTAACATAATACTGACAAATTAACACGTCTCACCTTCACCACTGCTCTATGTTGAAAGAAGGAATGAAATTGCATGAACGAACGAGATTAAAATTAGCGTTGCGCGATGGCCAAGGGTTTATTCGACTATTCAAATGATTAGTCGATGGTGTTCAATTCATCTCGAATTTACTCGACCTAAATTGAAAGCAGATTTTTTTCTATAATTCAAAAATTGTTTTAGAGTTAATTTTGTACTGTGAAAGTGGTGCTATTTTGATGCGCAAGCATCCGTGTTGATGTGTAATAAAAATTAAGCAAAATCATTGAAAATAAGTTTTGTGATGTGTTTGATGTTGAGAATTTAATAGTGGTGTTCACCACCTCAAAGAGAATACAATACTACGTAAGAAGAGACGGGACTCCATAGAGCAAAATTAATCCGACCAAATGTCAAAATTAAGTACCTCAACGTAGCCAACCTAAAAACTGATAAACAAAGAGTTCTGCCAACCTAAAGGGCAAAATAGAGATGTGCCACCTGCTATTCAAAATTTTATCGATATCGATGAACGCATCGACCTGCACTTTATTAAAAACAATAATTTTAAAATTTCTACTGAGACACTATACCTCGTTTTTTAACTTTAAAGTACTGAATCAAACAAGTAGATGTTATAAATAAATTATCAAGGCTAACCATAATCTATGGGCAGTACTTTTATTAAAAAACGAAGTATGTGTTCACTTTGATATTTGAAATAAAAAAACTTTCTGTTGTACTGTTTATAATCTATGTTTGTATTTTATTAATTTTCAAATAACTTTCTTCTTTCAAGGAGTTAACTGCATGTTAGAAGTTTCAGAATTTGACTTAGGTCGTCGCTTTCTTAAAACTGAAATTAAATAAATATAAATGATTATAGAACTATATTTAATACCAATAATTAATAAACATTATATTTAAGATTTTAACTGACCATGCAACACCTTACTCTCTTTTCATATCTCAATTTTTTCGATTCATCTCGAACTTCAGAAACCGAAAAATGCACGAAACATCTGTAATTAAACAAATTATTTATTTATTTAAATCAAATTGTATTAAGTTTAGCTTTGATGACGTAAAATGAATAAATTATTATGTATTATTATTGTTACCAAGACTTTGTTCTAGTTTACAACTTTAATTAAAAGCATCGATATTGATTTTTAACCATGTGATCATAACATCACTATTTTTGCACAGGTTAATGTTTTGAATAAAATTATTAATATTACATCCAATTGTATTATAAAAAATACAAAATAATGTAAAATTGTTAATGAACTACTCACCGAAGCTCATCCAGAGTAAATTGGGCCTTAAAAACCGTTGTGTTGTTTTTTGTACAGATTTCAAACCACAAATTTCACACTTTTTATACTTCTTGCTGAAGAAGATTTACCAATATTTATGTTTATATAACACGCTTTCAGAAGCTGCTTAAGAATTTGCAATTACATTTAACTGCCGATCAACACAGACTTTGATATAATATAATTGTTTTTTATTTAAACTATACGACTAAACGACCGTTGCGCTGACAGATTAATGACTTTTCACCCAAGAACGAGAAAGGTTGAGGAATAGAGTGAAACAGATATAGTCGCCATTAAAATTCACTTAAGTTTCATAGAACGTTTTTTCTGTATGAAGTTGCGACAGACTGCACCACCTCATCAGTCGATGTTGCCGACTGAGTTCTGTATCAATCCTTTTTGATATGTTTTCTGTTTACTTTTTAATATTTTTTGATACTCGTTTTGTTTTTGATACTTGTCAGTTGTATTTTGTTACGTCTATGAATACAGTCCTCGGCTACTAAAAGGGTGTTTCTCTGTAGCTTTTGCCACCAACCCCGTCTACATCGTTTACAAAAGGTCCTTCGATTGGTCCGCACGGTGAAGACCGCCTTGCGAGCGTCGTTGAATGATCGCGTCCCAAAGGAAGAAGTGCTCCTCACTATGCTCGTAGAGGCAGAAGCACTTGTTAACAGCACACCGTTGAGGGACGTTCCATGCGACCCTGCCGCTCCCGAAGCCCTCACATCCTTCCATTTCATCATAGGATCATCGTCACCATACCATCCCATTAAAGTAGATATTAGGGTCAATTCTGACGTGGTTCTCTAAACTTAAAACTAAATTTAATATCAGTCTGTCCTCTTTATCCTGTATTGAGAATGAAAGAGAAACACTGTTGCCAAATTAATCTTAGTTTTAGAGAACCGTTGTCAGAATCGACCCTAGTGGAGATTTATTTAGTAGGAGTGATTGGAGGAAGTCACAATGCTTATCGGATATGTTCTGGAGCCGTTGGGTTAAGGAATACCTTCCCCTAATCACTCCCAGGAGGTCGCCCCGGAATTGTCGATCGCAAGATCTAAACGTAGGCGAGTTAGTTGTGATAGCGGACGGTACTCTTCCTAGAGGAACATTGCCACGGGGTCGTATCACGGCCGTTCATCCCGGAAAAGACGGAGTTATCCGCGTGGTAGAGGTAACCACACGTGGCGGCCGCCTTCTTAGACCGGTGACCAAGATTGTTAAGTTGCCGGTTGACATCAACCACTCCCCTGCACCAGATGGCTCCGCCAGGGTGGTGGAGGATGTTGCCGACTGAGTTTTGTATCAATCCTTTTTGATATGTTTTCTGTTTACTTTTTAATATATTTTGATACTCGTTTTGTTTTTGATACTTGTCAGTTGTAATTTTTACCTCTATGGTGAATACAGTCCTCGGCTACTAAAAGGGTGTTTCTCTGTAGCTTTTGCCACCAGCCCCGTCTACATCGTTTACAGTCGCGTTATGATCTCTGTTACCATTAAATTCGCGCCAAGCACTCCCTTACTGCCGCACTCAGAGACGTCAAATAACGTTAATGATTACTCAACGTCAAAAAATGACAATTCAATACTAGTCGCTATTCTTGCCGGGTCTATGGTCTAGATTTGAATGAAAAATTTTGACAATAAATACTCATTAAAGTTAATTGACGTCTCTGAGTGCGGCAGTATATAAGCGTTAAAATGTGACACCCATAATTTAATTTAACATAAAATTCATTTCATTCATTCATAGTTAGTTTTAAATTCTCCCTATATTTTAGGGAAGGCAAAGGGTCTAGCCCATACAGCCAAGTCTTAGTGTATATTTTATCTGTAGGCTTATGAAATAATGAGTGGGTGAAATGTATGAATGAAATGAATTTTACGTTAAAATATGGGTGTCACACATTTAAACGCATCTAGGGAGTGCTTGGAACGAATTTGATTAGCGTTTCTGTATTCGGGGGTTACCCCCGAATACAGAAACGCTACTCAAATTTTGGGGACTGCTTATCAAGTTAAGTGGACAGTACCTGTCAGAATTTGTATGGAACGTCAATTTTGACAAAAATTAAATGTTAAGCAGGTCTCAAACTATTCGGGGGAAAGTCCACTCAGTAGGCCTATTCGCTCACTTTTTTTGACAGTTGAAAGGAATGATTCCCAAACTATTTACTTATCCATTGCTGTTTTCACAGGACAAGTGTCACAAAAGCGTTATAGTAAAGTAGTAATGGATCAGTAAATAGTTCAGTGATTATCACTCTCAAGTGTCAAAAAAATTTAGCGAATATGCCTACTGAAACAATTTTTGAATGATTGAAATAAAAATTTGACTGGCGCTATTGAAAGCCCGCCAAGCACTCTTCACCCACTCATTATATCATATGACTACAGATAAAATATCATACTTAAAACATAGCTGTAAAACATATGGAATTCTTCCTATATTTTATCAAAAAAAAACATAAATATATATATATGTCAGTCATGCATGTCAGTGGAGTGCATAGAGGACAAAGTAGTGTATTATATACTCTTTGAAACCATGCTTGGTGAGCTTTGAATGGTGTCAGTCAAATTTATGTTTCAATCATTCAAAAATTGCTTAAGAGTGGACTTTGTGCAGTGAAAGTTTGTTGTTGTGTGTTATTTTGATGCGCATTTATTAGGAATCATTGAAATAAAAGTGTCGTGACATGTTTTTGACGTTGAGATTTTTATAGTCGTTTTGAATACATCATCAGTCGCCATCATGAAGTCTGATAAATACCATTCAATTCGCGCCAAGGACTTCTAAGATGCGTTAAAATGTGTTTCACCCATATTTTAATGTGAAATTCATTTATTCCTTTTATTATTCATTCAAATTTAAGAAAAGTAAATGAAAATGTATTGAAGAAAGTGCCTAAAAGACTAGTTTTCAAGAACGATAAACCGATTTAAAAAAATATATTGGTCAGAATGTCAGTTGTGTCATCCATCCATCCAGTCATCAGTCAGAGAGAGTGTTTGGCGCGTTTCGTTGTGTCAGTCAGATTTATTTTCGCTAATTCTAAAATTGTTACAGAGTGGATTTTGTGCAGTGAAAGTGGTGTTATTTTGATGCACAAGCATCCGTGTTGATGTGCAATTATGCAGAATCATTGAAAATTCATTTCATTCATACATTTCACCCACTCATTATCTCATTTGACTACGGATAAAATATACACTCAAGACATGGCTGTATGGGCTAGACCCTTTGCCTTCCCTAAAATATAGGGAGAATTAAAAAAAAACACAGTCATCAGTCAAATAGTTTGACACTGGCAGTCAGTGAATGAATGAAATTTATTTGTTTGCGACAGTGTGCGTGCCTGCCAGTGCCAGCTCCAGCTTGCCTGTCTCTGTGTAGATAAAAGTTTTGAGTTCGTATGTGAATTTATTGTAATCGTGGTGTTCAAAATTATTTTTAATTTTAATTAAAACGATCGTTAAAATGGCTATGCAACCTCACAGTAAAAAGAGAGTTTGTTATTATTACGATAGTAAGTATTACTATAGTTTCTTACCCGCCATAGCATTTCCGAAGTTTCCATTCGCTAGTTAATTTTATGAAAAAGCCTTGAACAAAAATATCTTCGTTTGCAGTAATATTCTTATGTTGTAAATTTCGGACTTTATTGATAAATATTTATTAATTACCATACATTAAACTTATTGAAAAATTTATCTAATTGTGGCTCAAGACGCTTGAAAGCGTCTGTACTCAATCCTTGTTCGTGATTGGTCAGAATGCTTTTGTTCGCGTCTCTCAAATATGATACAGACTGTTATGTGTAAAGCTTGAAGTGGAATTGAGTAACAATAGCATTAAAAGTTTAAATTGATCAAGTGTTATTGTTTTGTGATTTCAGGTGATATTGGGAATTATTATTATGGACAGGGTCACCCTATGAAACCTCATCGCATACGTATGACCCATAATCTGCTTTTGAACTATGGTCTCTATAGAAAAATGGAAATTTATGTAAGTTTATAAGAAATAATTCAATAAATTGCAATTAAAATATTTAATCAAGTATGGTATTTTAAAACGCAATAATATTCAATATTGATAATTTGTGTATATTTTATTTTTTATTTTTAGGAAATTATTTCATTACAATATAATATTTATGTACATAAAATATGCTTTCATATTCAGCTTCCATTTCATTATTATTGTTTTAACTCATTATAGGACATGGTGGTCTACAATATACAATAATTGTCATAAAAGAAAAATGAATGACTTATATTGTAATTTACTCAAAAGTGTTGCATCCCAATAACTTGGTGCTTCACTGGCCATAATCCTCACCAGCCTTTTAATATTCCGACTGCTGGGGCACGGGTCTTCCCTATAGATGGGAGAATGGGCCATAACCCACCATGCTGGCCCAGTGCTGTTTGGTGGGTATTAACATCTGCAGAAGCAGCCAGAACAGACAGCTTTATGTGCCTTCAGAAGCACAGATAACCCAAGACAATAAATTTTTGGTTACCCATCAGATGACTGACCTTAGCGAACATGGCATAATTTACAGGCCAAGCACTCTATGCCACTGCACTAGTGAGCGGCTCCATTGGCCATAAGTCCTATAATCATTACAATTAATTCTTTCTCAACTCGTGTGGTCATGGCAGAGCAGTATACAATATTTGATAAATTGAATTTGAATTATTATTTGATAAATGCAAAACAGTATATTTGTTTTATCCAAGTACATTTTAGATTTTAATCTGATTACTGTCCGGTCCCTATTGTGGTTGTAAAATAAGGAGACTTAAAGATAAAGACCTAGCATTATAATGCAATATTTGTGCCTGACTGATGCTAACAGGACCCAATGTAGTTTTTGAAAAGAGGCTGTTAATATACCTCTGCAAAAAAAATTGATGTGATTTATGTATGTATGTATTATAAAAATTCTCACTAATAAGTTTTGATATTTATCCCACACAGAGACCACACAAGGCAACAGCAGACGAAATGACTAAATTTCATTCAGATGATTACATAAGGTTCCTGCGTTCAATTAGACCTGATAACATGTCGGAGTATAACAAACAAATGCAGAGATGTTAGTATTTTTCACATGCCCTTTTTTATACAAGTTATAACATTGTGACTTGTTATACATATTTCAAAGTAATTATGCTATTTAATTTTCATTATTTTAATTAATAGTGAATAATTTTTATATTATTTATTTATAGTTAATGTTGGAGAAGATTGTCCAGTCTTTGATGGTCTTTATGAATTCTGTCAATTATCTGCCGGAGGGTCAGTGGCTGCTGCAGTAAAGTTAAATAAACAAGTAAGTAATACTTGAATACATAAAGTCACTGTGCACAAGTTTCATGATTATTTACATTTACCCTGTTATTCATAAAAAACTAAATAGCTCTTGAAACACTCTTTTAACTTAAATGCTCTTTCTGTGTATATTTTGATTGTAATGTGTTTTCAGGCATCTGAAATCTGTATTAATTGGGGTGGCGGCCTTCACCATGCTAAAAAGTCTGAGGCCTCAGGCTTCTGCTATGTAAATGACATTGTACTAGGAATATTAGAACTGTTGAAATATCACCAGAGAGTTCTATACATTGATATTGACGTACATCATGGTGATGGAGTCGAAGAAGCATTTTACACCACTGACAGAGTTATGACTGTTTCTTTCCATAAATATGGGGAATATTTCCCAGGCACAGGCAAGTTTTTATCAATAGTTTACTTTTTTTTTCCAGATAATTATTTATTAATTGGTAAAAATTTTGGTGGTGATGGCAGAGTAGAATACAATTGTCACTACCCCAAATCTCTCCCGTGGGTGTCGTACAAGGCCACTAAGGATAAATCAGTCATGAGGAATGGGCAGCAGTGTTCCTCTTATACCACCTAGCAATGTACCTACTGCGACTTGGAAATGGCAATAGGCTCGCCACCTATTACATGGGACCTATCATAACTGGCGAAACGTGGGTTCTAGTTCACCTCTGCCTACCCCTTTGGGGATATAGGTGTGATGTATTTAAAAATTTAGCTTAAGTTTAGTGTTTTTCATATTGAATAAATTTCAATTAACAGTCCCTTTTCAAATACGATTTTTAATATATTTTTTGTATCTATGAAAAATATTTATCATTTTAACAGGAGACCTACGTGACATTGGTGCTGGTAAAGGAAAATATTATGCAGTGAACATCCCACTGCGTGATGGAATGGATGATGAATCTTACGAGTCTATTTTTGTTCCCATCATCTCTAAGGTTATGGAGACCTTCCAGCCTAGTGCTGTGGTCCTACAGTGTGGTGCTGACTCATTGACAGGTATTATTTTACCATAATAAACCTTATTCCTTATAGTTTTTCCGTACTTTATGTTGTATAATAAGCATAAAGAGAGAGAAGTCAGCGTGGTGAAAGTCAGTGTTGACATGTTGTGTGGCGTAATTAAAGTTTAATATTTGGCTGAATGTTTGAATTCTGTTAAAATACACATTCAGCCCATGACTAATAAAATTTATTATTTTAATACAACATTAAATTATTAAAACAAGAAGATAGTTTAAACTTTAAACCATAAGAGCATTCTGGTTTTATATTGTATAGCCTACGTTAGTGTTTGTAAAATATTGCTCATGCAAAATATACTTACAGGCGACCGATTGGGTTGTTTCAATCTTACGGTACGAGGACATGGACGATGTGTGGAGCTTGTAAAGCGCTTTGGACTTCCATTCCTTCTTGTTGGAGGAGGAGGGTATGTAACACATTTTATTAACCAGCTGTTTTGTTTGTTTTTTTTATACATATCAAGCAAAAATTAGTAAGCTTGACAAAATGTTGTATGTTATTTAAGGATAGTCTTAATATTTTTATTTTTTTTATTTTTATTAACCTATAAGATCCCACTGCTGGGCAAAGGCCTCTCCCGCAGCCCTCCATCTCGAGCCAATCCCGTCCATGTCTTGCAGTACGCCTCCAGATTGTCTCTCCACCTCTTTCTAGGTCGACCTCGATGCCTTTGACCATCCTGAGGTGACCACTCTGTGGTGACTTTTGCCCAGCGATCTGGGTGCATGCGGCATACATGTCCTGCCCAGTCCCATTAGAGCTTCGCGGTTTTAGCTCCTAAGTCTGTAATGCACGTTTTTGAGCGCAGCGTGGTATTTCTGACGCGATCCGTCCTCTTAACGCCCAATATGCTGCGCTCCATTGCTCTTTGGCAAACCTTGAGTTTGGACTTTTGATTCTCAGTTAATGACCATGTTTGAGCACCGTAGGTTAGGACGGGCAGGATACACATGTCCATGAGTTTGCGTTTGAGAGAGAGGGGGAGATCCCCCTTCATGAACTGCTTCATGGACCAAAAGCTCTTCCAGGCGTTCTCGATACGGCGATCGATTTCCTTGCCTTGCCTGTTATCGAAGGAGACTATCTGGCCTAAGTATAGATACTCATCAACATATTGTATATCCTCCCCATCGACCTCGACCCTACGCTTCGTGCTGTTAGTCATCAACTGTGTCTTGGTCCTGTTCATCTTAAGGCCAAACCTCGAGGCTTGCGCGGCTCAGGTCTTCGAGCATTTGTTACTTGACCTGCAACCAAGTCTTAATATACTTCTTAATAATTTTATCTGATCAAATCAGATAGAGATAGAGAAGTATATTAATTGCATATTATTAAACTGTTGTAAGGATTATATAGTATATTATTAATGTCTAATGTGTTATCAATTCCAATATTACTTATTTTGCTGTTAAGGTGCTTTTAACATTTACGTTTATCTTTCCCTTTCAGATATACTATTCGCAATGTTTCACGTTGCTGGACTTACGAAACCTCTGTTGCTCTTGGTGTTGAAATTGCAAATGAACTGCCATACAATGACTATTTCGAATACTTCGGTCCTGACTTCAAGCTACACATATCTCCCAGCAATATGTCCAATCAGAACACACCAGAGTATTTGGAGAAAATCAAGAACAGACTGTTTGAGAATCTCAGAATGCTGCCACATGCGCCCGGCGTACAGGTATTGAAAACTAACAGCGGATAGCAGCGGACGCGGGTTCGATTCCCGCCTTGAGGCGTACTAATTTTTCTAACATTTATATAATGTTAAAATTAAAAATCGAATCCTAACAGATTTATTTAATATTGGATCAGTTGAACAATGAATTTTTTTTCTCTGAAAAAGAAAAGGTATCTATATCTACATATATTATGAATGTATTAGGTGTAATTATTATTTTGATGCCCGAAGATGTGCAGGGCAATCAGCCATGGGGAGGGAGGCCTTCCTGGAGGGTATGTCGGACTCTGACTAAACCCACCTAGGTATATGCTATACACGGTAAAGGGTATGTATATATATATGTGTATATATATATATATATATATATATATATATATATATATATATATACATACCCATACATATATGTGTGTGTGTGTGTATGTGTGTGTGTCATCTGAAGCGATGCTAAAATTAATATTTTTGCCAGAAATACTACTGTTAGGGTCAAAAGACAATCCCACAGTAAACACTGCTGATGCATTTATAGTATTTTACCTACACCCAATTCTTATTACAGGTACAACCAATTCCTGAAGACGCAGTAAATGATGAATCTGAAGATGAAGACAAGGTCGACAAAGACGAGAGATTACCACAAATTGAAAAAGTGAGTTAGCAGTTTTTAAATATTTTACAGTAATTGTTGTATAAACTTTGGCAATCTTATGTTTTATATTTGCTTAGGCCTCACAAAATATTTGGGACTAAATTATACAGATTTTTTACCGTCTCATTAGACCACCATGCCAAATTATCTATTAACCAAATCAAATATTAACCAATGATTTCAGGTACTTATGTAAGCACGCCTTTTCCCCTGAAGGGTAGGCAGAGGTTATCAACACCCACGTTTCGTCAGATATTTCAGGTCCCATGTATTAAGGGGCATGGGCCATGGGCCTATTGACATTAACCTATTGCCATTCCCTGGGAACTTTAATCCTAGTTATACCTATGCTCGTGGGTGCACCAGAAACCCACTTCCTGCTGTACATTCCTCGTTAATCTCGACTTCTCGTTAATTTACCTCGGTGGGCGAAATCCCTATAACAGAACGTACACGTATAGTTTGTAAAATATAGGCGATTCATATGACAGCTGTCACACTCATACACTTTTTGTCTATTCTTTTCGCACTTACAGCAGTTTTAGGCTGCGTTTCTATAGAAGCGGAGCTGAGCCACAAATATAAAACTGCTTGTAAGTGCGAAAAGGATCGAAAAAAGTGTATTGCTGCGTTTCTATAGAAGCGGAGCTGAGCTGAGACTTACAAAAACTGACCAATGATATTGCTCAAATCACACATCTCATATCCGC
This sequence comes from Cataclysta lemnata, assembly GCA_963931975.1. Lineage (NCBI taxonomy): Eukaryota > Metazoa > Arthropoda > Insecta > Lepidoptera > Crambidae > Cataclysta > Cataclysta lemnata. The sequence goes on from OZ008352.1 coordinate 6,812,222, forward strand.
TCCGCAATATCATTGGTCAATTTTTGTAAGTCTAAGCTCAGCTCAGCTTCTATAGAAACGCGGCCATACACTTTTTGTCGATCCTTTTCGCACTTACAAGCAGTTTTATATTTGTTGCTTGCTGTCATTCTAATCGAATTATTCCATTCTGTCACCCTGCTCTGTCCTCCCGGGGTGACAGTTAGGACAAAAAAGTTTTATCTGTCCTGACAGCGATTAGGGGATAGTTCGAACTTCTTTTATTTTTAATGTTTGATCTGTCCCCCTATCGGTAAAAGGGGGACAGATCAAACTTTATTAGTCCTGATTGTCCCCCATAGAATTAAATAATAGTTAGTTACTCATGTTACGTTTTACGGACTGTAGTAATTAAGTTTTAATTTTTTGCAGGATAAGCGGATCACTGGCGACAACGAGTTGTCGGACTCGGAGGACGAGGGCGAAGGCGGCCGGCGCGACAACCGCTCGTATCGTGTGCCGCAGCCCCGCAAGCGGCCACGCCTCGACAAGGACGCCGGGCAGCTCAAAGACGAGCTCAAAGGTCAGTTCCACACTTTGGCTTCCTTCATCATCATCACCAGCCCTTCAATGTCCCCACTGCTGGGGCACGGGCCTTCCCTATGGATGGAAGAATATAGGGAGATTGGGCCATAACCCACCACGCACAGTTCATTATAGTAGTTTATTATGCCACAAGGAATTTGTGTTTTAGTATCTGCTTTCATTTCAGCTGAAGATAATAAGGATGAATTGAAAAATATAAGCATGGAGGAACCAAAGAAAGACCCCGTGCCCAATCCCTGATCCGTGCGATAAGGAGTAACAACTGTTTATTATGAAAGAATACACTACACAAACAAGAAAATTACACCTCTCTCCGTCATTAGGAGTATAAAACATCATATACAATCAGAATATCTGTTACATGAAACCAAGAAAACTTGCCAACCCAAAATTTGAAGTTGTTAACAAAAGATTTTTCTGTACTGTAATGATTGTAATAAACAATGGAAATTATTTCAACATTGGTATTTATTTATGAATATTGTTTAGTGTATTATTTTTTATTTATTTCTGCCATACAGTCCAAATAACTGCACATTCTCATGTATACAATGGTCTCAATAATACACTGATCATTGTATTCCCAATGTGAACAAACAGTTATTTGTTTTAACGGAAATGAGTTGAAAATAATTTATTTTCTTTTATGTGGAGTGTCGTTAGTTAGAATAAGTCATCGTGTGGCGCGCAAGTTGTAAATGTTACAGAAGTTACCACAAAGGCTTGTGTACAGTATCCCGCTATCCAGAATGGGCCAAAGATAATCCATTCAGAGGCACTACTATTCTGTTTTTATTCCAGAAAGGGAGAGGTAAAGTTTCTTTACAATAAATTAACCCCAAAATAACACCTTGAGGGGCATGTACTGTACACATTGTGTGAATCTATCTATTACATTTACGATTTGTATACTATTAGTTATAAAAATAGAATCAACTTATGCTAAGTAGCTGTAATTTTTTGTCCTATGTAAATAATATAAATTAATTGACATTACGAGTCCTGCCCATTTTTATATTCACTCGTACATAAAGAAGTTAAAATCTGATGCAATAAATTTTATAACTATTTTTGTACTCATCTCCTAGATAACTCACTTACTAAACCAATATGAAATAATAAAACTTTATAACTTTGCACATTATTTTAATGTTAGAAAAAAATATTACAACAGGTCGGCAAAATTTTCGGAAAATTATGCTCTTATTGCACCCAGATAATTTTTCGAAAATTTTCTAACCACTTTTACTTTGTGATAAAACTTTATATAGGACATTTTAGTTTATAAAATCTATATAGAATCCGTGTTCTAGAAATTACCCTTTTAACAATTCTTCGGCGATTTCACAACACATACATAGTTGTAAGTTATTTGATACTTCTTTAGTTTGTAGAGGAGATGCACTGAATATAAATTCAGCCGATTATAAATATGTATTCTGTTTGGGGCCGGCCGCACAGCAGATCATTTAGCTGAACCAATTAGTCCTACTATGAACCATTCAAATGATTTCAATAATAATCGAAGATATTACTCTTTAGTGAAGAAATTATTATTTTTTCAGTTTCAAAGATTATTCGGCTGAATATACGGCGCATCTCTAGTTGCTAGTGTATACTGTTATAATTAAAATCGACTGAGTTTGTATTTCGAAACGTAAGTTTTTTCTGTTCTAATTTTCTCATTAAGCATTTGAAACCAAAGTTGTGCAGAGAAGACCAACATTCAATATTTTAGAATAGTGCATACTTTAATATAGTTTTCGAACTATACTGTGTTCTATAGTATTCTTGTTGTATAATATGCAATGATACCTGAATACGGTGTAGCAAATCTGTTACACTTTGGCCTGCGCAAACGTAACTCACCCAAAGATCATTGATTTTTAACCGTTACTTTAACTTATCCAATTAACGGAACAACGAAACTAAAATAAAATTTGATTCATTACATTCTTGTTGACACTGGCCTTTGGAGTAACGTCACGTAATAGGTTCTTTACTTAAATTACGTTTATTTACTAATCAAGAGAATTAGTCATTGTGCAAATAAATTTCCACTTGATAAACCTTATTTAATTTTTCACAGCTTGACATTCGTTTTATGTTAAAACTATTTTTTCTCCGGAAATAGTCGGATATTAAAAATTGTGAATATATTTTTTACTGTTATAATTATAAGGAAAAGCCCAAAATGTGTTTTTATTTTCGTCAACTATTGCCCTTTCATTTTAGTGTTATTTCTTGCATAATATTACATTTAGTAAACAATATCATTAGTAAATAGTGTAAAAGAAAAGTATAAAACGAAAGTATTAGAAGATATGGCAGCAGCAAAAGATCTTAACATGAATATGATCAATATGCGTACATTATGTAGATTAGGTACATACATGGTCAAACAGGATCATTGTTCATAGCCAATAAGGAACACAATGGAAGCGAATTTTGTAATTAAATGTTACAGAGTATAACTTATGCCTAAAGATACTTAAAATCTTGATATCGCTCCAGCCCGGCTAGCATGACCCACGAAACACGATAATTATGGTGTAGCCATTTATCACATTGAACAGCCAAAAATTATTGGATTTTAACACTTAAGAACGTTCACGCCCAGCGGCGCACACCGATTTTAGGTATTTACTATGCGAGCGGTCAGATGAGGAGTGGGCAGCAGCGTTCCTCCTTTACCACCTAGCAATAGCAATGTACTGCGACTTTTGTGCCCGATAAATGGCAATAGGCTCGCCACCTATTACCATGGGACCTAACATAATTGGCGAAACGTGGGTGCTAGTTCACCTCTGCCTGCCCTTTCGGGGATATAGGTGTGGTTTGTGTATGTATGTATGACGCGACTCCTTTTTATTTGTTATTTTGTCACCAATATAGTAGTTACATTTTATTTCGTTCAGTTACTAAAATAATTGTATTCGTTACCTTTAATAAATCAATATCCAATTTTAATGAAAATATGCTTAAAGAGGCGGAGCCAAATTGGTCAAAATTGGAACTAAAATTCCGCCTAATATTTTGTTTGTCTAGCGCCCGAATACAGAAACGCTTCTTATTACCGCACTCAGAGACGTCAAATAACGTTAATGAGTACTTAACGTCAACAAATGACAATTTAAAACTAGTCGCTATTCTGGCCAGTCTATGGTCAAGATTTGAATGAAAATTTTTGACATTAAATACTCATTAAAGTTAATTGACGTCTCTGAGTGCGGCAGTAAATCTGGTGACATAATATTGACTTATTAGCGATCTATTTAAATTTACATACAAACATAAATCACGCCTATATCCCCGAAGGGGTAGGCAGAGGTGAACTAACGAACAACTATTTAAATTTGTTTGGTTATATACTTATTAGGACAAACCTATTATAATACATACAAAAACATTTATTTGGTACTAGACCCTATATCTCGATGATATTATGTGATTTATTGTGGAATTGATTTTATATTGTTTCGTAACTACAATCAGGTGACAGATCTACTATTTTTGGGACAGACCCTATTATTTAGGCAACACAAAACTAATGTATTTTTGTTTCTGAGATCAAGAACGCCAAAATTGGCCATTTTAAGCAAAACTCACTGTCAAAATGTAATAGGGATCTTAAAGCAGCTTGAATTGAATAAGCCTTTAGGGCTTTATCTTAAACACATATAGCTATTTATCGCTTTCAACTGGCCAAAATCCAATGATTTTTGTAAGTTCAACGCAAAAAAAGGCTATATCATATCGTGTTTCGGTGGTCATGTCACGCAATGCTATCGCTCGAGGATATCGCAAATTTAGGAGTAGCGCCTTTCGCATATTACGTAAAATTGTACGTAGATAATTTCATTGCACATGTTCGCTTTTATTCCGGTCTGGCGTAATGTAAATTGAGTTTTACATTCATGCATAGCATCTGTTCGGGATATAAGGCGAGAAACAAAATAAAAAAGTGTACTGTTGTATATTGCATGTAATTTTAAACGATTATCACAACGCTCTATACATAAATTGCACCATAAATAAAAGTACCGTAAAATCAGTCTGGTACCAAAGAGCTAGGTAAAACCAAATAAATTGGAATGAATATAAAAATACTATGAAATAATTTAGCAATATACTATACATCTATTTATAATAATAATAGTAAATTTCCATACACGAAACGCCAATAAAAGACAGCTTAATAAAGTATTCAATAGATAGTTTTGAATGTTTACAGATAGTTTAATCTAATGAACACTTAAAATGTATGGGGGCGTTCTACAGAATTCATCGTACTACCGTAAAATTGAACCTTACATCACTGAAGTTGGTATACTAATCTAATATTCACCTTACTTTTTGAACTTCATTTAATAATCACACTTCATTAATTCTCAAAAATACTGTTAAATACTATACAATTTACGAAGGAATGTAATATTTAAAGTGGAAGAATCTGTCATGGTAATCGTACATAATATTGACTTCTTAAATATTTTTCACTTTATAAAATAATCAACTAACTTGTGCGTAACTTGTATTAGGCCTCAAAAGCATGACTAGGCAAGACCAATTCGCTGAAAACTTTTTAAAATAACTTATATTTAATCTGAGTTAATTAAAAGTAAACTTTGTCAGATATACTACTAGAGTGCGCGCCAGATAAATCTGCGCGCGATGGGTGGCGATGCTCGCTCACTATGACACTCCTAGACAAACAAAATAGTAGGCGCCTAGGCGGAGTTTTGGTTCCAATTTTGACCACGCGCAGACTTATCTGGCGCGTACTCTATCGCAACAGTAATGGTGATGAAAAAAATGTGTCGATTTTTACATTGTATATCTACATTCAATGTCAAAATTAACCGCATAATAAGGTGCGATGTACCCATTTTAATAATCATAATGTAATTTTTTTTCTTACACTACCGATCAATTAGGTCCAACCAAGTAGATTACAGGAAAAATGGTAATGTAGGCAACTATATGATAACTAGCTGGTGAGGTCAATTGAACCACTGATTGTATAATTCAATTTCCAACACTAACATACCAGATCACGTCCAGCCCGGTTAGCATAGCAAACAAGATATGATATAGCCATTTATCGCGTTGAACTTACAAAAATCATTAGATTTTCGACAGTTCAGCGATAAATGGCCAAACTTCATGATAAAGCCTTAGATGCTTATTCAATTCAGGTATCAAGTGTTAAAATCCAATGATTTTTGACTGTTCAACGCGATAAATGGCTATATCATATCGTGTTTCGGTGGTCATGCTAGCCGGGCTAAATAAACTCTCTGTACTATGATACAGCATTTAAGTATATATAATTTAACCTATAAATTAGAACAGGTCATTTATATTTTAAAATACTTATATAATTTTATAGCAAGTACATCACAGAAAAAAATATGTACATAAATTATTGCACACCCGTTCAAATAAAAAACATAATTAGAAAAGTTATTTCCTTTAACTAAGCAAAATTTAGTGCTGAAAGAAATATATTTTATTAAATCACCATTTTTTTGTCTCCATATAAATATATTATATGCAAATATTTCGTTTAATTAAAACATAATTTTGAATGTGATTAATATAAAATGAATTTGTAAGTAATACTAACTCAATCACAGTAAATAAAAAATGACAATTCATTTAAACCTTATTATCTATCATAAGTTACTTGGAATTATTATGAACTTTATAATTAATATTTTCAATTGAAAATAACTAATCCACGTAATGTGTAACTAAAATGGCCATTCAAATACCACGTTAGAATACTAATAGTATCTAGTCTAGAATGTTAAAATCTTAACTGGCACAATTGTGAGCATCCTTGAATAAAATCCCTTTATTTAATATCTGGATGAACCCTGCTCCACCTATCACGAACTTGTTCTCGCGCCACATGTCGTCAGTGAAAGTATTAAGCCTCCGTGTCCTCTGTTGAAGAAAAGAACAACATAATTATCACATTAATTTGTACTATTAAATCATTGACTAACGCTTAAGTATGGTATACTTCTTAAATAATTTTTATGTTCAATTATCAACCTAATAGATGGTTCCTACTTTGAATCATGACGGTGTGAATAAAGCTTCCAACAAGGTCGCTTTCTAGACTAGCACGTGACTATTATCTTAAGTCTATTTCTGTATGATTTTTTATAATATAAGTAGACATAGTACTTATAGTAGATAGTTATGTAGTAGTTCATAATTAATTATGCCTTGCCTCGTTATGGTCTCTAATACGTCTGGTTGACTGATAGAGAATGCCATATGGAATTAAGTCCGCCAATTGAACAGTTGTTTCATATTTGTGCAATATAGTTTTTATAAAAAAAAAAACCATTATGATTGATGGAGATAAGTAAAATCGATTACAGTTGTTTCAATTTTATTAATTTAATATAGAGAAATGTAATTAAATATAGATTTATTGAAATATTTTATGATATTATATAATATACCTACTAAATTGACACTGAAATTGGTAATGTTTAATTTTTGTATTAAACATTACCAAATTCACTGTCACCGTAGATGCATTCAAAACACGTACCTGGAGTTATTGGATTGTCTCGCAGCATTGAACCTGTAAAATGAATTGAGTTTCATTATGCTCCCATTACATATATAATAAAAGGACTAATACAATTAGACATGCAATAAAAGAAAAACAAAATACTATATTATAATAGCTCCTGATGAATTATAAGGTATATTTGGAAAGAATACGCACAAAAACATACCCATCATGAGAAGACGCCTAAAGGTAGGAGGCAGGCAGTGTAAAAGGGTATCAAGATTTAGATATGTAACTGGTGAAAATTGAATATTGAATATCTCTCCCATTCTCTGATGTATGTCGATTATAGTAATTAGTTATGCTTTCTGTATAATATAGATTTATTGTTTTTAGGTCTTCCTCTCATTCTAGATCCATTCACATGATTATCATCCTGCCATGTAACATGGTTATAATAATATGGGCCCGGCGGGCGGAGTAAATTTTATCTATATTAGATCAGACACCATCCGGCCATATTAATTAATATCATCCATCACACTGTATCCATCATGTATACAATCACACTTTTTGGATATAAAGGTCCACCCACACGCATACCTCATTTTTAAATAGTTATATGTCATACATCCCTCGTTATACGAATTAACTTGCTCCTCAACTTGCGCTAGTATCTGATGTCATTGGCGACAGTGCCAAACTTCTCCTCCTATTAATTTTTAATCCTGTCTGCTGCGTCTACTTTATGTCTATGCTGTGCCACTTTTGGATGAAATTCATCAAGAGTTTAATGGTCTACCAGCCCGGCTAGCATGACCACCGAAACACGATAAGATTTTTTGACAGTTGAAAGCAATAAATGACTATATCATAATATTATGATTATACCTACCTTGTACTTTCACAATACTGAGTAATTGTAAGCAGAGTCAACCTGGGAAATCATTAAGCTACAAAAGTCTGAGGGGAACACTCGATATTGGCGAAATCATAAAGGAAACGCCATGGAAAATAATAAGAAAAAGAAGATTATTATCGTATTTCAGTGGTCATGCTAGCCGGGAAGATATATTTATGAAGAAAACATGCTTTTATTTATTATACATAAAATATTTTTTATATAAAAAGAATGCCTATGAATGATCTTCTAGACCAAATATACCTAGATGTCTATAAAACTAAGTTAACTAATCCTAAATATGTTATTACAATGTGAAAAACTAGGCACGCCCTTCTAAATTTTGAAGCTATGTGTCAAAGCTATAAAGTATTTCCATCGACAAGCAGATGTTGACAAATTTGTAAAAACAAGTACAAATATTGCTGAACACGTCAACCTTAACATGCAAGGCGTAAATTGGAACGTACTTTGAGTTGAATTTATTTTAATAATAAAAATAAGGTAATTGCATTTTTCTTTAACTCAAATAAAGTAAAATACTACTTATCGGTTCGCACACCTGCCCGGCTAGCATGACCACCGAAACAAGATACGATAAATACATTTATTGCTATATAAATGGCTATATAAATCCTATATGGCTATAGAATATAGATATAGCCATTTATCGCTTTGAACTCTCTAAAATCCAATTCATAGCGATAAATGGCTTATCATATCGCGTTTAGGTGGTCATTGCTAGCTGGAATGACCATAAAGTGGACTTTTCCGTTTGGCACGCGTACGGATAATTCCACTTCCTGGTCCCCCTGACCTGTGTGGTGACATAAACTATGATTTACCTCGGGCGATGAAAAAGAAGGCCTCAGATCGCATATTCAATTACTTGCGATCTGAGACATTCTTTGTTTATATCGCCCTGGTATGTAGATAATATTTACGGAACAGCTGGCATTGTGTAGTTCCGTTACGTATCGCCACAAGCTGTCTAGTGTTCTAAACATAAACTTATAGTTAGGGACACGGTGATAATTTAGCGTTAGCACACACAAAGCTTTTACCTATACAGTTAAACAGCCAGGCACATGACTAGCCTCAGTACAGAATAGCGTCAGAAAGTTGGTTACTGGTTAGTGCGGCGCCCGGCGTGATGCCCACGATGCTGCCGCCGACGCACGCCTCCACGCCTTCTGCACACCACCACCACACGTCTTACACCCAACACTCACTGGCGCTACACACACTACCTTAAACTATATTGATCGGTGCCTACAAAAGAGCCTTGTACTAAAATCCAGCTAATGATTATACGGGGTTGTTCCAATCTTAGGCTCGAGTTCACCATAACGTAAAACAAGCGATTGAAAGGTAACCGTCAGTTTTTGACAGTTCTTCCATACGATCAAATGTCAAAAACTGACAGTTAAATAATATTTGTATGTCATTGGAGGAGAATTTTGGTCGGAAAATTAGACATTTTCGAAATTTATGTGCCTATTTTTATAGGTTTTTAACGTGACATAAAAACTATAGCTACAATTAGCTACTTTTTTTTATTTTACTTTAAATGTTTCAGGAAACCTGTACAATGGTAGAAAACTAAAATAAGACGAGCCTAAAATGATAAAGCTAGCCTTTCACAAAGTACTAAAATAGAATATAGATCCACGCCAGTGAATGTTCGATTAGGATAATTATAAGCATGCACAATGTATTTGGTAATATTCATAAATCTCCATTACCAGACAATAAATTAATGATATTTTAGAGAATTCTGCTGATGATTAACCTCGTGCAAAAGACTTTAATGCCAATTAATATGATTAGTGGAAAATAATGAATAATTTTACATCTATATTAATAAGACCCTTCTCAACTTCCATGATTAGAAAGAATGTCCTGAAAACACAAATTTCCATGAAATAGTAGATTTTCCATCAAGTGCACAAAACGGATCATTTTTGTCCGAGACTTTTAGCAGCCCGAGCCGAAGGCGAGGGCTGATAGTAATGTCGAGGATAAAAATGGTTTTGTGGACGAGTTAGAAACTCTGCTTTTCACTTCGATTGCGAGGAAATAAACAGTAATTTAACTTAACATTTCTTAAAATTCAAACTAAAATTAGTACAGTTTTGAATACTAAAGGAAATTGTTTTTCCCATTGATATTAGGCTTGGGCTGCAGACCTATACAGCCAAGTATTAAATTAATTTTGAAATAATAATTTTCTTAAATTAATTTAATAACCTACCGTACCTACTTGAATTAAAATTTTAATATCTTTTATATCTTAAAAACACATTAGGCAAATAAATTTAAGTAAATATTAAAAAATAACAAATTCTATCTCTGAATTTCTCATTGTGTTTGGCTGCATGGCTCATTTTCTTTGCCTTAATATAGACACATTTATGAGTAGATACGTTAATGCTCTAGAGCACAAAATTCGATTTTGTGCAGCCTATATCCTGCACAAATGAGCACTTTCAGAGCATGAGAAGTGAAATAGTAGATTTTCCATCAAGTGCACAAAACGAATCATTTTTGTCCGAGACTTTTAGCAGCCCGAGCCGAAGGCGAGGGCTGATAGTAATGTCGAGGATAAAAATGGTTTTGTGGACGAGGTAGAAACTCTGCTTTTCACTTCGATTGCGAGGAAATAATACAGTAGTTTATCATAACATTTCATAAAATTCAAACTAAAATTAGTACAATTTTGAATACTGAAGGAAATTGTTTTTCCCATTGGTATTAGGCTTGGGCTGCAGACCTATACAGCCAAGTATTAAATTAATTTTGAAATAATAATTTTCTTAAGTTAATTTTATAACCTACCGTACCTACTTAAATTAAAATTATGTCTTAAAAAACGCATTAGGCAAATAAATTTAAGTAAATAATAAAATAACAAATTCTATCTCTGAATTTCTTATTGTGTTTGGCTGCATTGCTCACTTTCTTTGCCTTAATAGAGACACATTTATGAGTAGATACGTTAATGCTCTAGAGCACAAAATTCGATTTTGTGCAGCCTATATCCTGCACAAATAAGCACTTTCAGAGCATGAGAAGTGAAAATTATATTATGACTATGAATAAAAACATCGACAAACCATGCCTGCAACTATAAAATTGCTTATTTTTATTAACTTGTTACAGAAAGAAAAAATCTTTGACATATGAATTTGTTTTAATTTAAATATTTATGTTCCAAACAGTTTTATTAATTCATTAATTTTTTACTATGTATATGGCTTATGACTGAGATAAATAAATTGAATTGAATTAAAATTATAATAAAGTACCTAACGTGGGTGTTAATTACACTTCTGCCTACATCTCCAGACGTGATTAATGTATTTATTATTAAATGATAATTTAATAATAAATAATAAATTAATTTTAATGTAATGTGAAAAGTATAAATACATTAACAATTATCAATTAGCAACAAATAACTAATTCAGAATATGATGAATAAAATACTTTCTTTAAACAAAAGGCTTGCAATTACATGGAGCTACAACTGCACTGACAGTCCGCGAGTGATACCCCTGAACACAGAAACGCTGCTCAAATTTTGAGCACTGCTTATATATAAAGTTAAGTGGACAATGTCAGTCAGAGTTCGTATGAAAAAACTTCAATTTTGACAACACTTAAATGTTAAGCAGGATTCAAACTTGCAGCATTTCTGTATTCGGGGGGTAGACGCACAAAACTAACCCGGTAAAGGTGCGTTCAGTACAAGCGGGTACCTACGTGCAAGCAAGCGTGCCTCACCTGTGGTGCAGAGCGCGGCGGCGGCGTCCGCGTTCACCCCGGCCACGGACCATGGCCGCGCCTTGCCCGGCGTGCGGGCGCACCCGTTACCTACGCACACCACCTTACAGCTACCGATTACCTGGCACCCAGCGGCACGGAACCTCTTTTTTTTTGTTTGTTTGTTTTTAATTCTCCTTCTAAGCCTTCTATGCTGGCCTGGGAGCGAATAAATAACGTAGAATAGGCCAGCCCCAACTCATCCCGTGGGTGTCGTAAGAGTCGACTAAGGGAGATTGGTGTAGACCAATAAGCACCTTGGGGCACCCGAATGGTGGAGGGCAAACCACCAACAACAGCGTACCCAAAGAGGGTTGGTGTCAGGCAGGCGGCCGGCTGTAAAACCTAAGCCAAAACCTTGAGCAGTATGGAATGGAATGTTGTCATTCTAATCACTCTTTCCGTTCATGGGTCTCTCGACATGGTCCGTTCAGTCTCTTTTCTATACATTCATTCATCACTAACACCATTACGGTGGGATGGATGGTATGAATCAAAAGGGATTGGATGGCTTGATGACGTCTGACATATGAATGGAAGAGGAAACATACTGCGCCGACCCCAGATAGACTGTGAACAGGGCAGGAAGAAGAAGTTTGTTTTTAATTCTGCCTATATTTTAGGGAAGGCAAAGGGTCTAGCCAATACAGCCAAGTCTTTAGTGTATATTTTATCTGTAATCTTATGAAATAATGAGTGGGTGAAAAGTATGAATGAAATGAATTTTACGTTAAAATATGGGTGCCACATATTTTAACGCATCTAGGGAGTGCTTAGCGCGAATTGAATGGTAACAGAGTTAATGATGGTGCTTGATGAAATGGATAAAACCACTTTTTATAGTGATCTTCACCACAACATCAAACACATCATGAGACTTATTTTCGATGATTCTGCATAATTGCACATCAACACGGATGCTTGTGCATCAAAATAACACCACTTTCACTGCACAAAATCCACTCTGTAACAATTTTTGAATTAGTGAAAATAAATCTGACTGACACCACGAAACGCGCCAAACACTCCCTTTTTTTTGTTAAATTCTCCCTATATTTTAGGGAAGGCAAAGGGTCTAGCCCATACAGACATGTCTTTAGTATATATTTTATGTTCAGACCGTTTTTTTATGTTAGACAGGGAAGCTCTTGCCCTTCATCTCACCTGTAAGTGACGATAAGGGCTGAAGATGGAATCGAGCTTCACCTGGAACCCTCAACCACAGAAGGGCTTGTAACTTGTCGTGACTTTCCTCTGCTACACATATACAGCCTCATTAATAAACACGGTTCAAGTATGAACTAGTTACTCAGTGTTTTGTCTCTTTTCCGCGCGATAAAAATATTTTTGTGGGACGAAGACAAAACGCGGAATAGCTATACCATGTCTACTACCAGTTTATTAATAAGACGGTATAGATATCACGCTGCCATTTTAATTCCGTACCGAAAGATGCTAGTGATGGTGGCGAGAAAGTGATTGAGATGACAAAATTCTAACCTACCTAAGGTTTTAGCTGAGGTTTTACGGCCGAATGCCTGACACCAATCCTTTTTGGGTATAAAGGTCCACTCATACTTAATGTTTTACCTTCACACATCACCCTACTGCTATCGACCACCTGGCACCTACCGACACGGAACCTTTCTAACTGAATGGAACGTTGTGCGAGCGCCTTCTATCAGCCACAAGGTTGCTAGCTATAGGCTGCTGAAAACGTTGAACTTTTCAACACTGGAAGCCATCGATCTACCGCAAAATTAATTGTTAACTAATGAAGCAATCTTCTTCATTAGTTAACGATTAATTTCGCGGTAGATCGATGGCTTCCAGTGTTGAAAAGTTCAACGTTCTGTCACTTACTATTGCTAGCCCTATGCGCAATCTCTCCACCAAGAAAAAATGAATTAGAAAGTGCCGAAGGTTATCGTATAGAATACCGTGCGCCATTTATCATTTGCCGTGTGTATCATGACATAGTGTGCATAGACGAAGCGGAGACTACAGCGCATTGACTCGACACGTTTCGTTCGTTTCTCGACTAAAATATTGATTCTCTGAAGAGTAATTACTGTATTTATAAAATATTTAATCAAATAGCTCAAAACCAAAACTCATAAGCTATTAAGTCTCGATGGATGGATCATTTTAAATGAAGAATGTGATTTATTCAAGGAATGTTAAACTGGAAAAACGGAAATTTTAAATCAATACTGGACCGAACTATTTAAATCGCGCTCAGACAAAAAGTTATATAAGAATGATAATTCATTTGTTTCTCCAACAACTTGTAAAATAGTCAAACATTCTTTCGCATACCTATCGCAGAAATAATTTTATGGCAAACTTTATTTTCCTGTGAATAATGTAAGATCTGTTTTAAGAGCACAACACGAAGCCTATAGTAACGTCCACAGTTACATGACGTAAGCTGAAGGGCGACCAGAGGACACAAGCCGTGTGGGCACATTCCCAAACGTGCAGACAATCACGGTACATAATTAAAGCTTGAAAGCCAAATACATGATACCAATAGAATAGCATATTGATATTTCATAGTCAGAGTTAATATTTGTATCCACATTTGAGTAGTAGCGTCGACATGTCAATAGTGGATAAATATTATTATAGTTACTGAACACTAGTACAAATCATTTTCATTCAAGCTATCGTCTCGATTTTGTACAACACTTCACTTTGTTTATCACATATTGATTATAGTCGCTCTCGGTTCAGAGTATTTTACCTTAAGACGACCTGATCAATGAACATCCGCTATGATGCTCATACACATTAAAATGTGGGAAATTACAGCTTCCACTAAAATAATGAATGAATTGAGTAATGAGTGTGAAAACCAGTTATTATTTTAGTATTGATTCCCATATGAATGAAAATGATGATTCATTAAAATTATAGTATGAATATACAAACTAGCCTATTCTATTAGTATCCATTATACAAATATGCCATTACAATATTTACCCATTGTGTTGACGTTATCAGACGACCGCGACGGCGGCGGCGTGGTGGCGGTTTTTGAACCGACATTATCGGACGATTTGCACCGAGAGACTTCTGAAAAATACATACAGATCAAGACGTTAATATCCCAGGTTTCAATATATATGTGAATAGAAAACAAAGGAAAAACAACTTACCGCATTCTATTAGAACCGGTGTGCTTTCACCAGACGTTACACTATACCTGAAAATTGGAAATTGTATTTTGAATGAATCGATGCGTTTTTAAACTGTATTTTGTATGAAAAACGTCTATTTTATGAGGTGCAAATCCACGATGGCGATGACGAACTCTGTTTATTATAAAATATGATATAACAATATAGCAATGAGTAATCTGCAGCAGAATTCCTCTTATACCACCTAGCAATATACTGCGATTTACTTGCTCGATATATGGCTTACCACCTATTAAATGGGACCTAATATTTGGCGAAACGTGTGTGTTATTTCTCCTCTGCCTACCCCTTCAGGGATATAGGCGTGATTTATGTATGTATATAATAATATAAAATATCTGATTAGAGTACATATATGTATGAAACTGGCAACAGAATGAAGATAAGTAGACTGTCGAGCATTATTACACAGGGGTCACAAACCCCGGGTTTTAAAGGCTCTCTGTCTCTGTCGTGAATGGACAATTCACAAAGAGCTAGAGGTAGTCATAAGTCGCAAATGACGGTTGCTTACATAGTGTCGTCCCGTTGCAACGTGGGCGAGTGTCGCAGCGGTGACGGCGACGCGAGCGATGAGAGCGAGTGGAGCGAGCGTGATGTAAGCGGCGTACGCGCAGAGAGGGACGCCTCCTCACTACCTGGCGGCGTGCGACAAGTGCGCCAAAACTCATCTAATCCTGTAAATAAATACATATTTGTCACACCTGACCATAAACTAGACTTTTCCGCCCGCTAAGCGTACGGAAAATCCCACTTCAGCGGTCAGGGGATCAGGGGATGAAACAAAAAATAAAACTATGATCTTACCTCGGGCGATAAAAAAGAAAGCCTCATATCGCATATTGATCGCCCTCGCCTACGGCTCTAGCGTCAAATACTTGCGTTCTGAGACATTCTTTGTTTTATCGCCCTTGGTTTATAATGTACTGTTAAATAAATTAAGTATTAATACAAATTTAATTACCGTGTAATATTTTATGGTGAATTAAATAATATTAACTACAATGTATAATATAATAACACATTGACACTAGTACAATTGTAAAAAACTGTCAACTGAAAATGTTCAAAGCGCGTTATTTTGCAAATGTATGTAAATGTATTATGTCAAAAATGTGGAATACCTTCGTCGATATCTTGCGATTGGTCAGTGATAGGCCTCGTTGGTGCCCGTGTTTTCGCTCTTCTCGGCCGACCTGCGAATATTGCACTGTTTTAGAGTAATGTAATATGAATTGAATATGTTTACATACATAAATCACGCCTATATCCCCGAAGGGGCAGGCAGAGGTGCATTTATCTACACCCACGTTTCGCATAATAGGATAGGGCCCATGTAATATATAGCGAGCCTATTGCCATGTATAGGGCAACTAAATTAGCAGTATTACAGTACCCATGATGTTGTTAAATTTTTTTATTATAACAAAGTACTAAAGTGTTCATCTACTTATGATGCTGATTGTACCATACAAAATATGTGATTGTTTATTATGTGAACATTATACAAGTGAGTGAATGATATGAATCAAAAGGGAGTGGGTATAAATGGAAGATCTTCTCTTATGTTATGTCTGCTTTCCTAGACTGGGAACATGGCAAGGAGAAGACGATCAAAGATAAGTACCTACGAGTGAATCGGGGAATATTTTCCATGCTATTTACCATACCTTTGACTAGATGCCGCAGCGTGTGCGCAGGTAGTTCGGCAAGTGCGTCTGCCGCTTCGGCATGGAGGGGGGGCAGCGACAACATTTCGTTACTGCTGCATTGTTGTTCCGCGACAGACTTGGGACGGACGCGACGACCACCGCGTTCGCGACGGCGACAACCGAGAGGTGTTGCCTGCAACAAATAAATATTTTATTAGATATTGATAAATAAGATAGTAAACACGTATATAAACACGTATAAAACGAAAAAAGAAAATGATACATTTTTATTTAGGAAACTTCTTATTGTTATAATTTTTGTTTTTCTTTTGATTTTTTGTTATAAGAACTTTTAACGAAATGAAATAATAAATACTTACCAAATTTAAATAGTCCAATTTCTGAACAGCGTGAAAATATATAGAATATTATGTTCAATATTTTTTAATATTATTAAAAATAGTGTTCCCATATTGACCTGGGAGCGAAAAAAATAACGTAGAATGTTATTAAACGTACTAAGGGAGATTGCCCCGTGTAGACTAATAAGCACATTGGGGCACCCGAATGATGCGAGGGCAAACCATCAACAACCGCATACCCAAAGAGGGTTGGTGTCAGGCAGGCGGCCTGCTGTAAAACCTAAGCTAAAACCTTGAGCAGTATGGATTGAAATGTAGTCATTCCAATCACTCTCTCCATTCATCGTCTCTCGCCATGGTCCGTTCTCTCTCTTCTCATACATTCATTCATCACTAGCACCTTTACGGTGTGATGGATGATACGAATCAAAAGGAACTGGATGGTTTGATGACGTCTGACCGATATGAATTGAAGAGGAAATATACTGCGCCGACCCCATAGACCCGATAGACTGGGGAATAGGGCAGGGAGTAAAAGGATGCGACGTGGGAGCTCGTAGATTTTTACGATGCACATCGCATCGCAGTTTTGTCTACAACCCCTTAGAGCGGTATTACAGTAGACAGTGCACAGTCCCCAAATAATAAGGGAGCAGGGTGTTTAATAGAAGATCTACAATAATAGCCTTTTCATCTTACCCCCTGATGTGATATAGGTGTGAGGAGATCAGGTATATCAGGGTCGACGCTGGTGAGCGGCTCGCTGTCTCCGCTGTCGACGCTCTCGCACGCCGACAAAGCCAAAGTTTCCACTGCTTCGCTGTAATTTTAATGTCTCGTACATTTTTATTGTGTATGTCATCTAATTTTATATGCAACAACATTATAGATGAGTACTTTCACACTTCGAAGTACTAATTTATTGTACAAAGATTTTGGTGGTTAGAAAAAGAATTTCGAAAAATTATGATAGAATTCCCGCCTCAAGATCTTCTTTTTCTAACCACCAAAATCTTTGTACTAATTTTTCTAACATTTATATAATGTTAAAATTAAAATCGAATAGTTTAATTTATTGTAATAAAATGTCACAGAGTATATCAATTAATAATCTGTAATGTTGTGTTTCTGCGCTAAGGGTCACCAGAGTCATTATTTCAATTTAAAAGGCAGGAATAAAACATTACAAGATTCGAAAGACCTGAATCACGATTATATCCGGCACATTTTATAATGATACCAGTGGTTGCCCGCGGCTTTGCTCGCGTTAATATCGGTTATTATACAGCCTTCCTCGATTATACTATCCAACACATAAGAATTTTTCAATTTAAGTCGGTAGTTTCTGAGATTAGCGCGTTGAACCAAATAAACAAACTCTTCATCTTTATAATATTAGTATAGATATGCGTGATTGATGTATGTGTGTACGTACATTTTAAAATATAGGGTCTCACAAAGTAAAACCAGTGGAAGATCTTCCTGTTCAAGTGGATTTCTTTATCTACATCCAAATGAGCGCGAGGCGAACTTACTTGAGCAGGTCTTGTAGCGGGCCGGCACAGGGCGCCACTGCGTCCCTCACGGCCTGAAGAGATACCAGTTCGCCGCCCGCCCCACCGCCGCCCATCGCCGCGAACACCTCGCCGCACCGCTGCAAATCATCAAAATTAAATATAACTATTACTCCAGAAGAACGGGGTGTGTTGGGCGCGTTTCGTGGTGTCAGGCGGATTTATTTTCGATAATTCTAAAATTGGTTCAGAGTGGATTTTGTGCAGTGAAATGGTGTTATTTTGATGCACAAGCATCCGTGTTGATGTGCAATTATGCAGAATCATAAAAAATAAGCCTTGTGATGTGTTTGATGTTTTGGTGAAGACCACTATAAATAGTGGTATTGTCCACCTCATCAGGCACCATCATGAACTCTGTTACCATTAAATTCGCTTCAAGCACTCCCTAGATGCGTTAAAATATGTGACACCCATATTTTAACGTAAAATTCATTTCATTTATACATTTCACCTACTCATTATTTCATAAGACTACAGATAAAATATACACTAAAGACATGGCTGTATGGCCTAGACCCTTTGCCTTTCCTAAAATATAGGGAGAATTTACAAAAAAGAAATCTAATCGCGCAAGCCTGTCGCCGCTATTGACCCCGCGCACCTGAAGGTACTGATGCAGCAGGTGATGTGCGGCAGACGCAGCTCTCTCCAAGGCGGCTGGTAGGGGTGGTGGTGGCAAAGCGGCAGCCGCTTGAGCCGCTAGGGCAGCGGCCGCCTCGCCGCCCGCCCAGGCGCGTTCCAACGCCAACGCGCGTAGCCTGTGCGATTGCGCGCCTGTCGCGTTCCCGGCCAGTCTGGTGAATTTGTTCATTTATGACCATAAAGTGGACTTTTGCGCCCGCTACGCGTACAGAAAATCCCGCTTCCTGGTCTGGGGGTGACATAAAACTATGATAGTACCTCGGGCGATAAAAGAGAAAACATCTATTTATCGCCCGAGCCGAATCTGAGACATTCTTTGTTTTATCGCCCTTGGTATATAATTTACTATTATTTTAATGGACGGTTCTGTTGACTGGTCAGATGCATTGAAAATGATCATTAATAAATCACTTTCAATCGGCATTATTTCTTAAATACCAATAGAAATAACTTCAAATTAAGCCGTAAGAAGGAGGGCAACTTTGTAAGAGGTCTCTTAAGGTATGTACTGATGGTTACCTCTCATGCAGCTCCCTCCAGAGCGTGGCAACCCTCTCGCTGGCGGCCCGCCCTCCGGCGGCCGCGTCGCAACCCGGGAACTCCACGCGGCGGACACTCACCGACCGCCGCAGAGCCATCGCAATGTCCGTCAGACCTAGCACATACATAAATCACGAGTCTTTCCCCCGAATCCAGAAAAGCTACTAACATTTTGAGCACTGCTTAAAAAGTGTTAAGTGGAGAAATATACCTGTCACAATTAGTATGGAAACACGTCAATTTTGACAATACCTAAATGTTAATCAGGACTCAAACTTTGAGTAGCGTTTTTGTATTCGGCGGTTTATCCCCGAAGAGAAGAAGAATTTCTGAAAAATTTACCCACTAAAAATAAAATTTTATTTATTTATAGCCTTTTATACATTGTATAATTGAGGAGCTCGCTAGCGTAGTGGCATAGCGCGCTTGGCCTGCGATTGCGTAAACTAAGCAATGTCACTAAGGCCGGTCATTGGATGGGTGACCAAAAATATTATATTTCGAGTTCCTCCGTGCTTCGGAAGCACGGATGAACTCGAGATATCTCTCAGCAGTCGTCAAGACCCACCAACCCGCACTGGGCCAGCGTGGTGAGCTATGGCCCTTACTCCCTAAACTCTGCCAACCATAGGGAAGGCCCGTGCCCCAGCAGTGGGGACATTAACAAACATAAAAAAAAAACATACGGCGGGTACGAATTGAGTAACCTCCTCCGTTTTTTCGTCGGTTAAAAAGGACCGGTGATGATGATGATATATTGTACGATCGTTGATCTCAGCTTAAAAGTGAATGGAGAAATGGGAAGGGGAGGGCCTAGGCGGATCTTTCATAATCAAATTAAAAGTCTATTAAAAAAGGGCTTGGTCAAGAGTACCCGAAACCGACGGGAATGCATGAAGAGATTGGATGAAACGAAAGAAGTGTGTAAGGATCGTAGCAAGTGGAAAGAAGTGATCTCTGCCTAACCCTGTGGGAGAAAGGCGTGACGTGTATGTATGATCTCACCTTGTAAACTGAAGGCGTTTCGGTCTATGTAGAGCGTGTGTAATGTGCAGTTGCACTGCAACGCTTTGGCCAATAATCTTGCGCCCGAGTCCCCAGCGAGGTTGCCGCCCACATCCAAGATGCGCAGGCGCCTCGCTCCGCCGAGAGCGTTCATGAGGCCGTATAAATCACCCTATAAAGAAACAAAATTAATGATTTGGATTTGACCCTTAATTACTCAGGCCCGAGTTCACCAACACTTAAACAGGCGATTATTCTGCAGACATTTTATATTATGTATGGATTTTATGGAAGAAATGTCAAAAACGAACGATTATCTTTTTATCGCTTGTTTTATGTGTTAGTGAACCCGAGTCTTAGAAGTAGTACTTGAAGACCCTTCGTCGAGTTATTTTCACTAACCAAATCGTCTGATGATACAAAGTTGTGTCGTACATAGGGGAAGGTGCGGGTATACTGTACAAATCGGACACACTCGTGTATAAAATGATTGCGATTACTTAGTTTACTAAGCAATATTCTCAAACGGGATTAATAATAAACGCGGTTGAAGTAAAGACTAGTTACTTAGTGTTTTGTCTCTTTTCCTCGTATTCAAAATCATGTTTGGGAGACGAAGACAAAACGCGGAATAGCTATATCATATTTAATAGTAGTTTATTAATAAGATGGTAAGAGCGGGCATTGGAGTGACCTAAAATATATTTTCACACAAAATATAAGTCACGGTAAACTGTTAGTCCAGGCTGCATCTGCTGCTTAAGATATAAATGAAGTTTTAAGAGGTAATGCCCAGTATTTGTACTTTAAATATATTTATGATAGCATGCTACTTATGACTAGAATAGCATGACATGTACCTTTAATTTACAATCACTGAGGTCTAATGAAGTCAACGCTGTATCTGGTTCTTGGAGCACATGTACTAAAGCCTGAAACAATATATTTTATTAATAATATTGTGAGTAAATAAGTTGTAATAAATAAGTGCTTTTAACGTGAAACATAATAATAAAATACTCACTTGTATTAAGGGCGGAGCGTATGATCGTTTTCCCGTAAGTTTGCTTAGTGATAAATGCGTTATAGAGTGGTTCTTTCCGATGGCTCTCACAATACCGGAGAGTTCAAATTCCATACCTGTAAATACATATTACTAATAATTTGAGTGATAATTTGGATATGCCACACGATATTTTACATTTTAATCAATAATTACAACACATTCAAAAAATTAATCCATTTAAATTTAAATCTCTCGAATTCAAAACTAACAATGGAGTTATAATGGACAAACATCGATATTCCGCATAGACCGATGCATTACAATTTCAATAAAAACAGGGGGTCTTCTCTGAAACTCCGAACGATTAACTCACATCTATCCGTCTTTCTCACGCCACTGCGTGTTAAAATAAGAGCGACAAAGACGCAAAGACTCGATCGAACGAAATAAACTTTCAGAATAACGCCTCAGGCACTTTTTGACTGTGCGTTAAATAATAATAGTGTACGTAATTATGATATGATATTGCCTCAAATCTTCAATTAAATAACGGAGACGCCACCCAAAAATTGGCTGCAAAAAGTGTGATAAAAATGTTCTAAAAATTATTAAATATCAAATTAAATTAAAATTATTAAATTATCGTCATACATAAATTAAGCCATAATATTGTTTAGCTGTTAATAGCCGGGTTGTTAACCGTTCGGATTGCAGAGGACGATATCTTCTTCTGTGTAAGTGACAATAACATTGTGACCACAACTCACTGTTGTCAGAGAGGTCGATCGATCGCAGACACCGCACGCCGTGGATGCAGGATTCGAGCACGTGTGCCACCTGCGAGGAGGACAGCACACCAGACAGGTTCAACTGGACGCCGGTCGCGCTCTCGTTGCAAGCCAGCCCGAGCAGTAGGCTCCTGTAATCGATCAGGGGACATTTAAACGAACAGACAAAGTAACATATCGACAATGTTCGATAAAGCAAAATGTATGGGATTTGAGGTGTCGTCGTGAAATCACGTGACCAAAATCGTCTTCGTAAGTTTCTAGTTATGTTGGTAGCGCAAGCTAACACGCTGTACATACCAAAGTAATATGGCCGACCGCGACGAACTTCGCCACGTAATCGTTATGAAACGATTGCCACTTGGCTACGGGCCCTGGCCGTGTGGTGACGGCAGAGTAGAATTGTCACCACCCCAAATCCCTCCCGGTGGGTGTCGTACAAAGCGACTGAGGATAAATCAGTGATGAGGAATGGGCAGCAGCGTTCCCTCTTATACCACCTAGCAATGTACTGCGACTTTTGTGCCCGATAAATGGCAATAGGCTTGCCACCTATTACATATTACTGCCATAATTGGCGAAACGTGGGTGCTTTATGTATGTATGTAAACAAACTGACCCATAGACTAACCGCGAATCACAAGACTGACGACTTGACTTGACTTGACTGACTGACGGCAAGTGGTAAATGAGCACATAACGAGTGTGAATGTGCCACTATGGAGGAAATCGAAAACTAAAGAAGAACACTCTACAAAATAATTTAGCCTAACCGGAATACATAATTAGGTATACTATTGTATCATCTGTATTAAACGTCTCGAATGATTTCTGACGATAACTGATGTGTCTGTTCTCGAAAAAAAAATCATCATCAGCTCCCTGCTCTGTTCCACACCACCATCCACGTTTCATCTTCAACAAACCCCTAATCATATTAGGTATCCATAACACCTGAAAGGTGCATGTGATGAATGAATGCATCCTAGGGTGTGTTGGGACAGCCACATTGTTATTTAATCGCTCCCAGACCAACACGGAAGCAAAAATTTGCTAAAAATTTTCTTTGTAATTTTTCTATAGCTTTAAAATAGCACACAAACTCACTTCAATGCATCCGGTGGCATCTTGCAATATGAGAAGTCCAGGTCAGTAAGCGCCAGGCATGCCGTGAAGAATTGTCGGAAGGAGGGCGGTGGATCCTTCGGGCGCCTAGCCGAGGACCAAGGGTTCCGCCCCACGAGTAAAGACGACAGGCGGGCGGCGCATCCCCGCAATAAAGCACCCCACATCTGTACAAGTGATATCAAATATTAACTCTGCCGCAGAGCAGAATACAATTGTCACCACACTAAATCTCCCCCGCGGGTGTCGTACAAGGCGACTAAGGGTTAAAACAGTGATGAGGAATGGGCAGCAGCGTTCCTCTTATGCCACCTAGCAATGTACTGCGAATTTCGTGCCCCGATAATGGTAAGAGGCTCGCCACCTATTACATGTGACCTAACTTAACTGGCGAAAAGTGGGTGTTTAATTCACCTCTGCCTACCCCTTCGGGGATTTAAGCGTGGTTTATGTATGTACATTTGAACTTTTCAATCTTCATTGTTTGTCATACCAGTTCGTTATCATACCAGTTTGTTCAATCTTCAGTGTTTGTCTTTTTTTTACAAAATTTTATTTAATAAATAAATAAACTTACATTCTCAAGTGTGGTCTCAGTATTAGTCAGGTTTAAATGCGTTAAAACATTCGGTTGTGCGAGGAAGTTGTACAGATTCTGTAAATAAATTAAAGAGAAAAATCATTAGATAAACTGTAGTTGCCGGCACGTAAGTTGAACCAAAATGACGCTCGTCTGCGCAGGTAGGTATTATTGAAGGAAATGTTTTTAATCTAAATTTTGAACGCACATAAGTATAAAAACCAAAGCAAAGTAGACGTAGGATACCCCCATACGTTGCTAATCGTTGCTATGTTTACAGACACACGGCGCACCTCATACAGAACCTCAATTAATACCTGAAAACATTTTACTGCGCCCCGCATAGGTCAATTTATGTGCGGAGTAATATTACCATTTATAGAGAAGGTCTGTGCCCAATACTTGGGAAATTTAAGACCGTTCATTGTCATTACCAAAATAACGTTATCTCTGTTTATCATCTAATAAAAAGACATCAAAGTGAATTGATAAAATTATTTTATCAATTTAATCATCACTAGATAATCTCAATATTATTGATTATTAAACTCACTATCACTATTGCATACTACTAGCGTTGAAATTGAACCATTTAACTACGTTGGTCAATTAATCCCTAAAGGTTTTTTGATAATACGTAATGGATAGTCCGAATGAGTCGTATAAATTCGACCTAAGCGGTAAACATCTGATCAGTTCATATCGAATACTGCAATATTTTATACTACCGCCCGAATTCATAAAACCAGGCCTTCACCTCAAGGCATTATAGTGTTTTGAGCGTTATTTTCATATTAGGTTCATTCATATACTTACGTGAACATCGTCTTTAAGATTGTTATTGGATAGGTCCAAATGCGACAACGTGGAGAGGTGGCACGGATTGTCGTTGAGTATCGACGCTAGCTGGGTGACCGTTTTGCCGGTGAGGCCACATTGCGACAAAGCAATGTACCTCAACCCGTCGGGATTGTTCGCCAAGCCGGCGAGGACGCTAATAGCACCTGCGGAAGACGAAAGGTACACATCAGTTTCCACTGAATTCTCAAACATGACTGATCAAAATCGAGATCATGTTTGTTTGTTTAAAAAACTCTTTGCATGTTTGTTTTCATTTACAGAATACTATCGTTTAAAGCATTATTGACGCAATGACAATACACATCAATAATACACATTATATTAATCACGCATTTCTCCCCTAACGAGTAACAGGTAGAGCAGAGGTGTTTTAACACCCTCGTTTCGCCAGCTTATTTCAGGACCCATGTAATAAGGGCCCTATTGCCATTCAACGGGATCTTTAATCGCAGACTTGATACCTAGATGGCGCACAAGGAATAATGCTGCCCATTACTCATCGTTGTCTTTACATTTAGTCGCCTTGTACGACACCCACGGGAGAGATTGTGCTCTGCCGTCACCACACGATGTACATTTCATACCTCCTATAATTTGAGGTTGCGTGTAACACTGCGATAACCTTGTGTGGCCAAATGGTGCTAGACACAGAACAGATAATAGCTAGATGCCGCATTACGAAATAATTTAACCCACATTTTCAAGACTATTTTTTCGTTCTAATATATTTTTGTCCTATTAAAGCCTATTCAAAATGGCAAATTTCCCAAATTATAGTGAATCGTTGTTAGGTGTAGAAAATTTTAAAAGCACTGAGTAATTATAATAACTAAGAACATTAAGCAAAAATTATTATAGATATTCCTATCGTTACGAACGAGCGAAGTCAGTGGGGATTATAGACGTACAAATAATTTATCCATTGGGGTAACAGCGCGTTTTAATAGTAAACAAACAATGCGTCTATAATAAAGCGTTGATAATTATTGCTAAGATAATTAGGTACCTAGTTATCGGTCGGCGACGATGAGTCATATACCAGACATTATTTACTATGCATTAGATAATCATTTAGTAGTATTATTGTCTAACATAACTTGCTATAGTGGTGCATGTGTCATGGAACAATACATTTCTCTCAGGGCCTGTTTCACAATCGACAAGTAAGTTCGAAGTAGATTACTTTGCAGATCAATTGACATGTATTTCATATTACAACTGTCAAATGATCTACGAAGTACGCTACTTAGAACTTACATGTCGATTGTGAAACAGGCCCTCAGTCATATTTACTTCGCTATTAGCATGAAGAAATTGAAACACAAAAATATACCTATGACTGACTGATAAATGTTTGCATAGTAATAATTATTACAACTACTTAATAAACACCTCAACCTAGCGTCCAAACATTCATGTAAGTACCTATATTTCGTAATCTTTAACATTTCGATAAGATGATTAGAAAAGACGGAAAAGGCAATAAATAATAACTTAAAAACTTTGAAAAGATCCTGTAAAAGATTTGTTTTGAATTATCCGTCAATTACGATACGAGCCTCGAATACGGAACCAGAATAAAATTATCAATGTTAAGATCTTGTGAATTAATAACGAAACCAAAACATGTTTAAAGCACGCAACCTGAATAAAGAAATAACATGTAACTTTCAATTTCCAATTTCGCGATACTGACCTGCGTAGGTACGCTAAGTACATTCACAATCGTATTTATTTACGTCACAATTGCGTAATAAACAGTGCTTCATGTGTACTTATATCTATTCTATTGTGCCTAACAGGCATTCTTTGAAACGAATCGCGCTATTGATAACTCGATTTGCTTATATTGCGGCTTCAATAGCGATGACTACAGAAACCAATATTAACGAGGGCGGGTAGGTATCAATTCAGATCACAGATATATCTGTGATTCAGATAGAAGCCCTAAAGTACCTATTGGCGACAGACACTGGCTATTTTGATGTATTTTTGTATTTATCTTTAAATTGTGAATAAACGGGATTTATACCACGTACCTGGATTTTGTTATGATTCCGATATTTCGGCACAGTTAAAGATGATGTTAAAGATGTAACAATTTAAAGATGAAAGTGACCACGTAAGCTTAAAACAATATATTTTTGTATTTAGTATTTTATTTGATTATTGTTCCTTTTTATGTTTGTGATTTTCGTCATTGTCATTTAGATTAGCATAGAAGATAGTGGTAAATAAACGTTATAGTATAATATAGTACCTATTTGAATCATCTCATTAATTATGTATAACCTAGTAATAACGCCGCTGCTGAAGCAAGAGCCTTTCCTGTAAATTGAAGAATAAAAAAATGGGCCATACCTACCTCCCCAACCACGCGGCTAGTGCGAATTGGCACTTAATTTAAGACGAAAGCAGAACGTGAATAAATTTTTGGTAATCCAATAAACGACGGCAACAAAATCGCCGCCGTGCCCGTGTGGTGACGGCAGAGCAGAATACAATTGTAGGTGTGAGTGAAAAAAAAAAAATTATTGTCACCATCCCCATCTCTCTCGTGGGTGTCGTACAAGGCGACTAAGGGTAAAGACAGCAATGAGTAATGGGCAGCAGAATTCCTGTTGTATCATCTAGCAATATACTGCGATTGATGTGCCCGATAGATGGCAATTGGCTCACCACTATTACATGGAACCTAGCTGAGTTGGCGATAAGTGGGTGTTGATTCACGTTGGTGGTATAGGCGTGATTTATGTATGTATGTATGTAATAAAACCGCCCCCTATTACATGGGACCTAACATAGCGGGCGGAACGTGGATGATAATATCTCTGCGCTGCATACTCCTGTGTAGCCCTTCAGGGATACACGAGCTTAATTTATGTATGTAATAACGATCATTGTTTACGCAAACGCATGTAGCGCGCACACCACCTCGTTAGCGAGCGCCTCGAGGTGAATCATCTTAAATAGTTGCTATACCTATTTCATTAAAATTGTTTGACTCTTTGCTTAAATAATCGTACATAATATGGATTTATTTAATAAGATTATTATTTTACTTTTAGTAGATTAGTATTTTAAGGACTGAACGATCACAATTTGTTAAATGTAAAAATCATACACTATAATTTAGAAATAATAAGGTGGACATATTTCCTCTGGAGCTGTTTTATGATTCATAGTATAGCGCCAATTTTGTGCCTGTATTAAAGATGATAAATTTCATTTAATGAACCCCGTAAAACATTACGACCATTGTTTTAAGCGACAACTTTGCGGTTTTTATTAACGTGCTCATTGACCAAGGACATTGCCCAGTTTCGTCACGAAGCCTCGTCAAACAATGACTAATGATTGATTAGCAACTTAGAAATTATGTCACGTAAAAATGAACATTTTCCTCATTCGTTATTTCCAACTAGCTTGCCTGAGAAGAATCTCCATAATCAAATAAGATCCAGCGTTCACGAATCACGGTGTTCCTATAAAAGAGGGGAATAAAAAGACAATTGTTTATTTATAGAAGGAAGGTTACAAGACCTAGTCAATTGACTAGTCTAGAGTACCTAACGGAAGACGTAGTCGGGTCTCAATGCCAATTGTCGGCACGGGGAGCACTATACATTTCTATGGAGCTCTACAACAAGATAATATTATTCTATATGGTAACCCTTTCCATTTGCTGCTGACCGCAATTTATTAAAGTGAATGAGAGATACCGTAATTACTTAGGTGATTAACATTACTCGCAGTGCCGAACGTGCGTCACCCAATTTCAAATCAAGTCTATTTGTTCATAATAAAAAAACACACCAGAATTCCGATGACTGACGCTTGAATTCCCGAAAACTATTTATAGTCAGTAGTGTATTAAAGGTCACCAAGAAAACGTATCAGAGATTGGTGCCTGGTTATTTTCTGTTTTAGTAATTGTGACAAAAAGCTATACAGACATACTATCGAAACAAGGTTGAGATACAATTGTTACGTGACGATTACGATTACGATTGATAACCGAGCTCGTATGTCCATATGATCAGTAAGAATCTTAGAAAGCGTTTTACTTTTACGCTATAACAACAAACATCCATTTACGGACTCCTATTTTCTTTTTGGGACTTTTTTTTACCAGTTCTGTTCCCAACGGTTTCCCAAAGCCTTCTGGTATTAGTTTTCAAATAGATGGGTATGTTAAAAGAATAATTATAATGATAATAATGGGTGGATGAGAAGGACGACTGAAAGAAACGGGGCGGATTGTGTGAAACACGATAAGAATGATAAGAGTAGATGATTTTTTGACGGTTGATCGAGACGCAAGGAAAGCAAAACTAACTAAACCAACCCCAGATATCCTGGTAACACGGCAGACTAGTAGTGATTAGGTCACATCATAACACAACCTAGGATTTTAACGGTTTTATTAATAATATACCGGACGAACGCGAAGGTCTTTACTAAATTGGTAAATTGAAACGGCTAATTGGTATTAGTTGTTAACAAGCCAAAAATATTTTTTAGGTTTATGTCGGATGATGGACTAATTAGTAATTAGTGCACACATGATTGTTATCACCAAATGTGCCATTTTTGTCACATAGTCAGTGTCACTTTTCGTCATATTACCAGTTTTCAGAATAAGCGATGTCTAGCCCTTTGTGTCCATTAGGTACTAAAGATGGAAACTTTATTTGTATTATTTATCATGTTATGTTTCACTTATG
Organism: Cataclysta lemnata; assembly: GCA_963931975.1. Lineage (NCBI taxonomy): Eukaryota > Metazoa > Arthropoda > Insecta > Lepidoptera > Crambidae > Cataclysta > Cataclysta lemnata. Next base: position 6,842,118 of record OZ008352.1, read on the forward strand.
CACTTCACTTATGGCCGTGTGGTGACTGCAGAGCAGAATACAATTGTCACCACCCCCATCTCTCCCGTGAGTGTCGTACAAGGCAACCAAGGGTTTAAGACAGCAATGAGAAATGGGCAGCAGCATTCTTCTTATGCAACTTAGCAATGTACTGCGATTTCAGTGCCCGATAAATGGCAATAGGCTCGCCACCTATTACATGGGACCTAACATAATTGGCGAAACGTGGGTGCTAGTTCACCTCTGCCTACCCCTTCTGGGATAAAGGCGTGATGTATGTATGTATGTATGTAAGAGCTATAAGCAACACTCTCACCTTTATCTTCAATGTGGTTCTGGGAGAAGTCAATGGTGTGCATGGCCGGTGGTCTCTTGGCCCGCGCCAGTGCGTGTCCCAACCGCGCCGCATGGTCGTGCCGCAGCGCCGCAGCCCGCCAGCTGAGCCGCTGGGGCGCGGGCCAGGCGCAGCGGACCAAGCGGCACACGCTCTCCCACGCCTCGCCGCCTGCACGCACCCCGTCGCCACACACGCCGCTGAACCACGTGTTGTGTTGAAGGGCTATCACCAGCGGTATCAGGTCCCTGCAACAAGATTCACACTGAATAGACGATTCAAAGAAAAATTAAGACTCAACCATTGGTACAACTCATATGTACGGAACAGTAAAAGCTAAATTTAATTTCAAGTCTACCTTTGATCTAAGTGATCAAAATCCTTTAAATGCAGCATTCTTATGTCATGTGCCAAATATATTGTGTCGATGTCCCAAGCCACTTCAGCCCTGTAAGGATAATAATTGTAATAAATGCTCATGTTTATTGTAAAGACAAATCAGAACAATAAAATATTCCATGTGTCATAGACATAAGATATCATAATATCTCTATCTACCTAAATGGTGTTTGACAAAGATCACACATTGCAGCATATTGATTTGAAAAATCTCCACAAGTGGAATGTTTCCGTGTACCACATATTGACGGTAGTTGAAAAGGCAAATTGACCTGCAATACATAATAATAATTAAATTTTACACCTTACTACTATTTTACTAAACTTTAAAATTAAATTTGAACACTACTAATGATAGAAAAATTATTACAAAGCACAAGAGGTGAGATTTTTTTAAATTATTTAGTTAAGATACTACCTACCTTAGCTATGACATCCTCCATAGCTACATTAGGAAACAAGTCATCAAAGGCTGCCACTATTGCATGAATTACATTTAGGACTCCATCAGAAGTTCCCTCTTCACCTATAAATATTATAACTTATAACTGTAGTTTAATTTAGCAAGACTATAATTGTAAGTGGTTAAAAATTTGAGAAAGTCCAAACAAAACTAACAATATTTATAAGAAATGGATAACCCTTTAATTACTTTAAACAAAAAATATTTAGCGCAGTTCCTAGCAACGACAATGTATAGCTAGTGATTTATAAAACTTAAATATCAAGAATAGGAGAACCCTCCAAGGTAGTAAACTAAGGTTAGTAGGATAATATTATATAAAATCAAAGTTAATCATTTTGTATAACATTATATTCTCACCAATTTATAATAATAAGCCATCTTACCTATTAATATTGAAACAGGTTTATGTTCATGAATTAATGTTATTGAAAGATGGTTAGTCTTCTTGCTTTCTAGAGCCTCTATTTCCATTAAATGAAAACCATTATCAACCTATGGACATTAAATTTAATTATTTATGATAATTTATTTTAATTCAAAGTGTTTTAAATATTAAATGCAGACTTACTCTGGTGGGAACTTTTGTTGTAGTTATAAATAATCTATATGAAGTAACAACCTGAAATTAAGTAAATATATATATTCATATACTTAGGGAATAAATAAATCACAAAGCATTGGGACACACCTAAGTGACTCATTCCATTCCACTGTATCCAAAATACGACTTATTCTGTTGCTTATCAGCGATATATAGTATGTTAATGTTATTTTAAACGATGTTTCATTAAGTTTAATACGTAAAACAAATTAAAAAGTATTCCAATGATCTGTACTCACCAATACTCTGTTGTCCACTTTATCGCCTCTCGACTCCATACGAATAAGAGATTTAAATAAAATTTTAACATTTTTTCCCAACACATTACCGATACTTTCTGCAATTTAATCAAAATAATTAATAACATTGAAGTACGTTTTAGGGCGTATTGTTTAAATTAATACAATTACATTTTATTAACCATTACACATCAATTTAAGACAAAAAAATAAATAAGACCTACCGCTTAATTCATTAGATATTTGAGATTTTGTTGACATTTTCAAAATTTTCTTCAGGGTCATATTTTTAATAAATCAGTGATTATGTAGCCTAAATTACATACTTATGTATTAAATCATTTTTATACATTTACGATTAGTTTTAAGAATTTACAACTGGATAAAATTAAAACACACAGGACTGACTCAGGTCAATAAATAGTAAAAAAATAAGTATTGAATTTTTCCTCAAGTCTACAATACAATACACACGCACGTCGCACACACACACAAGATTTTGTCATAGCCAAACATAGACAATATAGTAGCCATAGAATATAGATAACTAATTATACATCGTGCACAGATAATACTTAGTGATTATATTTATTTAGATGCGGGGAAAGCAGACATCTAATATACTCAGGCAAGATATCAGCGGGCCTAGCACGGGGACGTGGACAAGTCTCTCTCCACCACTTGACAGTGTTTTGTCTCAGGATTTAGTTTGAGTTAGAGCGAGAGTAAAATATTTTCTTTCCCCCGAAGGAGATGTGTTCACGTCCCGTGCTACGGGGGCAGTAATAAAGTATTGCCATAGTCATACCATTTATTGCCACAATTTGGTATAACAGATGTTCCTGACTTAAAACCACCATTCATTCAAAATGTATTTTAGTTCTTAGGGATTTTAATTTATTTTATTTCTCAAAAAAAATTGTAATGTCCAATTGGATTATATATAAATAAAATTTCTAAAAGCCTAGATTAAATATTTCATAGAATATTGTTTGGTAGTGATTTTCGCTGATAAAACACCCATCTCAAAATTTTGAGATTGATATTCCACAACTCAATTTTAGTATGACAAAACGTCAACTTCGTTTCCAAGCCCCACACCAATACAATAAAATTTCAAAATCTTTGATTTTTCAAAAAAAATAGTTTAAAAGTTTTTTGTGTATGGTTTCTGCAGATTAATGGCTCAAAGACCTAGACGCCAATGCAAATTATTTAAAAAAAATTATAAAGTTTATTAATTATTTACTCTGTACTTGGAGTGTTAGGCGCGTTTCGTGGTGTCAGTCAGATTTATTTTCGCTAATTCAAAAAATGTTACAGAGTGGATTTTGTGCAGTGAAAGTGGTGTTATTTTGATGCACAAGCATCCGTGTTGATGTGCAATTATACAGAATCATTGAAAACAAGTCTTATGATGTGTTTGATGTTGTGGTCTCTGATCATGAACTCTGTTACCATTAAATTCGCTCCAAGCACTCCCTAGATGCGTTAAAATGTGTGACACCCATATTTTAACGTAAAATTCATTTCATTCATACATTTCACCCACTCATTATTTCATAAGACTACAGATAAAATATACACTAAAGACTTGGCTGTATGGGCTAGACCCTTTGCCTTCCCTAAAATATAGGGAGAATTAAAAAACAACAACAAAAAGGCGCGAGAACTTGTGAAAGCGAAAGGCGCTATTTTTGATAAAATTATTTTTTATTTAATTACTGTAGTCGTTGTAAATATTTTTTGTCATAGTTTTCATAATTTTATTTGTAAATAAGTAGTATAAAATAGTTTAGTTACTTACCATGTAAAATGGGTAAGGCGAAAAAGCGCCGTAAGCCCCATGATGGTGAAAAAAATTCTTCAAACTCCTCCTCTGATTCTGAATCAGAGGAGTTAAGCGATAAGTATAATGTATATAAAGTGCCAGGATACACCTGGAGATATTCTGAAAATTCAAAAAAGGCAGAATTTATAGTTTTTCTTTCCAATGCGGAACCAAGGCCATTTACAGATAGAGATCGTTTGGCGCTTTCCAACGCCCTAAGAAAACATTGTGTCTCGGGTGTGCTGCATCTGAGACCTCTGAATAAATATAAAGTTGGAATAACTTTTGATTTGTCAAATAATGCAAATGTTTTCTTGTCTAATAAAAAGCTGCTTGAAGAGCTCCATTTTTCGGCAACCATTCCAGCATCGGACACAGAAATTACAGGCGTCTTAAAATCAGTTCCTACTGATTTATCTAATAAAAAAATTTCATCTTTGATTGGCAGTTCTAGGAACGTGATTCAAGTTAGGCGTTTCATGCGGCGGCTGCGAGAAGAGGACGGGACAGTGCGTTTTACACCAACGCAGACTGTCGCTGTCACTTTCGCTTCTACGCAACTCCCTGACTACGTTTATCTTGACTCTTGCAGGCACGAGGTCAGTGTATATGTTCCACCTATAAAACAGTGTTTGCGGTGTATGAGATTTGGACACATCGCAAAATTTTGTAAAAATACAGAAGTCTGCTCTGTTTGCACTGGCAATCGTAGTTTTAAAAGTTGCACAGAAACTTATACGAAATGCGCCAACTGCGGTGGTGATCATATTGCAATTTCTAATCTATGTCCAATTAAAAAACAAAAAATCGAAGAAAACAAAATAAAAACACGTTCAGTTACATATTCAGAATTGCTAAATGAAAAATCCTTTCCGCAACTGCAAGCACGCAACATTGAAACTCAATTAAAAAATTTATCAAAATCAGAACGCTTTATCGATTTACTGATTAACGCAGTCACTCAAATAATTTTGTCCAACAAAGATAAACAAACGCCTATAAACTCCAGCATGGTACGAGAAGTATTAAATAAAACTCTTGACAAAAAGCTTATCTTGAATACTTAATAATGGATATATCGCTAAATATTGTACATTGGAATGCTCAGAGTTTAGCATGTAAGAGCCTTTACTTTCAAAGTTTTTATTTGACGAAAATATTCATGTAGCCTTAATATCAGAGACATGGTTAAGGCCAAGTCAACATTTTAATATAAAAGAATATCATATCGAACGAAACGATTGCGGTAATTCCCATAATGGGGTCGCAATTTTAATTCACAAAAGTATTGATTACAAAAGAATTACTACTAATTACGACATATCCTTGCAAAACATTTGTATCAGTATAAATTTCAATAATAAAGATTTAAGTATTGTAAGCTGTTATATTCCCACGTATTCTCGTCCACAGTTTAGTAAAAGTAAATTTCAGGCTTTAATAAATTCTGTTCCTCATCCTATGATTATTGGGGGTGATTTTAACGCCCATCACACTACTTGGGGTTGTAATTCTGATACACCTCGTGGCAGAGACATCTTAGAAGTAATTGATAAAAATGACTTAGTTTTGTTAAATGATGGTCAGGTAACCACTGTTGGTTCCTTGTCGTGGCGCCCCAATGCTCTCGATCTGTCGATGGTTTCTGCAACTTTAGCTCTAGCATGTGATTGGTCAGTATACGATGATCCTCTAGGCAGTTATCACCTGCCTGTAATAGTTAAGATTTTAGTTAGCAATAATAATTTTGATTACATTGAAAATTTACAAAGTACGAATCTAACACCCTTTCCAAAACAAATAAATTATAATTTGGTCGACTGGGATAAATATGCAACAAATGTTAAGTCCCTATTAGTAGACTTTAAAACAGATGAATATCCTCCATTGATAGCTTACTCTCTATTCTGTGAACACCTTTTTTCTGCAGTGCGGTCTTCTGTTCCCTCTGTACGAAATAGTAACAATACAGATCAAGTCAATTCTTCATCATACAATAGGTCTACTAGTAACAGGTTGCATAGAAAGGCACCATTACCTTGGTGGAATGAAAGATGTTCTGAGGCTGTCACGAACTCTAAATTAGCTTATGTCAATTTCAAGCAAAATCCCACAGAAAGCAACTATCTGGAATTCAAAAGACTTCAAGCTTTAAAAAAAAATCACTTTAAAAATGGAAAGGTTTAACAGTTGGACTTCTCTTTGTAACACTTTTCATCGTGGTACTCCGTTATCTGTAATTTGGACATACATGCGGAAATTTAATAAATCCCACAAATCATATAAAAACGCTGATGACACTTGGGTTTCGGATTTTTTGTGAAAATATACTCCTCCTTTTGTTTCTAATTTAGATAGTACTCCATACAATCAATCAGATTGTAATTCTTTTAATAATTATTTTTTGGATCCTTTTACTTCTGAAGAGTTGAAATCTGCAGTCATGTCTAGAAAGGACACTGCTTTTGGATTAGATGGTATCTCCTATAAAATGTTAAAAAAATTGCATACACAAAATTTTCAAACATTTCTTGCAATTCTAAACTCTCTTTGGTCTAACAATACAATACCTAAAAGTTGGAAGTCTGATTGTCTGGTGCCTATTTTAAAGCCCAATAAGCCAAAATCAAATCCTGATTCATACAGACCAATTGCATTGACATCTTGTGTAGGGAAAATATTTGAACAACTCCTAAAGCAAAGGCTAGAATTTTATGTTGAGCAACATGGTATCTTACCATCAAATCAGTTTGGGTTTAGAAGAGGTCGGTCGGCAAGAGAAAGTATTTGTCAATTGCATCTAGACATTGTTGATAGTTTAAGTGCAAATAATTCTTTAATGGCTATATTTTTTGATATTTCTGGGGCTTTTAATAGTGTAAATATTAGTGTACTATGTAAAGAGTTATTAACAATTGGGCTTCCTAATAAGTTTGTCAAGTGGATTTGTAGTTTTTTGTCAGAAAGGGAAATTTTTGTTAAATATAATGGCTACTTATTTGGACCAAGGTCTTCTTCAGTTGGTGTCTGTCAAGGTGGAATATTGTCTCCATTGCTTTTTATATTATATATTCGGCGTCTAAATATAATTTTAGGAAATAATGTTAAAAATCTTCAATTTGCTGATGATTTGGTTGTCTATATGTCTGGTAAAAATCTAACCCAAATGTCAACAATTTTAAATAATTCTCTCAAACAATTAAGTACATATTTTAACTATTTAAACCTTGAAATAAATCCATCTAAATCTAAATTTGTGGTATTCAGTAAAAGAGCAGTGCATGCACCAAATATATGCTATGAAAATAGTATAATACCTGTCTCATCAGAAGTAAAATTTCTAGGTGTAACCTTTAAAAATAATCTTTCTTGGAAGAAGTATGTCGAGTGTATTGTAGCTAGCGCTAATAAAGCTTTTACTATTGTTAAATCACTAGCTTCAACCAATTGGGGAGCTGATCCTAAAATATTACTCATTTTATATAAGTCTCTTATCCGCAGTCACTTTGAATATGGTTTTTTTTGTTTTGCCAGTGATCACAAGCTTATCAAAATTTTAGACAAGATCCAAAACAAATCCATGAGACTCATTACAGGAGCTTTTAAAAGCACACCAATTGTATCAATGCAAGTTGAATGCAACCTTCCACCAATTGATATACGATTTAGATATTTAAAGGAAAGATTTATTTTAAAATTGTACAGCATTAATGGTAATCATCTTCTTTCTAATTTAATTTCTTCAGTGTCCCTTTTGAATAATTTTCACTGCCGATCTTTTTATTTACTTGATGATTTTCGTCAATTTCTTACTTTTCTTGATTCATTGTGTATACATAAATCATCAGTCTTGTCGTGTTATGAAGGCTCGTTTAGCAGCAAGTTTCCTGCATTAAACATAATAATAAATAAAAAAATATCAACAAAAGAGGATGCTTATTGTGTGTTTGATCAGTACCCTAATCACAAGTTTTTATATACAGATGGTTCAAAGAATGATTGTAGTGTTTCTTTTGCTCTGTTTGATAGAGCTTCAAAGAATGGTGTAAGCAAAAAAATTAATAGGAATGCATCAATTTTCACAGCTGAAGCAAGTCGTGTTTTTTATTCAAAAATACATTAAAATAATAAAATTATAAATAAATAAAAGTGGATAGAAAATAACAAAAAAATAAATTAAATAACTATGGAAAGCAACAATTAGGAAGAAAAAAAAAAGAAACTGAAGATTAGGCTGTATGGGCTAGATTCCCTTGCCTTCCCGTAAAGGGAGAATTATTAAAAACAAAAAAAACAACAACAAAAGTGTTTGGCGCGTTTCGTGGTGTCAGTCAGATTTATTTTCAATAATTCAAAAATTGTTACAGAGTGGATTTTGTGCAGTGAAAGTGGTGTTATTTTGATGCACAAGCATCCGTGTTGATGTGCAATTATGCAGAATCATCGAAAATAAGTCTCATGATGTGTTTGATGTTGTGGTGAAGATCGCTATAAAAAGTGGCTTTATCCATTTCATCAAGCACCATCATTAGCTCTGTTACCATTCAATTCGCGCCAAGCACTCCCTAGATGCGTTAAAATATGTGGCACCCATATTTTGACGTAAAATTCATTTCATTCATACATTTCACCCACTCATTATTTCATAAGACTACAGATAAAATATACACTAAAGACTTGGCTGTATGGGCTAGACCCTTTGCCTTCCCTAAAATATAGGGAGAATTTAAAACTAACTAAAACAACAACAATTACTCTCTGCTTGCTTGCTAAACGTAGTGTATTTCTTACGTAGTATTGTATTCTCTTTGGTGTATTATATACTCTTTGGTCGACTGACTGATGTTGTTAAGATTGTAGTGTTTTTATTTTTGTGATTTTGTTTTAAACTGAGATTACACACAAATACATTTTTTGTAAAACTAAACAACATTAGTGTAGAAATTATTATTAAGTGTCTACAGAATGAATAAAAACTACGAAAGATGCAATCATTGTAATCGTCGGAAATGGCTTACTACTGGTTGTCTTCGAAAATGGTTGAAGCCAATGGAATGTAAACATCTTCAGAGGAGTATCGACAGTAAAAGAGATTTTAATAATACAGATATTGTGAATTGTGTTTTTTTGCCTGATAGGAAATTACCAGTAAACACCAATAAATTCGTAAAATTTTGGAAAAGTAAATTATTTATAACTGGTAGTGTCAGGTCTTTACAAAGATATTTTGGAAATAAAAACAGTGGCAATGAATATATCTGCACATTGAACAAAAGAAATCAACCATCTACATCTTCGGACAAATGTATTATTGCGCATAGTGACTATGAATTTAAAGAAAATCCTGAATCAAAAAAAGAAATTGTAAAATGCCAGCATGAAGGGCAGTTAGTTTTGCGGGGCCACCACCAGCACACTTCTCTTGAAACATGTGCAATTTACTGTCAATTATCCAAGTATGTTGTTTTTATATGAAAATAAATCATTTGAGGATCTTAGATAATTAAATTATGTACGAGTTCCTACTACTGCATAAGACTGCATATTGACTTAGTTTACTTCTTTATGACAATGAATGCACAATACATGTGATAATATATCACAGCACTATTTATGGTATTTGTTGTTGTATTTGAATAATTGCTTATGCAATAAAAAAAAATATAATATCAGTTCTTAACTATAGAAAAAAATCTTGTTAATGCCTTGAGGTGACAGCAAAATCTACTACCATTTCCACCACTCCCTAGACCTCTTGCAGGTGCCTAAGAGTTACATACAATATAATGAGGAATGGATAGCAGCATTTCTGGTGCAATATCTAACAAATTGTTGTTCCCATATTACATGAGACCTGACATAAGCTGGCAAAATGTGGCTGTTATTACACCTACACTGCCTATCTCTTAGGGGAAAAAAGGTGTGATTTTATGTATGTTTAATTATTCATGCAGCAGTATCAATGCAGATGGTATTTATAGGGTAGAGTTTATTCTGATATTTATAAAACCATTTGAGTAGATATTGTAAAGAGAATGCAAGTTTATCTAATTTACAAATAAATACCTCTTATCTTTCAGACATGGCTGGTATTGGGGTGGCATTACATCTAGTGAAGCAGAAGAATTATTGGCTGGGCAACATGATAATGTCTTTCTTGTCAGAGATTCTTATGATTCAAGGCACATCTTATGTGTGTCATTCAGATGTGTGGGCCGTACCTTACATGCTCGTTTAAGACATGCCAATGGTCTTTTTTCACTTAATAATGAGACATTTGTTCCAGTAAATAGAATATCTGAACATTGTGCAGCTGTTGATGTAAAGTCAAACTTATTTGAAATGCCAGTTAAATTGGCTAGACCATTAAACAGGTAAATTGGAGAGCTACAAATATTAAACACTTTATTGTTACTGTAAAGATATACTTACAATAATTTAATTATCTTACAGGTTTGCTAAACTGGATTCCTTACAAATGATTTGTCGGTTTGTAATAAGGCAAACTGTGTCTGCAGATGGATGGGACAAGTTACCATTACCACCAAACTTAATTTCATATGTAACTCAAGGTAGTGATTATATAGTACATTTGTAACAAAATGTTGTGCCTTCAGAGTTGCATTCTCACATTATATTATAATCTTATTTACATTTAAAGGACTGTACCTATAGCTTGTAGAAAAAGTGTAGAAATGTTTATAAATTTTATACTTACAGAATATTTTAATAAATTGGTAACTCATATTTATATCTGATATTTGTTTCATTAATATTCAATCTAGTTCAAAAGTAATGTGTGGTTACAGTAGAATAATTAGCCACATAAACTTGGTATTAAAATTTATTTAACAACAATATATTTGTTCCATTATAATACTGCAAGCAATAAAATTACTTCAATGTGTTGATGCCTATTATATTCTTTGCCTGAAAATAAAGTAAAAGTATATTAGGTAAAGTCAAAAATAATACAAATATTTTTTTTAAATGTAGATTTTTCTATACCGTCACAAAAGCAGCAGTCAATGTTTGTGGTGCAGTAGAGACCGGGTTTAAATTAAGTGCTGTTTGTATTAACTGAGCATCTCTAATTCGTGATGATACAAAATTTCTTGTAGAGTTGCAATCCTGACTTTTATCAGTAAGGTAAAATAGTTCTGCTGCTTTATATATACCTGCCAAACCAACTCTTCGTATATACCAATTAAACTGTAATAAATAGAATATGATGTAAAGCATAAATATTTCTATGATGTAGCTTAAAGTAATTAGCAATAGAACTTGTATTATGAATACTAGATGAGTGAGAAATTTTAATATGCACAATAATTGTATATTTATTTATAAATATACCATATAAAGATATAAACAACTATGACTTGAGAACAAATGTCTATGTTCATCATACAAACATTTGGTCAATAGCCAGCGATCTCAAAATTCAACCAAACCAGCCATAACATGCTTTAATTTTTGAAATCCATAATACAACAAATTATAAATACTGAAACATTATAATAATATGAAACTTACATCTACACTACGGTCACCTGAATGATAACAAATATCATCTACTAAGGAAAGTAAAGTTGCTAAACAATTTGGGACATTATTAGGAAGAGCTTGAATAGCCATAGCTTTTGGCCAAGTGTTTCTGAAAAAACAATAATATATTAAAGTATAATAATCAATTTCAATAATATGGAAAATTTATAGCTTTTTTAATTTTTTTTATAATTCATACTGCCGCACTCAGAGACGTCAAATAACGATAATGAATACTTAATGTCAAAAAATGACAATTCAAAACTAATCGTTTTTCTTGCCGGGTCTATGGTCAAGATTTGAATGAAATTTTTTGACATTAAGTATTCATTAAAGTTAATTGACGTCTCTGAGTGCGGCAGTTAGTCTTATTTGCATAGCTTAAATTTAGTTTAAATTAAAAAAAAATTATGCCTGGAGATACAGAAAACTTTGGTTTCCTTGTTTTCCATTCACATATTTATTTTTCATTTTAAATGTATGATTACAATGAATACGAATTATTTACTTATAAGGTTCTATCATTATGAGTCTTGTCATAATTGCATTTTCAACAAATTTTGTAGGTACTTTATTATCTTTTAAATCTTCTTTGGGCCACTGTAAACAGAAATATACATTATTTTTCTAATAGAGATTGTTCTAAATGATGTTATATAGAAGGTTTACTCACATTTTTCATTTGTTCAACTAAGTTTTCATTACTTTTTACATTAAAGTAATGAACTAAATCACCACCCCCATTTGGGAATAACCCATGTGTTATTCCTGGGTATCCTGCAGCTTCTGCTCCCAAACTTAGTGACTCAATAGACCAGCCACTCTTGGGTACAAACTCTAAAGCTCTTTGTAAAATCTGGTTTTTGACATTATCCTCATATTGGTTTTCTTCATGTTCTGTTAGTGTCATCACTTTTTGTGATTTAACACCTTCATTTTGGTTTTGACAATAATTTCTTATAATTCTTTGAGTTCTATTCACAGGAACTGTTGCAAATGGCAAAACATATTTATGACCATTTCTTATGGCTGTAAAAAATATAAAATTAATTTGTCCACTTTTATTAATTTAATGAACATTGTATTTATCTACTGCTTAATTTTTCTAAATAATGTCCAAAATGGTATGAAATTTATTATATGCTATACCTTATCTACAATAATTAAAGAGACAAATGAATAACATTACACTTAATATAACATAATTTATTATATAGTCTTAATTTAGATAACTATACTACAAAGTTTTTATTTTATTGATATTAATACATTCAGATAGCCGAGCCACTAGGCCCTCAATCAAGTGGAAAGCATTTAGAGCAGAGTTTATTATTTCCTTTTTGTTTTCTTTCGGTATTTTATCTAAGACATTTCCTCCAACATTTATTGAGACATCAAACTTATCGTCTGAGGCATTTCCTTCTTCTATTTCTTTAAGTTTTACTTCATAATGCGCTCTTGACATATTAAGACCAGTCCGTAATATATCCAAATAATTCACTTCTATAAATGGGAGACACTCTCTAATTCCCGATTTATTTGTAGTATCTTTTAATGTCAAGTATCTTAGGAAGTTCAGAACTGTAATAATTTGATCAGCAATTTCAACCAAGTCTGATTCAGCACCATGTGGTAAATGACAGATTTTCTTTATCATAGATTCAAGAGACACACCAGTGAAACAGTCATCTAAAACAGGATCCTTGAAAGATTCATCAACACTGTTTTTATATAATGTAATAGCATGTCCAATCATGCCAGAATGGTTAGCTGATTCTATAATATGTTTCAAAAGAGTACATCTACCTTTGTATTTAAACTTATTAATATGGCACCCTATTAAGTTAACTGCAATTTTACGTAGGGGCTCATAGTTAGAATAGATTGCTACATTCATTAAACCTTTGTTCAAATTAAAATGCACTGAAGATGTCAGCATAGTATCAGAGTAGTTAGTAGAAATTTTATCCATAATTGAATTACACAGAGCTAATGCCTTTGATAAAGGGCCATATTCAGAGAAAGAAAGTAAATGATTCACTGCCAATAGTAATGTATGCACTACATATTCTCTACAATAAACTTGGGGAATAGCTGTATCAGGAATAGTAAAATGTCCAGAGAATACAGTATATGTCAGCCCTGACAATGAGGTCATGTTGATTTTATCTCTATTTTCATAAGGTTCAATATCTTCATCATAATCAGTAATATTTTTTTTGGGCTTTTGTTCATCTCTGTTACAGTTTTCTAAAAGCTGTATTAGTTTCCATATATTATTTTCAAGTGCACAAATATCTTGAATGATGTGGCTGCAACACTGTCTGGCTTCGCTTTTAGAATTAGTATCAGGATCCAGATCCACATAAATGAAAGGCTTCCCAAGCAGACTAGTCAAGAATGCTGTTATTATTTGTTTTATCTTAACATTCAAATCTCCATGTAAAAGTTCTTTTAAAAAAGGATTGTAAAATGGAGGTAACAATGTATATATTCTTGTGATTCTCCTTATGTTGACATCAGAATCAAGCAACAAACGTTCCTTGCCTTCCAAGTAGTAATCAGGAATTGGTATATTACCAATATAAGTGCTTATTGAATTAAAACACCATTCTAGAGACCTATCCCGTTTCATTGATGATTTTTTCAAAACTTGTTGCAGGGGTTCCAGGATGAGCCCAAATTGAGCGTCATTTTTTGCTAATTCGATTTGTTCAATAAATTCTAGTAATGCCTCCTCTGGAGCTGAACTTTGGATTATTTGAGATATTAATTCTTCACAGGCTCCAATTAAAGACGGTTTTACTATTATTGTATCATCTTGAACCTTGCCTATTACAATAGCGATGAGATCCCAACAATTATCCTTAAAGGTATCAACATATTTTTGATCCTTTGGTACGTTGAGAGCTTCTTTATATTTACCAGAGTCCAACAATGTCGAAATATATGCCACAATATCATTCTTTGATTCCATAGTGAATAGTTAGTTTGTGCTTCTTTCTACTAACTAATGCCATAGAAAACTGTAATAATTATATACCTAAAATACCAATACGTTGAATTCCAACAAAAGTTAAAAATTGTGCATGTGCGCTAAGCATGATAAATACTTACAACGAAATATTCTCTGCGCACTAGTCATGTCGAATCGCAAAAATCTCACAACGTTAATAGGAGCAATTCAATTATATAAATATTTATTCGTTTCCAATTGCATTCAAGATTTCCAATCCAATCAAACCAAAATTATTTCTTTTAAATCTTTCCGAATTCCCAAAAGTCACACAAACGTCACGTCAACGTCACTTTTTTTTTTAAATTGGCTTAACGTTCCTGGATACAAGTCTTTTAGGAACTGTCTTTGTAAACTTTCGTTTACTTTTCTTAATTTTGAATAAATGATAAATGAATTAATGAAAATAATGTATGAAATGAATGAATGATCTAAATGCATGAAATGAATGAATGATCTTAATGCATGAAATGATTGATGATGATGATGACAAACACATAATCATAACACTTTTAGTTCGATAATTCCTTATAATTGAACGTCAACAAGGATCCTAATGCATCAAATTAACACCACTTTCACTGCACAAAGTCCACTCTAAAACAATTTTTGAAAGATTGAAATAAAAGCCGTGTGGCGACGGCAGAGTAGAATACAATTATATTGTCATCACCGCAAATCTCTGCCGTGGGTGTCGTACAAGGCGACTAACGAATAAAGCAGTGATGAGGAATGGGCAGCAGCGTTCCCTCTTATACCAACTAACAATGTACGGCGACTTTTGTGCCCGAAAAATGGCACTAGGCTCGCTACCTACATGGGACCTGCCATAGTTGGTGAAACATGGGTGCTAGTTCACCTCTGCCTACCACTTTGGGGATATAGGCGTGATTTATGTATGTATGTTGAAATAAAAATTATGACGCCATTAGAGTGCGTTTCATCTTATAGTTCCTATGCCGTCAAGTTGATAGTATTGCAAGAAAATGACACCATGTCAACTTTATTGTACTACCTTTAATTCAGGAAGTTTTTTTTAATTAACTAGATACACAATTATGCATCTATCTTATTTTATTACTTATAATTACTAGCAGTACTAAGTAGTAGTTACATATTAGTTTTTTTTATGAAAGTCGTAAGCCAAAGCTCGTGAAAATTTGCGAGATTAATTAGTTCATGATATTAAAAATGTGATAGAAATTAGATAGATAGATATAAATTGTAGGGACGTAAAAACAATAGACTCATTAAGTAAAAATAGGTTAAATTATAATAAAATATTATATTTATTATGATTAACAATAATTGTGTTCATCTAACATGTCTACATTTGACAAGTCCTTACTCTTTTCAGTCGTTAAATTGTTATTAGTACTATTTATTTACAGATATAATACTAAAACAAATATATTTAATTTTCAAACACTTAGGGCCTGTTTCACAATCGATAAGTAATTTCGAAGTATCTTACTTTGCAGTTCATTTGACATATATCCCATATTACAACTGTCAAATGATCTGCAAAGTAAGCTACTTCGAACTTACTTATCGATTGTGAAACAGGCCCTTAATAAAACTAGTAACCTGTAACCGGTAACCCAATTTAATGGCGGCAATCCGAACTTATACATACTATTATGGATTATGCGGGGCCTCATTACGTTTTTAACGTTCACAAAAGACCTTAGCTTATAACACAATTAATCTTTCATCACTTTTCAATGTTTTGGACATGATTTTCTCAAAGATTTTCTATAAAACATAAAAAAACCTGCAAATATTACTTACGTGTTGATATTGATGACAGACATTGTAGCCACCATCACGGCATAGAAACCAAAGAGAATACAATACTACGTAAGAAGAGACGGGACTCCATAGAGCAAAATTAATCCAACCAAATGTCACAATGCAAGTACCTAATCGTAGCCAACATAAAAACTTTTAAACAAAGAGTTCTGCCAACCTAAAGAGAAAAATAGAGATGTGCCACCTGCTTTTCCAAATTTTATCGATATCGACGAACGGATCGACCTGCACTTTATTTAAAATAATAATTTTAAAATTTCTACTGAGACACATACCTCGTTTTTTAACTTTAAAGTTCTGAAACAAACAAGTAGTAGTTAGAAATAAATTATTAAGGCTAACCATAATCTATGGGCAGAACTTTTTGTTAAAAAACGGAGTATGTGTTCACTTTTATGTTTGAAATAAGAAACTTTCTGTTGTACTGTTTCTAATCTATGTTTGTATTTTAATAATTTTCAAATAACTTTCTTGTTTCAAGGAGTTAACTGCATGTTACAACTTTTAGAATTTGGCTTAGGTCGTCGCTTTCTTACAACTGAAATTAAATAAATATAAATGATTAAAGTACTATATTTAATACCAATTATGAATAAAATATTATATTTAAGGTTTTAACTGACAATGCAACACCTTACTCTCTTATCATATCTCATTTTTTTTGATTCATCTCTAACTTCAGAAACCGAAAAATGCATGAAACATCTGTAATAAAACCAATTATTTATTTATTTAAATCAAATTTTATTAAGTTTAGCTTTGATGCCGTAAAATGAATAAGTTATTATGTATATTTATCAAGACTTTATTCTAGTTTACAACTTTAATTTAAAGCATCGATATTGATTTTTACCATGTGATCAAACATCACTATTTTTGCAGAGGTTATTGTTTTGAATGAAATTATTAATATTACATCCAATTGTAGCATAAAAAATACATAAGAATGTGAAATTGTTAATGAACCACTCACCGAAGCTCATCCAGAGGAAATTGGGCCATAAAAAAACCGTTGTGTTGTTTTTTGTACAGATTTCAAACCACAAATTTCACACTTTTTATACTTCATGCTGAAGATGATTTACCAATATTTATGTTTATGTAGCACACTTTCAGAAGCTGCTTAAGAATTTGAAACTACATTTAACTGCCGATCAACACAAACTTTAATATAATTTAATTGTTTTTATTTACACTATACGACTAAACGACCGTTGCGCTGACAAATGAATGACATTTCTCCAAAGAACGAGCAAGGTATAGAGTGAGACAGATATAGTCGCCATTAAAATTCACTTCTGTTTCATAGAACGTTTTTTTTGTATGAAGTTGCGACAGACTGATAGAAACTATAAGATGAAACTACAAGGATGAAACGAAAAGCCCACTAAGCACTCCCATCTTAAATTCTCCTTATATATTAGGGAAGGCATAGGTTCTAGACTATACAGCATTGTCTTTAGTGTATATTTAACCTTTAGTCATATGAATTAATGAGTTGGTGAAATGAGAAATAAATAAAATAAAAAAGGAGAGTGTTTGGCGCGTTTCGTGGTGTCAGTCACATTTGTTTTCGCTAATTCTAAAATTGTTACGGATTGGATTTTGTGCAGTGAAAGTGGTGTTATTTTGATGCACAAGCATCCGTGTTGATGTGCAATTATGCAGAATCATCGAGTCTTATGATGTGTTTGATGTTGTGGTGAAGATCACTATATAAAGTGGTTTTATCCATTTCATCAGTGACCATCTGGAACTCTGTTACCATTCAATTCGCGGCAAGCACTCCCTAGATGCGTTAAAATATGTTACACCCATATTTTAACGTAAAATTCATTTCATTCATACATTTCAACCACTCATGATTTCATAAGACCAAAGATAAAAAATACACTAAAGACTTGGCTGTATGGGCTAGACCCTTTGCTTTCCCTAAAATATATGGAGAATTAAAAAAACCAGTAGATATACACTAATGATAAGTCACTGAAGACAATAAATAGGCACAAGATGGAAAACTAAACTAAAACAACGCTTTAATTTATATTTTCAAAACGGCATAGTGACTTAATGACATTAGTGACACACTCCGGCAGCGCGAGACAAGGAAGGTTAGATCGGATGTAAGAGACAAAACAAGTCGCCATTAAAAATTGCCTAAACTCCATACATTTTTTCTGTAGTATGGAGCTCAGAGTAAATAGGAGTTGTTCTATTTACTCCGAGGTATGGAGTTTCGGCAGGCTGTGTATTATATACTCTTTGGGCATTTCGTTCTGATTATTGTAGTTTTAAAATGGCGGCTCAACTAGTTTTATATTACGCTCAGGCATCCGATGCTTGTGCGTTTGGCAGAGGAGAATGTTAGGCAAAGGCTACTCCAGCTCTATTTACTCCGAGGCCCTTAAAATAGTTGAAATAGTTAAAATAGCTCAATTTACTGAAAGGAAAAATTCCTTTATTTTTAGAAATAAACGTTATATCTATAATTTTTCACCCAGAAACATAGGGTCTTAGAAAAAAAATACTATGAGATCTTTCATATAAATTACTCTCGAATCAAATCAAGACCTTCATTTTATTATTATTGCTCGCAATTTCTGTTGGTAATTGGAATTTAAAAAAATGAAAGTTTGCTAATGGTAAGTTTAATTTGTTTACGGTAGCATTTTATGGCCATTTTGAAGCTCAAACGAACAATTTGCTGAAAACTACAAGCAAGAATTTATCCCTTCAGTGGTGAGGTGATTTCGGATTTCGGATACCTTTCACCATACCACTGAATGGCTAACTATAATCGTTGTAATTTAAAATATGATATGCTCCATTATATTGAATTGCACTTGATACGTCATTATTTTAATAATTAATATCACAAAATATTACGAACTGTGGCAAAACAAAACAAAATCCATAATAATTACCAAGATGTTCGTTCGAATTTTAAAATTACCTTAAAATGGTATTTTTAAACTTGTATTTTTTAAATTCCAATTACCACCAGAAATCGTGAGCAACAATAATTAAATTAAGGTTTGATTTTGATTCGGGAGTAATATAAATGTTAAATTTCATAGTATTTTTTTTTCTAAGAGTCTATGTTTCTGAGTAAAAAATTATCGTTAACATCGACTGCATCGATTAGTAAAATAAAATCATGAGTGTTAATTTTTTTGATTTTTTCAGTAAGTTCGATTCTCGGTTCGGGTAATCTTTTTGAGAACTCTGTGAATGCCGTTATGTTTCTTTTTAATAATAAAGGAATATTTCCTTGCAGTAAATTGAGCTATTTTAAAAATTTAACGTACTTTCCCTCCAGTAGGCCTATTCCCTAACTTTTTTTGACAGTTGAAAGTGATGATCACCGAACTATTTACTTATCCATTACTACTTTACTATAATGCTATTGTGACACTTGTCCTGTGATAACAGCAATGTATTAGTAAATAGTTCGGTGATCATCACTTTCAACTGTCAAAAAAAGTTAGGGAATAAGCCTACAGGGCCCACTCTTTTTTTCCACACTGTATAGTAATAAATACCTTAATAAATTTTCTAAACTCTTTTTTTATGTTTTTTGTCGATAATTTATGATCTAGTTTCACCCCCTTGAAGTGCAATACTTTATCGAGGGACACACTATATAATACACATATTTAAATATAAATTCATTAAAAATAGAATTAAAGAAAGGAGTGTATGAGCTAGATTCCCTTGCCTTCCCTGAAATGGGAGAATTAAAACATTAATTGACATATTTGACAATTGAATTGACAAATGACATAGAGGAGGATATTGTATTGTGTAGTAAAACACTTTTTTATTAATTTAAGAGCTTTTATTGATCTTTTATCTATTAGATACCATTCTGAAAAGATGTCGGCTAAACAAAAAAATATATTCACACGAAGTAAACCTTTAATGAATATATATAACACAATAGACCAAGAAGGGAAAGAGGTTTGTGAACTATGCTCTAAAATTTTGTAGGTACGTTATTACTTTTTTTATTAATATTTAACTAATTTTAAGGTTGAGGTTCGAGAAGATGCAGAGCAATTAGTGAAATGGCATGAAATATCTGACGCTCTCGTGGCAGCCGGCTACTATCGCGCTCAATTACAGGGCCTTTCGGCATTTGATAAAATAGTTGGAGGACTCACATGGTGTATAGAACTATGCGATATTGATGTTGATATCAGTCTACTGTTTGAGGAAAACCTAACAATTGGTAAAAAAATGTCAGTAATGACTTAAACATCGTGATTTAAACAAATGTATTGTACTTAATTGGTACTAATAAATCAAATTCCTGTTTTAGTGCACTTACGGAAAAAATTGTCAAGATATTACCCAGTCTAAAATGTCCATTTATCATAGAACCACATCAAATTCAAGGGTTAGATTTTATAAATATTTTTCCATTGATTCAGTGGATAATAAAGTATTCAAGTGAGTTCAGAGAAGCCAAGGAAGATGAACTAAGAAGATTTGCAGTTATGCAATATGAAAAAAACCATATTTTTGAGTCTGACAGACCAAAATTTCAACAAAAAGAAAAACTTTTAAAAAATCTTGTGTTTATCAAGGTAGGTATGTTATTTTAATTTGATATAATTTATGTGTCCATAATTTGTTGGCAACTGGTTAAGTATTAAAATCATTCATAGATTAGTTTACATATTATTAGGTATAAAGTTACAGTCAAAACTGGATATAACAACATTGTATTACGACCAAATGGCAAGGTCGCGGCCAAATCCTTACTTGTATCTATTGCTTATAACAACTATCGGATATAAAGACCCAATTATATGGTCCCTTCAATGTTGTTATATCTGGTTTCGACTGTATTAAGTTATCATAATAAACAAAGCACTGATAATAAAGCAATGAATACTTTACTAACAAATGACTTATTAGTAAATAAAATTGATACAATGTTTTAACAAACAAGTAATACCTATGCAAACAATGTACTATAACTTGTATTTATAATGTTTTTTCACATGCAATAAAGAGTATATTACATACATACATACATAAATCACGCCCATATCCCCGAAGGGGTAGGCAGAGGTGAATTCTCACCCGCATTTCGTTATATTAATATTAATTAATACCTCTATATTTGCTATGTCATATTAATACCCTGGTAATATTATTAAATCTTATGCAATAATTCATGGAAAGTCAAATAACTCGTAAATCCATTGTATAAAGAAGTTGGGAAATTTAGAAATGTAAAAACTTACTATTGAAAACCTTACTACCATAAGATAAATTGCATTAACTTAATTTGAATATGTATCTCTGCAAGAAATTCACAATTAAAAAACTTTTCAAACTGATTATTACTCAGGAAAATTGTGTGAAAAACTTTAAAATCTGGGTGCCTTTACTTAATAAATAAAGTCTATAATTGGAACATTACTAAATGACTGTTGAGAATATGGTGCATGCTATGTGTTATTTTTAGAATTTTCTAGATGTAATTGACAGATTTTTGCACAATCTAAAATCTTTTTGAACCACAGAATTTATACAAACCATGCAGAGTCCGCAAAAGGAAGGGTGGATTCTCAAGCAATGAATTGGAGCAGGTCAATGCAACACTCTCAGAGTATGATCAAAGGATGCTTATGCATGTATCTACTAATAAGGAAAACCCTCAAATTGACGAAGGGCTAGACTTTTTGGTAATTAAATTTTATATACCTAACTTCAAATTACTTACTTTCAGTTTTGTATTGGTGTATGATCAAATGTTTTATCATCCATTTTTTACATATTATTAAATTTGTTAATACTGGTTACAGCTGCAAATGTTATCAACAGCACTCGGAACAATTCAACTGAATATGAATAATCATTCAATTTCTACTTTTTGATGTTTTTCAAATTATTGACAATTGAATTTCCACAGTCACAATATGTCTTTGACCTTTGAAACAAACAAGTTAAGGTTGATATTTGACAGTTTTGTATAGTCTGAGGTGCTGCAATATAGTATTTATACTGCTGGTGTAATGAACGTATTTGGCAATTTTTGTCTATTAATCACAATATTCATAGTAGTATGTCATGTAGGATTATACAGTATTTATCAGTATTAAATAAAAATATTATTTCCAGTATGACTATGAGAAGACTCTTGCAGATCCATCAAAAATAACTACAGAGGTAAGTTAAAATAATGAGGGTTAAATAATAAGAGTGTTACTCAGTCATATTGATATTCTGATAAAAAGCTAGTATTAGTTTTCCTAACAACAGCAAAAACAATAGTGTTAAGTATTTCAATTATGCTGGTTAAATTCGTAAAAGTTGTTTACTTTCCAATGTATAGTGCTTGTGTAAACAAAAGAACACTATTACAGGTGAAAATTAAAATGATTTACATTTGTTTCATTAGGCCGATAGGTATGCAAAGGACTGCGAAAACAACCTTGATGCTGCAGAGACAAAAATACATTACGCAGTTCTTCAATCGGAGCTTACTGGCGAAATGTCAGAGGAACTCGAAATGAGTGAAAAGCTCAAGTACTCTGAAGATATAGAGAGGTTAACAAAAGCCATAGATGCAATGGAAAAAGATATTGACACGTTCAAAGATAACCATGATTTAAGAATGAAGAATGCTAAACAAAAATACACAGTTTTATTTGTCGATTTGAAGAAACTAACCACGAAACTAATGAATTCAGACAGTCATAGGTGAGTTCTAAACTTTTCAAAATGTTTAGCCCAAATAAAATTTCATGACACTGTCAGAATTAAATAGCCGCGTGGTGACGCCAGATAAGAATAAAATAGTAATCATCCCCAATCTGTCACGCGGGTGTCATACAAGGCGATTAAGGTTTAAAATAGCGATGAGGAACTGATAGAAGCGTCTTTTTTATACCACCTAATTAATTATTATATACTGCTAAAACCTTGAGATTGGAATGTTGTCATCTCAATCACAGGGAACAGCAGGAAGATGATGATGATAAATACAGGTAATTTCAAATATTTTGATCTACTTACTGAATGAAAGGTGTCCTGTACTAAAATGCCACTAACCTATCCTCGTACGCACGCAGTGCTCAAAACTATTTGACGCATAGTTGTAGAATACCTAATAGGTATTTTGTTTTCCAATATTTGCAGTGGGTACTTACATTGTTTTTATTTTTAGCGAGAAAAGCACTAAGGATTTCTACAAAAACCTAAAAGAACTGGCCAGTGAAAGAAACGAACTTCTTCAAATAATAAATCACAGAGAAAAGTTAAATAAAAAAATAGCAGAGGAACTAAGGTAAGGAAAGCAATTTGCACCATTATTTTGTTTAGGTATAAAAATATAATAGAATAAAAAAAGGGTAGTCAAATTATATTTTAAGATATGTTACATTTTAAGAAGCGTTAACACAACAAAAACGTCTTAAATATTTAAGCGCTGCACAAAGTTCCAATGCCGCCCTTGAAGACAATCCCTTGACACCGGAAGAATTAGAAGAGTTTCAACAAAGAGAGGGCAAACTGAAAGCCTTCATCTCGAACATAAGACTAGAACTGGCCAGACTCAACCGCGAAATTTTGCGGTACACAACGGCAATCGACGAAGTGCCAGGCACCGCCGAACTATTGCAGTACGAGAAGAGATTCATAGAACTTTATAATCAAGGTAAGCACTGTAGTGGATTTATTTTTCAGTTCAAAACATACAAATTATTTTCATTTTTACCGCCCGCGCTCGCCGTTTGTAGAGCATATGGTCATAATTTCTTTGTCACTCATTAACTGCCTCCATGGTCTAGTAGTGTGCCCACCAGAATTAAGATCCCGAGGTCCCGGGTTCGATCCTCGGGTGGGTTTACATTTGCACTCGGTTTGGTTGGTGGTAGAACTTCTTTAAAGTCCACTGTGTCAGCTACCACTGTCTTAGCATTATTCTGTTCTGACTGTGTGATAAGATAGCCAGCCCCTCTGTGGTTGAGGGTTCCAGGTCAAAGTCAAAGATGATACTAAACGCATCAGGGCCCAACGCTCCGCTAGCAGAACGGCACGCAAGTAGGCTGTAGAGAAACCCACCATTGTCAACGAGTTATGACATTGCAGGTACATTGTAAATTATGCACCAAATACAATCCCACAACTCGCCAATCACATAAACCGAAACATGCCGCTTACTACCAATCAACTGTAAAACTCGATACCATCTGCGGACCTTATCGTCACTTACCATCGAGTGAGATGAAGGGCAAGAGCTTCCCTGTCAAGCATAAAAAATTAAAAACCTTTTCTGAGGCAATGGTTTTTCAGCAACACCTTTAAAAAAATATGACATATATTTGACATAGCCAAAATTAAGTAGCATAAGTACTTGTGTTATGGATACCAGGGTTCGAAAGAATACTTAGGTAATTATCAATGCTAATATTATCGTGTTATAGTGCCAATGCGGGACAATAATTCGACCTAATATAAACCGAACCCGCATCCTCGGCAATCCTATAGGTATTCAATCCTACAGTTATGAAAATGGAATTTAACTTTTTTTTTGTTTTCATAACCAGTTTTAAATAAGAAAAATTAGACCATTTTGGTAATCGTCTTTTGTAACCAGCTACGAAAATGGATTTTTCCTTCTTTTTTCATCACTAGTTACTAAATAAGAAAACTTAGTTAATTTTTTTATTTATAAAAGAAGCTTAAACGCTTGCCTAAACTAACCTATGGATACGCAAAAAACATTGAAAATATCTTTGAAAAAATAAAACTTTCTTTTTGTAAAAAAAATTACTTCTCATTTATATAATAATAAAATATACTTTATTGCACATAAAAGAAAGAAGAAAACACATTCATACATTTAAGTAACAGAAACAGAATAGTAATAGTTGGGCCAAGCCAAATGGATAATGTATGCCCCCGCAATATCACATTCACTGCTCACACTATTCCTCGATTGTGACCGAACGCGCCTGAACGGAACGCGAATGGCACCGACTTCAAAGACATCGTTAGGTACCTAGCACACGTTGTAATAATACTTTATTTAAATTAACAGGTGTTTAGATTTACAAAATAATTGTCAAATTGTAATAAGTTTATTTTTTGCTTTTTAGTGTTATTAGGTATAGAGAGTTTTTGTTGTCCTTGTTTTTGTTTCCTTTTTGAGTCGGTTCTTTTTTGTTAAAAAATATTTTTTAAGAACGAAAAGTGAGTGAAATGAGAAGTGATTTTATTTTACAATCTTTAATAATAACTTTATTAAAGTTTTATTTTTTCAAAGATATTTTCAATGTTTTTTGCGTTTCCATAGGTTAGATTAGGTAAGTGTTTAAGCTTCTTTTATAAATAAAAAAATTACAAAAATGAACTAAGTTTTCTTATTTAGTAACTAGTGATGAAAAAAGAAGGAAAAATCCATTTTCGTAGCTGGTTTTACAAAAGACGATTACGAAAATGGTCTAATTTTTCTTATTTAATAACTAATAAGAACTTAACTGGGTACGAAAACTAGTTACGATGATGGACTATAGGGATTTAAACGGCAAAATATTGGAACTTTTGGTTCGTGTGGTGAGGGCAGAGCCTAATTTAGCGAGATTGTATGAAACATTTTATGCTCATATTATGTTTCGTTTTCGAAATCGTAAATGGACACGATATAAGATGATTCATTCAGCGATTCATATAATTTGACTGATTTGTATGAGAATTTATAATATGGCCTACATTTATGAAAAACTCTTTACGTCAAATAGGTACCACCCTAAATCTCTCCCGCGGGTGTCGTACAAGGCGACTAAGAGTTACACATACAGTAATGAGGAATGGGCAGCAGTGTTCCTCTTATACCACGTAGCAATGTGCTGAGACTTTCGTGCCCGATAAATGGCAATAGACCCGCCACCTACATGTGACCTAACATAATTGACGAAACATGGGTGTTCGCTTCTGCCTGCCCCTTCGTGGATGTAGCCGTGATTATGTATTACATGTAGGTATGTGTATGTATGTAAAATGTTGGAACATGTGTTTATTAAAAAGTGATCGGCAATTTCATCGGCGATCTATTGTCCTGGTTTGTTTTAATGCCAGTCTGTGGTCATGGCAAGTCAAAACTATGTCTATATTAATTTGTCAACGCTACGATTCGTAGCGCCCTGCGAAGCTCTACGATACCGAGACTCTCTCGGGAGTTCTTTGCCTACAAGGAATGCAAGGACCGAGGTTTTCGTACACTTGCCAAGGTTTTCCCCTTCCTCAAAAATGCTGTAGATGCTGTAAAGGACCATTGGCCAAAAACCTAGGTCCTAAAAAAAAACACCCCTCAACAGGGGTAGTGAAAACTGTCTTTACCACGCTGCTATCCTGTTCACTACACACATTGAGCACGATATTTACTCTTATCTTTATTACATTGTACCTATATATTTTTTTATACAAATGGCACGAACCAATAACAAAAAATGATAATACCTATGACAATTTGTGATAAGATTCCACACTAACATATTCAAACCTCTACATCGGTATAAAAACATCGTTTCATTTTTACACAAACGTTATTCTTCACAAAGATTTTGGGGTTAGAAAAAGAATTTCAAAAAATTTGATCTTGAGGCGGGAATCGAACCCGCGTCCGCTGCTATCCGGGCAGGTGCCTGACCGCTCGGCCACCCAAGACACTAATTAACTTGCCGAAATTCTTCTAACCTTTACACTTCACGTTGTAAGCCAACGGGTACCCTCGCAATGTAGAAGCTTAGCGGATAGCAGCGGACGCGGGTTCGATTCCCGCCTCAAGATCATAATTTTTCGAAATTCTTTTTCTAACCCCAAAATCTTTGTACTAATTTTTCTAACATTTATATAATGTTAAAATTAAAATCAAATAGTTTATAAAGCAAACCCAAGCTTAACCGAACGCACGGTATTTGTAAAAATATCTGCTTTGGAATGTTTGAAATTTATTTCTACATTGCGAGGGTACCCGTTGGCTTACAACGTGAAGTGTAAAGGTTAGAAGAATTTCGGCAAGTTAATTAGTGTCTTGGGTGGCCGAGCGGTCAGGCACCTGCCCGGATAGCAGCGGACGCGGGTTCGATTCCCGCCTCAAGATCATAATTTTTCGAAATTCTTTTTCTAACCCCAAAATCTTTGTACTAATTTTTCTAACATTTATATAATGTTAAAATTAAAATCAAATAGTTATTCTTCACTTTAGTATTGCAAATAATTAGTACATTTATGTTATAATTGATTGAACCAATAAATGGCTGATCATTTTAGTCATAATATGGTGCTCTGCCTATCGGCAAGAGGACGTTAATTTTTCTCGAGTCTTGTTTAGAATTTGTAAATAAAAAGTAAATAATATGTAAAATATGTACATTTATGTCTTACAACTTGAGTATTTGTATGTCCTTCATCTTGTATCCGTAACACAAGCACTGATGTTGCTTGTTTTGGGTTAGATGATAGGCAGGTGTGAGTGTATGAAATTTTTATTTATAATTCTATTTCACCAAACTAATTTTGACCATTCCAATTTTGACTTTGTTGTAATGACAGCCCAATCGTTCCATGAACCATTTAAGTGGAACTTTAAACGCTGGTCTATTTATTTTTCTGGCGACATAATATTATTGTTTCTTTTTTCTGCAGTTGCATCAAAACACAAGGAGACAAAGCAGTATTACATATTTTATAACACACTATATGAAGTTAAACTGTACACATCGAAAGAATTAAGTTTGCTCAATTCTATTCTCGAAAATTATGACGAGTAAGTATTTCATTGTTCTGTTATACATACATATATATTGAGAACGTTAATCGTAACAGTACTAGCGTGCAAGATTTTTTCACATAAGGACTTAAGGAGCTTGGTATACTCCTTAATACATACTATATTCCTTAATATTTACGTTAAACAAATTGCACAAACTTGCAATGAAAAGTTAGTTTTAAATTATCTAAAATATTCTTAATCGAATTTGGCCTAAGTATTGCTCATTGCAAATATCTTTTCACAGAGCAATGTCTTCGGCGAGAACCAGGGAAGAATTCATGACCCAATTTGAATCTATAGTGGAGTGGGTTAACAAAACTGTCAAGAAAGTGGAAGAGAAATTCAATGTAGAAAAGGAGCGAAAAGCTGCCCTTTGTCACGAGTACTCGCAACTTCTGGACGTCCAAAGGCAGTATGCTGCAGCCCTGAAGAAGTTAGCAGAAGAGAGACAGAAGATAAACAAGGATAGTTGACCGACCTTTCTTGTTAATAGTATGCGGCATTTACAACTAGTATACATACATACAAAAATCACGCCCGTGTCCTCGAAGGGGTAGACAGAGGTGAATTAACACCCATTTTTCGCCAGTTAAGTTAGGTTAGGCGTGCCTATTGCCATATATCGGGCACAAAAATCGCAGTATATTGCTAGGTGGTATGAGAGGAATGCTGCTGCCCATTACTTATCGCTGCGTCTACTCTTAAGGTGATTTTCCACCAGAGTGGCGAGACGAGACGAGAAGAGAATTGAAAACTCACTGACCCTTTTCCACGCGGTATTCTCAGGTAATAACACGGTAATAAGTACCAACGAACAATAAGCCTATCGCGAAAAGCGTGTTTCTGTTGCAGAGTTAATTTATCCTCTATATCAGAATCAATATGGTTCATTTTTACACTAACAAATTCAGAAACAAAATTCACGCCTCGCATATTCTCGTCAATCCACAAAGATGCGCTAGGAGAGGATTGAAAATTTGCCATACAAATTTCAATTCTCTTCTCGCCTCGTCTCGTCACTCTGGTGGAAAATCACCTTGAGTCGTACGACTCCCTCGGGAGAGATGGGGGTGGTGAGAATTGTATTCTGCTCTGCCGTCACCATGCGGCCATTTGTTGACCTACATCATTATCATCACCAGCCCCTTAATGTTCCCACTGCTGGAGCACAGGCCTTCACTATGGATGGAAGAATATAGGGAGTTTGGGCCATAACCCACCACGCTAGCCCAGTCCGGGTTGGTGGGTAAGTTGTTGACCTACCTTACTTATTAATAGTGTGCGGCATTTACAACTAGTATTAGCTGTTTAAAATTGTATACACATTATGTAGTTTATATTATCATATACACAATTATTTGTTTTCTAGTCTCAAGTGAATGTAGATCAATTTCTACTTTTATATTATTAAATCGCAAAGACATTTTTACAGGCAAATACTATTAATGTTATCTATTGCTAAGACTGAAGTAGCTTTTATATTGTTTGATATGATTACTTAGTTTTTATTTATGAACACAGTAATATAATTCGGTTAAAATAAAATAAAAACACATTCATATATTCTTTTAATTGGTTTTGACCGTTTAATTTTAATAAAATCTACAACTTCCAACAATTCTTATTCCAGAAATTAATTAATTGTCTATATGTTTTTAGTTTAAAAAAAAATATTCCTAAATATCTCGTCTAAACAAATTTATATTCTCTAATGTTTAAAATTTATATTATTAGATAACATATGCAATGGGTTGAATATTTAGACATATACGTATATAAATGGAACAAACAATGGTAAAGATATTTCGTTAGGTATTTAAAATTACTTTATTTTTACTTTGTGGCCTTCTGGCCAACAAAGTTCTTAATAGGTACATTATTGAAAATAAAATAACTAGGTACGTATATTTAAAAGCCAACTTCGTTTGGAATGCTTGACCAAATTAAATTAAAAGTTTGGCTACACAATTTACTTTATATTGTCATTTAGACCTAGCTAGACTAATACTGCATAAACTGTAAGTCGCGTAATGGAAACATTGCAAGTGGTTGAATAGTATCCAGCAGGCCGATACTTAACCCTGTTGCTAACAATTCTCAATTGAAATTCTAGAAAATTTCCGTTTGCCGATAATGTATTTACGATTTTACAGTTTCAGTTGCGATGAGAGAGATAGAATTTATTGTCCAAGAGAGAGTAGTAATTTGTTATTTAACTGTTTGTTGTTTTTACTTTTTCAATTAATATCGATTTTTACAAATAATCCACTTTCGCTAATCCCTATAATAAAGAACGTTTCAAATCTAATAATGCATTAAGGGCCTGTTTTTCAATCGCCGTGTAAGTTCTACGTAGCTTACTTGGCAGTTTAATTGACATATATTTCATATTACAATTGGTCAAATGATCCAGAACTTACTCGTGGATTGTGAAACAGGCCTTAAGTATTACGACCCCAAAACACGTGACCATCAAAGCGTGACTACGTTCCCGTGCGTGTGACTTTTGTGGGAGCTCGAGTGCTGATGGCCGTGGGTGTGCCCGTGACCATGCGACGGGCTACTCCTCTTGTACAGGGTGAAGGAGACGAGCTCCCGGTTCGCGTTGGTCATGGCCATCGCGTGCGACACCACGTCGTAGCCCAGCAGCCCGTGGAGACGGTTCACCACGACCAGGGTGAGCCCCTTCTGTGTTACCCTGACGGTCCTCTCCGCGTCTGACGTCGTGGCGATGGTCACTCCGAACGCGGAGTTCAGCTCCTGGGGAGGATAGAGAAAGTTCTATAATCTGAGTGTAGCTCCTGTGGAGGATAGAAAAAGTTCTACAATCTGAGCTCAGCTCCTGGGGAGGATAAAGTGCTACAATCTGAGCGCAGCAGGGAGGATAGAAAAAGTTCTACAATCTGAGTTCAGTTCCTGGGGAGGATAGAAAAGAATCTTCAATGAGAAGGTTCCCTATTTGTTTTATTAATTGCTGCACTAACGTTGGTTTACTTAACAAGAACATAACTTAATAAAAACAAAAATAAATGGCGAAAGAGCACAGCACACAGCGTTCTGTAAAGATTGAACTTAAGGTGGAACAAATATTCTATTTACATAATCTAGTAGTAAATTTACAAAAATAAAGACCGGAAATTATGTCTTGATGCGAGACATAATTTATCGAAATTATTCTCATTTTAGTTTTACAATAATTAAGAATAATATTTTTCTTTATATCTCAACAACATTAGCAATAATGTTACATATTTTTTAAGCCACATATTGGAATAGAAAATGAGTAAGATTCCTCAGTTACTTCACCTTGCCTTTAAGACCTCTGCTTATGCTATATCAATATTGTATCGATAATTTAATAACATTTATCTTGATAATTATTGTGAAAATTTGTTGCTGACTGTAGTAGGCACCTACTTATTAGCTAGTAACCATCAGAACGGGAACTATGGACATTCATTCTCAATTTACAATTTTTTAGTCGTTATAAATCCGCATTAAATGTGAGTGTATCAGATTCTTTTTAAACATGTTGCATGTTTTGCTTAGGTATTGCACATACAGTATTATTTACACATACTTATTAGGTTGCTAAATTAAAAACCAGCTCAAAGTATAAATTTCTTGAATTTTTAATTACATACCTACATATACATAAATCACGCCTATATCCCCGAAGGGGTAGGCAGAGGTGGACTAGGACCCACGTTTCGCCAATTAAGTTAAGTCCCATTGGCGAGCCTATTGCCATTTATCGGGCAAGAAAGTCGCAGCGCATTGCTAAATGGTATATGAGGAACGCTGCTGATGCCCATTCCTCATCACTGATTTATACTTAGTCGCCTTGTACGACACCTACGGGAGAGATTTGGGGTGGTGACAATTGTATTCTACTCTGCCGTAACCACACACAATTTTTAATTACTTCTTAAAAATTATGGCTAAGTACCAATGTGCACTGCGCGCAATTTGTAACATATTTACCCGCACTAATGCCGCCCGTTCCTCACTTTTGAGCCCATACACGGTGGCTCCTTCGTCCTTTGAGAGGTGCGCTGCACTAAGGCTACCCATAACCATTACGTACGGCATATTGTTAGAAAACAAACTCTTTTCAACAGAATAATCACGTACAGATCACTGGGTACATTTTAATGATACTTGGGTCGCTAGGCGAGCGCCTTCACTACAGGTTGTGTGGATACTGGAGTGTGAGTGAACTTAGGTAACGAACCCATACGTGGTCGAACGATCCACAATGGGCTGCGTGTGTGCGTGCGTCGGCCGTCACATGGCCTTCACGGGTGCTTGCTCCGCGCTGCGTATGCGCAGGGACATCAAATCAACGCGATCGATCAAACAATTGCACTGAGATCGACACAGACGTGTTTACAGACAAAAATTAATGACGATCACCGTAAATACTTTGAATACGACTGAATATCCTCCAGTTAAAAACAACTAGTGGTCGTCCGCGGCTTCGCTCGCGTTAATGTCGGTTATTATATAGCCTCTAGCCTTCCTCGATAAATGGACTATCCAACATAAAAATAACTTTTCAATTTGAGTCAGTAGTTCCCGAGATTAGTGCGTTCAACCAACGAACAAACAAACTCTTCGGCGTTTTATTAGTATACATTTCTGTCTACTGTTTACGGACTGGATTTTTTTTCAGGCATACGGCAATGCGTGCAGATATACTATTTCATTCTGCTGTATATAATTGTTTTAGAAACATCTAAAACAATTATTTTTGAGCGCTATTTTCGGTTAAGATATAAATCGTGTTTAAGTTATATTTGTACCCAATAACATATAAATCGTAAACAGCTCTCTGGAAAGCAAAATCAACCAGTTTTTATGAACTGAAAAAATGACAGCCGCTGTCTTAATTGAATATGTGACAAATTTGAAGACTTCAACAGGAAGGCACTTGTATTTTGTAATAACACGATTTGTTTATTGGTTTTATATCGGCTGTGTCTATTTGTGTTACTTGATCAAACATGAGTCATTCTATGAGCAGTCCGAGGAATATTCAATTGGGTAAAGTTTTCATACTTTTACAGCATTCCTTATTGTTAGGTAGGCCTAGAAAATACTATCGATTGAATCTTTTGACTTGTTTTAAAATATAGGTATGGATCTTATGACGAGAAAATTGTAACTAAGCGCTTTTCTTGTGAAATAGCAAAACTAATAATGATAAAGGTAAAAATAATATTCAAATTGCTTTATTTCAACGTGGGTCGTATTTGCTATAGGCTACTTGTCTATGTAGTATATCTATAATACACTACATATCTAATTATGGTGACCTTAGTACCTGGTGGATGCCAACGTTACAATGAAAACATTAACTGGCTGAAACTGGTAAATGTTTGAGGCATGGTTTAGGCCCCAGAAAAGAGAAAGTAGTACCTCCTTTACTGTTCTGTACCTTAGGCCTTAGTCACATCAAGCTTGTTCTTGGTGTACCTATTATACCTACTACTGTATTAACGACTGATGCAGGCGAGACCACCTTCCGAAGCACGGAGGAACTCGAGATAATAAATTTTTGGTCACCCATCCAATGTGCGGCCTCAGAAAATATTGCTTAGTTTACGCAATCGCAAGCCAAGCGCGCTATGATGTCACTGCGCTAGCGAGCTCCTCAGGAGCCTCCTCCGAGGGCTCTGGATATAATAATAATGTATACTTTCCTACGTTATCGTAAAAAAACGTTTCCCGTTCTAATAAGTTTTCTACTCATGCCCCGGAATATAATTTACAGGGGACTAAGGTGAAAGTGGTGAAATCCGACTCGATGTCATTCGTATTTACACATTTTAATTTCAATTCTGGGCACACGCCTTCTCAGTGGCAGAAATATTTAAAATGGCATTGCACAACTGGACGTAGGTATACATATTCTTCTTGGTCGTATTGCATCGATGGGCCTTGCGTTCAACCGGCTCCATGTGTGGTCCTTCAGTAGATTCGATCTTTATTTTGAAGGGCCTAAGCTGTTGGCCGATAGGCTTTTACAGCAACTACCGGGTTTTTTGGGGAAGGAGAAGACCTTGTCCTCAAGCCTTGCAGCCGAGCACTCCCTGAGAGGGTACCTCCACAGCAGGCGTCCCCCATAGGGGGACGGCGGCATCTACCGGGGCAGATACACTGCCGCGGAGAACCGAGTCAGAGCTTGGGGTTCGATCCCCAGGGCAGTACAAATTTGTACTCGGTTTGGTTTGTGGTAGGAATTTTCTCAAGTCCGCCAGCAGCTATCACCACCGTCTCAAAAGTTGTAGCCAGTAGCCATATCAATAATGTTATCAGCTTTATTGTATTCCGACAAAGATGTGTGATTTTCACATCATTCGTAAAATTATTTCAGTGTTTGAAACGTACCAGAAAGCACGGTTGGTGTTTGTGCAGACAATGGCAGAGCTCGCTACGAGGGCAACAAATGTGAAATGTTTGGAGAGTGCCGGCGTGTTGGGTTAATATGTTTTAATTACAGTTTTTTCAGTTTACATTTTTTTTCTAACAGACGACTTTAAATTATTTAAGTAATATTCATGAAGTGCTGCCTATTGACCCCAGAGTTAACCCAAGGAGAAAAAGAAAGGAAAATGAATGTATGATTAAAATAGTGATGAAAATGAGCGTAATGGACGGATAGAGAGGAGGAAGAACAGGACCGCTGTAGAGCTGGATGGATTGAGTGAGAAATGGCATGAATGTTAATGGAATGAATGAGGAGGATACATCTAATACAGGAATTAACGAAGAAAAAGAACATACCTGCTGCGCCGAACCCAAAATGAAATGAGTTACCTCAGGGCATGAGAATGATGAGTTGCGGTCATTAAGTAACTGACTTACCTTCCCGCCGAATACAGAAACGTAAGATAGCTACTCAAATTTTGAGCACTGCTTAGAAAGAAAAACGTCAATTTTGACAATAATTAAATGTTAAGCAGGGCTCAATCTTTGAGTACTTGCGTTGCTGTATTCGGGGGTTATATAATGACTTAGATAATTTAAAATCCGTCAAGTTTTAACCCGATACCAATTCAATACTGTAGACTTGCTTCGGCCCCTGCTGTCCGATTCGTGTGGCGCTGTGCGGCAGTGCGCCGTGGTGGCGGCAGCGCGGCTGGCCGAGCATGATGAGGGCGTTGCGAGGCAGCTCTTAAGCGGGGGCATGTTGACTATCACGCTCGACAACCTCAACAAGTACAATGTAAGGAGGGGGCTGTGGAAATGGGGCTTGTTTGAAAAGATGTAAGCCGTAGCGTGGCAGATCAACGGGCAAGCCTTCTCCAATTCCCACCCAGTAACGGTCCCGGAAGCCTGCAGCAGGCTGAAAAGATTGCTAAGTTTTTGGGATAATCTGGGATGGTTGGAGTAGGATTAATATAAGGAGAGACCTACAATGGCATCCGGGGGCTAAGTGCGGAAAATGCCCAGCTAAACTAAACTAAGCCGTGTGGTGACGGCAGAGTAGAATACAATTGTCACCACTCCTATCTCTCCCGCGGATGTCGTACGAGGCGACTAAGGGTTAAAACAAAACAGCAGTGAGTATCTAATGGGCAGCAGCGTTCCTCTAGACCATCTAATTATGTATTGCGATCTCCGTACCCGATAAATGGCAATAGGCTCGCCACCTATTACATAGGACCTAACCAGGGGGCCAACCACCTAACTCGATTGCTGATGATAGCTATATTGCAATGAACTGTTTACGGCTGTAGCAGCCATCTTGAATTTTTAGGCGGCACGGATTTTGTGCCAAATTCATACAAAATCATTCGTTTTAAGCTGTCGCTAATAGTTTAGGTACATTTAGTGCGAAATGACAGCATGACGTCATAAACTATAGCTTTTGCTTTAGCAATCGAGTTAGGCGGTAGGCCCCCTGATTGGCGAAACGTGGGTGTTGATTCACCTCTGCCTACCCCTTCGGGGGTAAAGGCGTGATTTATGGTATGTATTTAACATCTGGCGAGCTAAATATACGACGTAGGTATTTAGTAGGCTTTAGCCACTGCCAGAGCCCCGACAGGCAGCATACATGGCAAATATTCAAAACTCATCATAATTATGTGAATCTAATCTATTATTCTATTAGGTCTGTTCGATGTTTGCCTAGTGTAGGACCGTCACAGTCAGTCTGGCCTATACAAATGAGGGCCACGCGGTGATGTCTGGCGGGCATGTCCGTGTAGTGAATTCCCCGCTTTATTGGAGTTGACAATAATATAAATTGTTACTTCTGTCCGGCACTTTTTGAATTGAGCTCATTATAATTTTTTTAACTGACGGTGTATTAGTGTTTCGTAATCAATCTTGCCTTGGACAAATATATACTGCTTCTTGGAACCAATGTAAAAAGTAGAATTTAAGCTACTTTGTTGGTAGTCTCGAATCAGGTGCATGGGCAATCACGACTTAAAATTAATTAAGTTGTTGTTTTCATTAGGTCTATTACAAACGGTCAGCACTTTACCTGATGAGAGCTGTGGCCAAGTGAGTACCCACATGTGTGCATTTAGATTTTAGACCAACGTACGCTCTATAAACATTCGAAGTAAATCATCGGTATTATGAAGAATTCTGTATCTTCCCTCGGACGCACGGTATGTGATATTTTTCGCTTTCCTCTTTTGATGATTTGGGAGTTGATACAGAAAAAACTTAGGGCGAATCATTCATCTGATCTTTATTTGCACATTATAAAAAATACTTTGCTATCCCTAATCTTTTATTAAATCTATGGAAAATTGCTCATCATTTAAAAAAAACTTAGGGCGAATCAGTACCGTGGCAATTGTCTAGATTTGATTATTTTATTATTGAAACAACTTTTTGCAGGCACAACGAAGAATTAGCATCAGCGATCGTACGGCTCGGTGCGCTTGAGCACATAGTGTCGTGTTTGGAAGATTTTGATACGCAGGTATGGTAATTAACTTCAGGTTATAATATTATCCTTGTTCAGAACCAGTTTAGGTTTTTTCACGTACACGTGGATGATGTAAAAACTCAAAGAACCTGTAGCTACTACCTATATTTCATGGATAACTTTTTCATAATGAGTTCACGGTCGGTCGTTACAACGGACCGAACTTTTTGGTCATTCACATCAGTCAACTGCTGAGCAGTGTCGAAATACCTAACGTATGCATGGAAAGTGTTATAAATAGTTAATATCTATGCAACTTATAGAAAAATATAAGTTCGTGAAAATTTTTAAGGTTTATTTATAATATTTTAACATGAACTATACTTAAAGCAAAGGAAACCTAATTATGCCAAAATAAAACCAAAATAACGGCATGCCGTTAAGAAATATTTCAGGAAACAGGGATAACTAGAATAGGTACCTACCTACATTCGAGCGATGCCCTTTTTAAAACCCAGGAAAATTATTTTGAGTCTTAACAGCCTAGGTCCATAAAAAGCTTTTCTTTTCAAATAACACAGGTGAAGGAAAATGCTGCATGGGCTCTGGGGTACATAGGAAAGCACAGCGAGGCTTTAGCGGCACTTGTGGTTGACGCGGGCACGCTGCCGCTATTGGTGCTTGCCTACCAAGAGCCAGAGTTGAGTCTTAAACAGGTTAGCACCTTTTTTTAAGTTGGGTTTGCCAACCAGTTGGGAAAAGAAGAAAATCTCAAATGGGTAGGTACTAACCAAATGCATCCAGATTAGCAATACTGGTATACCTATTAGCCTTAGAAGTGGATCAGCACATCTATTTGTAGGTCTATTCAGTGCCGGATTAAAGCTCGCGCGGGGCCTGTAGCAAATTCTTTCAAGGGACCTTTACTGCCGCACTCAGAGACGACAATTAACGTTAATGAGTAACGGCAGTTAGATAGTAGGAGGGTGGAGGAATAAGTAATAAATAACATTTTCAGAAAACATTAGTGCGCGGGGCCCGTAGCATTTACTACCTCATGCTTCGTGCCTAATCCGCTACTGGGTCTATTGCATCAATGAAATGACCTGTAATTGTTTTTAAATAAACTGATGCATATTTGAACTTGATGACGTGTTAGCTAGCACCGTCCTCTAGCGGATCGGAGTCGAGCGACGTTTGCAAAGGCCTCTTAAATGGATTGGTGTCCGAATAAGTCTTACGTATCTAGAGAAACGCTTTGTTTCTTTCTTTCCAGAAGATAAACTTGTCTTCTGAAGAAAGTTTCTTCAGAAGACAAGTTTATTCTTTGGTCCATGCTGCAGGCTAACTGGGTCTTGCGTTCTAGCCCCGATTGGTAGATACCACTGAGGAAGGATGTGTCCGTCCACTCCTAACACATTGACGACATTAAGGGTGTTTTTTTATCAGATATTTGCGAGATGAAAATTTACCAATAGTATGTTTGTAAGGAAGAGAGTAGTAGGGATTTGTTCATTCTGGACCACCTACGTAATCTCTAATGACGTAGAGATGACGTAGATGGTCCAGAATGAACGAATCCCTACTACTACAATTCGTAACTTCGCAAACCTAAAAAAAAAGAAAATAAGTTTGGTGTCAAATTGGGGGTTTTGGAGGGTGCTGATTCCAAATCTGTGATCCATTTTTCTCTATGATGCTTATATACAGAGTTACATGTTATATGTTAATTACAACATAATTGGATGCTTCATTAGTAAAGCATTAAGAACTAACACTGTCATTAACAGCAATGATTATTCTAATTAGATGTATCATTAACGTCACGCTATTATTTTAATTACCTTAACTTTCGCTAATTTTCTGGATCTTGATGAGAAATAATCTATTCTATCAAACTCTTCAGCTTTATAATATTAGTGCATTGACTTCGATAGAAAAACAAAGCAACCTTCGCCATAGTCAAGCTGTGGACGGGTGACCAAAACTTTGCGGTCTCGAGCTCCAACATGCTTCAGAAGTCATGTTAAACCGTTGGTTCCGAGCCGATTACTTTTGATACTAAATATTTGCTGTACTATACATTTACTATACATTTTTGATCTTAACCCTACAAATTCTTCACACAATTTACCAGAATTTTCATCTTTGAATAGACCTAATACCTTTTTATTTAATCTAGGAAATCCGAATACATTGTCAACACAATAATCAGATGTATCAAAATATTTTTCTAAATCTGGTTTTATGTCATTGTAAAAATCATTTGTATTTATGTGATATATTAAACTATCTGTGTCCGTATATAAAAGTTTAAGGTTATTGTTAAATCTACTTTTCATGTAATTATAATGAAAATCAAACATTAAGGTTTTTGATATATCTAATATGCAAAACCCCAAATATATAGGTTTTTTATATAATAATTTAACTTTATTTAATTGCACTGCAACTAGGTTTTCTGAAAAAATTGATAAACTATGAAATTCTGGTCGGGCTATTAAGCTCTGAACGCCTTGAGATTTACCATGATTTTCCCAATGAGTTAATAATTTAACATCAACTCGTTTTTCAATATTTTCCATGGTCTTTCCAAAAACTGAATTATTCATTAATTTGTAAAATCTTTTTCAAAATCAGAGGTGGCAGCCGTTCGAAGTTGAGTATTTAAATGTATGTACTTTTTCAACCATGTACCTTGTTAAAATTTTAATACTCAAACCCCCGAATACAGAAACGCTATACAAAGTTTGAGTCCCGCTTAACATTTAAGTATTGTTAAAATTGACGTTTTTCCATACAAATTCTGACAGGTAGTGTCCACTTAACTTTTTAACAGTCCCCTAAATTTGAGTAGCGTTTCTGTATTCGGGGGTATGTATTTTAGTAAGTTTCATACCCAACTCAATGCATTGTAATAAATTTCTGTAGTGAATTACATACTTTGTTTTATTATTTAAGTTAGAAACCAATTTCGCTTGTTTGCTTCCACCAATAATTATATTTTGGGGTATTCTAAATCTACTTCTAAAATGAAAAGAAGTGGTGATAAAGTACTAGTCAAATGGCTTGGCTTGAATTCAACCAGTTGGATAAATAAAGACAACAAGATAAATAATTGAATAATGTTTTATTTTATAAACAAATTATTAACATCCAACCTATTAATTTAAACACGAATAATATTTTACATTGTATGTTATATTTAATACACATATCAAATTCCCAGTTTTACGTTTCACATACATTTAAAAAAAGAACATTTGCTGGTTTTTTTATAATACTTGATGTATTGTTGTGACTACAATACAAATTAGCACTCAAAATACATTAAAAAAGAACAACATCAGATTATACAATAATATCACCGATAAATCTGTCACGAATTTAACAAAATTACTACAATATAGGTTACTTCACTGGCTTATACATTATTATTATTTTTACAAATACTTAGGTACCACCATGCAAACACTTGAACCACTACAATGACTGGTCTGCAATTGAGTATCCCCCAAATACAGAAACGCTAATTTCTGCATATTTTTGCTAATTTTTGCTTTGAGTCTGGCATAACATTTAAATGTTGTCAAAATTGACGTTTTTCCATACAAATTCTGACCGGTAATGTCCACTTAACTTTTTAAGCAGTCCCCCAAATTTGATTAGCGTTTCTGTATATTATATTCTGCTATTAGTTTTTCCACTTTTGGACATTCATAATCCTCCAAATTAACACATTTAAAGCCTCACCTAGTTAGCAGTGTTCTTTCAATACACCCTCCTTTGTATGCCCACAAGTATTCACAATGAGGATCACTGGGGTTACAGGCCTAAGCATTAACCACGTAGGTAACTTTACATGTAACACTCGTACCTGTTGTGTACTTAAATCGAAAATTCCAGCTTCTTTACAAAAAAAACCCAATTTTTTAACCAAATACCCATCTAAATCTATAATATATTTTACTGTTGACATTTTCATATACTATCTAGTCCACGAATTGCACCAACAGCCAACAATAAAAAGTTAAGCACTATATTTCCCACACTTTCAAGGAATACTGTATGGAAGCAGAGACGTATGTTCCCTTTTGTGTGGACTGTATCACTGCTTGCTGGGTTTTCTGTGGTGATTTCAACGATATCATCAACGATAGCTTGCATAAAAAAACGTGTATTCTTCTACCAAAGGCACGGACAAAGAGAAATGTTGCCACACGGCAAAATATTATAACAACTAAATATTATTATTTTAATGTTGCTATTAATCATAAAGGTACTACAAATATTTAGTATACATTACATTAATGGCAAAAGTAATCGGCTCGGAACCAACGGTCATGACTTCTGAAGCATGTTGGAGCTCGAGACCGCAAAGTTTTGGTCACCCGTCCACAGCTTGACTATGGCGAAGGTTGCTTTGTTTTTCTATCGAAGTCAATGCACTAATATTATAAAGCTGAAGAGTTTGATAGAATAGATTATTTCTCATCAAGATCCAGAAAATTAGCGAAAGTTGAGGTAATTAAAATAATAGCGTGACGTTAATGATACATCTAATTAGAATAATCATTGCTGTTAATGACAGTGTTAGTTCTTAACGCTTTACTAATGAAGCATCCAATTATGTTGTAATTAACATATAACATGTAACTCTGTATATAAGCATCATAGAGAAAAATGGATCACAGATTTGGAATCAGCACCCTCCAAAACCCCCAATTTGACACCAAACTTTTTTTCTTTTTTTTAGGTTTGCGAAGTTACGAATTGTAGTAGTAGGGATTCGTTCATTCTGTAGGCCTATTCCCTAACTTTTTTTGACAGTTGAAAGTGATGATCACCGAACTATTTACTTATCCATTACTACTTTACTATAATGCTATTGTGACACTTGTCCTGTGATAACAGCAATGTATTAGTAAATAGTTCGGTGATCATCACTTTCAACTGTCAAAAAAAGTTAGGGAATAGGCCTACTGGACCATCTACGTCATCTCTACGTCATTAGAGATTACGTAGGTGGTCCAGAATGAACAAATCCCTACTAGTGAAGAGCTCGCTAGCGCAGTGGCATAGCGGGCTTGGCCTGCGTTTGCGTTTACTAAGCAATGTTCGCTACGGCCGGTCATTGGATGGGTGACCAAAAATTTATTATCTCTCCTTCCTCTGTGCTTCGGAAGGCACGTTAAGCTGTTGGTCCCGGCTGCATCTGCAGTCGTCAATACCTAACAACCCGCACTGGTCTAGCGTGGTGGGTTATGGCCCAATCTCCCTATATTCTTCCACCCATAGGGAAGGCCCGAGCCCTTTAATATCCCCCCAGCAGTGTGGATATTAATAATATGATGTTTGTAATACGCAAAATATAGCAATATAGGCACAATTGATGGTGGATGCTTAGCTACACCGCACACCTCTGATGGAAAGCCAAAGGCCTTGAGAGAATGATTTAAAAAGTCTGGTGCTTCTTTATCTTTGCCATTTAGGTTTCTGCAGGCGCTTTGGTCGATTTGGCTCAGCATAAACCTGAAGCTGTAGTGGATGCAGGAGCAATATACCATTTGGTCAAAGGTCTGGAGAATCAGGATCCAAAACTAAAGGTATATTTACCTACAGATAAGTGATTAAATATACTTACCTGTTATTAATCTATAGGTTATTAGCCCCTCGAAGATAGAAAAGCGTGCCTTAAATAACGCCTATTTATCGCCGAAGCTATATCCAGAGGTGAATTAACACCCAATTATCCATTCAAGGTCCCATGTAATATGAGGCGAGTCTACCATCTATCGAGCACGTAAATCGTAGTAATTAGGTACTGGTAAGTAGTGCCTATAAGAGGAATGCTTCAGCCCGTTATTGTCGCCGTCTAAACTCTTATTGCCGCACTCAGTGACGTCAATTAACTTTAATCTCAAAAAAAAATTTAAGTCTAGACTCACAAAATGTATGAAAAAGCATGTGAACTGCTTGTCGCTGGCTACCCGTGGCTGTGTTTAGTGGCCCGTTTGTCCCAAGTTTTAGACCCCGTTGAGATGTGCGTGCAATTCAGACACCTTTCGTTACATGCTCGCTATTAACCAGCAGCAGTAGCTTATGCTGCTTAATAGCGAGCAATGTATAACGAAACGCGTACATCTGAACGGGGGGCTCTGTGGTTCAGCGCAGCTCCTTATGCGCGCTGAGCGCGATAGCCGGCTCGAGGTCCGAGCTGGCCGAGGCCGTGGTGGCTGGCGGGGCGCTGCCGCCCGCCCTTCTACACGCGGGCCACGACGCCGCCACCGTGCGACGCGCGGCCGCTTACCTCATCAGGGACATTGTCAAGCACTCGGTTGATGTGAGTAACGAGTATTTTAGTTAAGTTCATACATACATAAATCACGCCCATATCCCCGAAGGGGTAGGCAGAGGTGAACTAGCGCCCACGTTTCGCCAATTATGTTAGGTCCCATGTAATATAGAGGTGGCGAGCCTATCTTGGGTGGCCGAGCGGTCAGGCACCTGCCCGGATAGCAGCGGACGCGGATATCGATTCCCGCTTCAAGATCATAATTTTTCGAAATTATTTTTCACCACCAAAATCTTTGTACGAATTAGGTTAATTTTCTACGCGAGGAGCAGCAATCTGCGTCAAAAATCACCAGCCACTGAAAGTCAGGGTTTTTTATTCGGAAATACGCACGGAACCGAACGTTAGGTTTTTATTCCGTTTGGATGTGCGATTCCGTTCGAATGTGCGCCTTGTTATACATTTTGTAAAACCTGTGCTTAGTACAGCACAGGTTTTACAAAATACCGACCGGTCTATCTGTTAGTCACAGGAACCTACCGTACCCAGTAGGTATATTCGCGACCATTTATGATCTCGGCGCTCTTACAATGTGTTCAAATTGTGAATAGAATGGAAATTTTTAAATCTAATTTTTCAGTTAGCCCAACTCGTAGTCAATACTGGAGGTTGTGGGCCCTTGGTGGAATTGTTGGCCGAATCGACGGGTGGAACGCGGGTGCCTGCCTGCATGGCGCTTGGCTTCATCGCGGGGCAGTCGGATCAGCTTGCCATGGCTATCATCGAAGCAAAGGTTCAACAGCTATTTACCACTTTACGCAATATAATAGGAGGAAAAACACGAGACGGTGGCGGGGACGGGGCACTCCTGATGCTAGCGGGGTTGGGCGATGGGGGGGGGGGGGGGAGCGATATTTCCCTCCTCCCCGCCACCGGTCCTTCACACCGCAGGAAGGTCGCGCACGAAGTTGTCGGACTATAGCAGCTGTAGAGTGTAGGAACCTATTACTACTTATGTTCGTAAGAGAATAGGTGCAGTCAGCATCGTAAATATATGAACACTTTAGTACTTTTACATAATAACACTTTGTACAAAATAGTGGCAACTATTACTGGTCATGGCAGGCGCTGTTGTTATTATGACAGTGGACTAAAGTGTTCATATATTTATGATGCTGACTGTCAGAGATAATCCTAAGTTGAATTTAGTGTTCGACCATGGTGTATATACCTAATTACGGTGGAATTTCTAAATTAATTGCCGAGACACGTGGATATTATTATGTTCGAAATTTCCACTAGTAGGCAATTAAGTATAATACGTAATCATTGCATGTAGGTACGTTTAAGTTGACCGTCGTCGCCTCAAAGTGTACCTACACACACTTGTGACCACAGATATATCAATCATAAAAAGTCAGATTGCGATCTGCGAAACAGATTTCAATGGCTACCGAAAACTTTAATCGCAGTAATTTGCTAGATGGTGTGCACCAGGAATACTGCTGCCTATTTTATAATAGCTGCTCAGGCATTATTCTGTGCCGTCACCAAACGGCAACTTAGACATCCTATAAAAAATAATCCTCCTAAAAACAAGCACTAGCAAGAATTGATTGGGTATATTTAGGCAATCCCGCCCTTAGTCGAGATCCTCCAAAACTCGGAGGCTGATGACGCAGAGTTGTGTGCTGCGGCGTGGACGCTCGGACACATCGCCAAGCATTCACCGCAG
Organism: Cataclysta lemnata; assembly: GCA_963931975.1. Classification (NCBI taxonomy): domain Eukaryota; kingdom Metazoa; phylum Arthropoda; class Insecta; order Lepidoptera; family Crambidae; genus Cataclysta; species Cataclysta lemnata. Next base: position 6,887,081 of record OZ008352.1, read on the forward strand.
CATAGCCTCGCTATTGCAGTTGCCAACGCCTTTCCAAGATTGTTACAGGTAGAACTTGGTTCATTATAGTTTCATCATGGTTTAGCACATTCTTCTTCTCCTTGCCCTGTTCCCAGTCTATCCAGGGTCGGCGCAGAATGTTTCCTTTTCCATTCATATCGGTCAGACGTCAGCAAGCCATCCACTCCCTTTTGATTCATATCATCCATCACACCGTAAAAGTGCTAGTGATGAATGAATGTACTAAAAAGAGACGGAACGGACCATATCAATAGACCGATGAACAGAGAGTGATTGGAATGACAACATTCCAATCCATACTGCTCAAAGTTTTTGCTTAGGTTTTACAGCCGGCCGCCTGCCTGACACCAACCCTCTTTGTTTATTAAAATTAGGTATGTGCTAAAGCAAGAGCACAAGTATAATAATAAATCCATGTCTCATTGTTAAAAACCTGTTTTCTTAAGACTAGTCCTGAGGCCTGAGCCTACTTATACTTTATGATATTTTTGAAGTAGTAAAATCCTCATTACATTTAACTCAAAATTATTAGCCATAGTAGACTTGATATTCACAATTCTTTTTGGTACTGAATTAGTTAACTGTCACTTAAAATTAACATAATACATACATAATTCACGCCAATATCCCCGAAGGGGTAGGCAGAGGTGAACTAGCACCCACGCTTCGCCAATTAGGCTAGGTCCCATGTAATAGGTGGCGAGCCTATTGCCATTTATCGGGCACAAAAGTCCGCAGTACTTTGCTAGTTGGTAGGTATAAGAGGAATGCTGCTGCCCATTCCTCATCACTGATTTATCCTTGATCCCATTAACATAATAGGTTGGGGAAAAAGTTTCTTCGCATTTTTTAAGAAAATTCAAAACATTTTTTAATATAGTTTATTTACATTTAACTAAAGTATGTAGGTACCAATTTGTTCGATAACTTTTTGCCATCTTGTAGGTAGGGACATGATCCCATTGCTATAGAAATTTTGGGACTTCTGGTCAAAATACCGCGACAAGTGGTTTTGGCAGTCCTCTCGTGATGTTAACCTGACACTGCCTAAAGAATTCTAAAGAGACCGAAACAGGTGGAAATCTGAAGGTGCAAGGTCAGGACTATACGGCGGATGCATTAACACCTCCCAGCCAAACGCTCTTAATTTTTGCTGAGTGGCTAAAGATGTGTGAGGTCTAGCGTTATCATGATGAAAAACCACACCCCTTCTGTTGATTAATTCCGGCCGCTTTCTCTCAACTTCTTGCTTTAATCTCATCAGTTGTTCGCAGTAGAGTTCAGAATCGATGGTCCTGCCTGGTGGTAACAGCTCATAATGAATAATGCCCTTCCAATCCCACCACACACACAGCATCACCTTGTTGCGAGTTAACCCGGGTTTCGCCACAGTCTGTGAAGCCTGACCGGCCTTTGACCACGACCTTTTTCGCATGTTCTTGTCGTACGTGATCCACTTTTCATCACCAGTTATCAGCTTCTTCAAAAATGGTTCGGTTTCATTACGTCGTAATAAAGAATTACAAATGAGTACACGATTCATTAGGTTTCTTTCAGTGAGCTCGTGAGGTACCCAAATGTCGAGCTTTTTTGTGTACCCAGTTTTTTTCAAATGCGCCAAAACTGTTTTATGGTCAATTCCCAGTTCTTCAGCTACGTCGTAACTACTGACATGCCGATCTTGCTCCACTTTTTCAAAAATGGCATCTATTTTATCTGTAATAGGGCGACCAGAGCGACGTGCATCTTTGACATCAAAATTTCCGGATTGAAAACGCTTAAACCAAATTTGTGCTACTCTCACAGACACTGCACTAGGTCCATAAACATCGCAAATTTTTTTCGCGGCTTGCGTTGCATTTTTACCTTTTTTGTAGTAAAATTTTAAAATTGATCGAATTTCTTCATTAGATTCACTCATCTTGGCGGTACGAAAAACAAATGAAAATCACACATTTTCCTAATTTGAATTTGGAATTATGTTCTTTAAAATTTAAACTTTCAATGATACCAAAACCAGCCAGATACAAATAGTATAGCCAAAGAGATTTTATTACAAGTTTATACATACTATAATGCGAAAAGACTTTTTCCCCAACCTAATATAACACATATAGTTAATAAATAAGCTTAAAATAAGAGTGGCAGGGCAGCACTGAATTTTAAATTACTTTAAATAACATGTAGACATCTTTTAGTTATATACAAACCCTAAGTCATCTGGAGAAGTACGTGCACGAGCATCTTGTGCCCTGAAGCAGTCACTGCAGTGTTGTCTCCATAGGCCTGCATTAGAACCCCTTCTGCATGCTGCACCTGCTTGCATCTTAAAATATGTACTTGCCCAATACGCAAAGGTAAGTAAAAATATAGAAGACTACACTTAAGTATGTTTATAATTAACTTTAAATTACATTATAAATAATTATTTATCAACTAATAAACAGGTCCATCATCAAGATTGTCATCATCTTCATCGTACTCTTCACCATTGTCAAAATAATTGTTCGCATAATCAGTGCCATCATCAATCTCTTCATCTTGTTCCTCTTCCTCTTCAATTTCTTCCTCATCATTAGCATTTTCTTTTGACTTTGGCTCGTCACCCTCATTGGTTTCCGTAACGTCTTCAGACTGCTCTAATGATTCCTTTTTTTCTAATGACTGTAATCTCTTCGCAATCTCCTCTGGATTGTCAAGTTTTCTTTTTCTGGTAGCACGTATACGACCTACTTGTGGTCGCAATTCTGTCGGCATATTGGCCCATACACAATTTAGTACTTTGCCTATTTTCGCGTCAAGGGTTAATAGCTTGTATTTATCAGAGTACCTTTCAACACCATCTGTTTCTAGTTTTGGCTTTACATAAGCAGGTGAATCGTGTAAATATTCAATGAATTGGTCTTTTACAATAAGCATGTAGTCTGTAGCGGCATCACTTACCAGGGGAAGAGGTTTTGCTTCCAATTTAGGAAATAAAGGCGGTGGTGCAAGTGTTTGTGTAGTGTTTTCACCGCGAGCTATTCCTAGAGACCTAAGCTGGTCTTGTGTAAGTGAGAGACCACCGCCACGGCCTCGACCTCTACCTGCCATGACCAAGCCAAGTAGTACTTATTTTGGAAATTAATTTAATTTTGAAATTTCATGAAAACAATATCACATGTTTTTGACATAACAGGTGTCAGAAATTGCCAAATCAAACGTCAATGTCATTTTCATAGATCTCCCTCCTCATGAAGGTATGCAATGGAAGCTAACTTAACAGCCAAGTTATCAAAATTTAATTTTTTCTTCTAGGTTTATGTATTGCAATCGAAATTCCTCCTTATTTTTATAATATAAAGATTGAATCTTTCGGTCTGACAGTAAATATTTATTTTGTGCATAAATCGAACATTGGTCACAATATCTTGCTCTTTAAAAGTCTGAGTCTTAAAATATTAGTTCGTATTTTTTATAGATATTACCCAACGACGCCAGAGCAAGAAGACTATTTGTTACCACGGGGGCTTTAAAAAGAATACAAGATATAGATACAGTTCCAGGAACATCTCTCAAGGAATATATAAATATTATAAACAGTTGTTTCCCAGAAGAAATAGTAAGGTAAATGTTGCAGTTTAATTTTTGGTATGATTGTGAATAATTAATTAAACATATGATTGCCTCATGTTTTACTGAATTCGCACTTTCAGATATTACACTCCAGGCTACTCAGACTCTTTGCTTGATAGAGTAGAGGCTTATACGCCTCAGGTTGGTATAGCCTTGGTTTTACTTATCTAATGGTTTATCTACTTTTATACGAATTTGTCAGTTCAAATAAACGGTTGAATCGGTGACAGTAGTAAAAAAACGTTCATACAACATATGCTAATTTTTTATTTGCTAATCATATTTCACTTACTGGTCGAATGGCTGGCTATCGCCCAAGAGGTCCCGAGATTGACTCTGGTAGCCCCAAATGCTTGTTATAAACCCAGATATTTGTTTGAGATACCTCAATTCATGCTTGGTGTCATCTAGTATCTATAACACAAGTACTAACTTTGGGATCTAATATTTACTCAACTAACTCGTTATCTAACAATTAACTCGTGGCTTTAACCTTTAACTGCGCTAACGATATTTTTCCAAATATTTTATAAGGTGTGTTTTTAACCATCAATAGCTTAATACTTACTCTTTGTTACAATGTTAACAGATTCCTGAGCTGTTTACTGACAGAGTACCAAGTGACTGTCAAAGTGAGTTCACAATTGAGAACGGCAATTAATAATTTGGTTATCGTATACAGTCAGCAGAACATCAGGGTTGGAGAAATTTTCGAGAATAAATTGTATAAAAATGTTTACTTATTCAATCGGGACATCCTATGAAAACAGTTCAAAATAGACTGAGATTTGTTATGATAACTGTACTCATTTATTTTATTAGAATAAAATGTATTTCTCTTATATTCGAGTTATATTCTTCCAAGTGTCCATAGAGTTTTGTGAACTTTGTCTGTCCTTCCTCCAACGTTTGATTCTTCTATCACCATTGATTGTCCGATGACTCTATAGCTGAAATGAGTAGAATAATTCGATAAAAATTAGTATCTATGTATGTAGAGCAGTAGAAAAGCACCCGCTGAAATGAAAAGTAAACCATTGGCTTTATAGTTGAGTTTGTGATATCCGACTTGTCAAGTTACGTCAAAAAAGCGATTCGTTTACAAACCGTATTTTTGAAGCGCTTTCTATAACTATGTAAGTGTGGTAAACAAATATGGGTAACCCATTTTCGTTAAGTGGACATACCTATGCTCTGAACTTAGAAAATTCAAAATAAATATGCCTTCAACATCAATTTCAATGAATTTTTCCATTTCATTGTGACTATGATTGATGTGCTGTGATAGTAGATGGAGTTTCATACTTCGCAATATGTTCGTAGTCAGTCCCTGAAATAGAGAAAAAGTTATAACATAATGAACCAAACCCTAATGCTAGGTAGAGCAAAGTAAATTCTCAATATTTGTAGGTACCTATACCTACATAGGGCATAATGAAATTGATTACTCTGATTAGCTATCTAAAATAACTTGGTAAACATATCATGAAAAGAAAAACTTTTTCGAAGCTTTATTGTCGTTTCTGTTGTCGGCGTACAATTTATAGGGAAATGTACGCTGACAATAATTATAGGTATTAATTTATATATTTAAATAAGTAATTATTGAACATAAACCTGTATTTTGCATGATGTGGCCCCGGGAGATTCTAATTCCGTAACTGTGATGTAGTGCATTGTATACGCGAGTTCTGAACAGTGAAATGAATTGATAAACTTGGTGTGTTAAATAAATGCGATAGGACCGGAATTTGTGGTTAGTCATGTGGTTCAAGTACACGCCTGGAATAGTTATCGAAACATACTGGACTATATTATCTACCTAGGCACTATAGAAGCTAATGGGTGGTCATAATACTGGTGTGTAGGTAGTACCCACAGATATATCATATTGATATATCTGTGGTAGTACCTAAATGATTCTAGCACAAGACTTTCTATCTCATATAGTTAGTATATAATTATTAGCATGTCATACAGAAGTAAGTACCTACTTAATATTTTATTCGCCATTGTTTGAACCACACTAGTGATTATTCAGCGTCCATGAATATACGTGCAGTGCTCACGCCGCTCCGCGACGTCAATATGCATCAGCAGACGCTGCGACAACGCGACGTTGTCGGGACGCATACGTTCATCAAACGACTACGTACATTCGCGGGGGAGAAATGCAGGTGTTAAAGGCTGTCAAGGTTATATGTTGATGTTGTAAATGGTTAAATAATTACCTATATATCTCAAAAAAGCAGCATAGTGCAAAAAGGACAATGGCATTAGTTTTGTGGTCGGCAGTGCATGGGTTAAGGTCAAACTACAGAAAAGAGGGTGGTGGTTTCTAAACCCTAATTCATGAATGACTCTTTAATTATGTTGACATTGACAGGCACCTGTCTTCCATGTTGGTCTGGGAGCGAAAAAATAACGTAGATTGTGCAAGCCCAGACTCATCCCATGGGCATGGGTGTCGTAAAAGTAGACTAAGGACATTGCCCGGTGTAGACCAAAGCACCTTGGGGCACCCGAATGGTGGAGTGAACAGATTGTAAGAGCGATTACACACTAAATCCGATCCGAATCGGCGATTTTCACGGCCCGTTGTAGCCGTAGAACTATTTCAATGGTAACTTACGCACTACATGCGATCTCGCCCATTCTCCCTATAGTTTTTCTTCATCCATATGTGGGCAAGGCCCGTGATCCAGCAGAGAGGAGGATGCGAGGATTGTTGAAGGGGTATTGGAAAGAAAAGTACAATGATGTGATTTCGTTAGAGTTCGCGCGATAGGTTTGCGCGTGGTCAAAATTGGAACTAAAATCCCACAGCTATTTTTTATTGCCTAGGAGTGTTGTTACACTGAGCGAGCAGCACCACGCTTCGCGCGCGGACTTATCTGACGCGCACTCTAGCATCATCGCCCTCAACTAAAGCTAATTTTAGGTTTCATTTTTCCTACATATCTATTCACGTTTGAACATAAATGTAGGAAAAATTGGAATGTGAGAAAAGGTGATGTGGTTAGGAATTTAGCAAATTAAATAAAAACTGTTTAATATTATAATTTTATTAATTCAATACTTTGTATTACCTCCCCTTGCCCATCTACATCAGGGGGCCTACCGCCTAACTCAATTGCTGATGATAGCTATAAAGCAATGCACTGCTTACGGCTATAGCAGCCATCCTGAATTTTTTGGCGGCACGAATTTTGTGCTAAATTCATACAAAATCATTCGGTGATCATTCGTTCAAAGCTATCGCTAATACTTTAGGTACATTTGGTGCGAAATGACAGCATGACGTCATAAACTATAGCTTTTACTTTAGCAATCGAGTTAGGCGGTAGGCCCCCTGACCGGAGTATTTATTATTTTGATGTTTATTTGATCGTTATTGAAATTTATATCACGTCAAATGTCTAAACAATTAACTAGGAAACTTAAATATTAGTGTCACTATCTGTTATCTATTCGCCTAACTGCCGCACTCAGAGACGTCAAATAAGTTAATAAGTACTTAACGTCAAAAAAATGACAATTCAAAACTAGTCGCTATTCTCGCCGGGTCTATGGTCTAGATTTGAATGAAAAGTTTTGACATTAAATACTAATTAAAGTTAATTGACGTCTCTGAGTGCGGCAGTTAGTGACACACAAAATAATTATACATATTTTTAATAATGATAATTTAAAATTTGATATATATATTTTGAATGCTATAATTATGGCAAGAAACATAGATGTAATTTATTTTTAGTTAAATCAAGGTATGTTAATTAGGTATTAAATCAAGTTAGGGAGTCAATTTGGTTGTTCGCGAATGTATTTTAATTTGCCTCAGCGGCTCTATGTCGGCTTTATGGTAGAACTTTGTGGATGCCTTCTCACTTAAAGTAAAAAGGTGGATCTTTGATTTTATATCTGAATATACTCTTTTCTCATTTGCAATTTGACTGTACCAAACGCCAAGCTGTTTTCAGGAAACCTCTAAAACAGAATAAATTCATTGTTAATGTCTGGACAGAAAAATAAATTTTGATAAGAAATTAAAATAATGAATCAGATAATATTGTCTTCAAAAGATTCTAGATATATGCTTGTCGGTAATTGTTCATCATTTTCTTTAAAACAGCTCTAAAAATATCAACATCGGTGAACTATTAAATAATTTAAGGGTTCACTGATGTCGGGGCAGATTGTCGAATTAGCCACTTGGTGATGATGGTGATACAATATTGTATTCACCACAATACACTCGATAGGTTAATGATTTGTATTTTGTAAATTCAAAATTTAATTTATGTAAGAGCACTTGATTGATTGAGATGAAAGTTAATGTGTTTATAATATTGCGCTGTTCCCACGTACCTGTCTCTTAAGTATCGCCCCTATTGAATTAAAGTGGATGTGGTCTGCAAAAAAAAAGGCATTTTTTTAAAGTTGAAAAGAAAAACCCACCAATAAACGATTAAACTTCGTGTTTGATCAGTTGTTACCATACCATAATTCTCCCCACGATTTTGTGAGCCAGGGCTAACTTAGCAAATCATCATGTGGAGGATTTTTATTTAAATTCATGGAGCAAAATTTATTTAATTTCATTGTAAATATACTACTTACATTTGGTTTAATCAGCATTTAAAAGTAGTATTATAGCTGATGTGATATATCCCACCTGAAAAAATGACGAATGTAAATTATAAAGTGGCTTATTACCCACAACTGTGAAAACTATTAACACAGGTATCAGGTGTTACCATACCATAATTTTCCCCACGATTTAGTGAGCCAGGGATAACTTAGCATATCATCATTTTTGCATAACATGACAGTAAAGGAGCCATATTATGTCTTGCTTGGGTTCAATTTATTTTTTTATTATGGAGTAATCCGTTAATTTAACGACGGGCGGTTTGGGCGAATGGTCAGATGGCTGGCTATCGGCCCAAGAGGACACGGTTCGAATCCTGATGAGGGCAAATATTTGTAATGTGTCACATTTGTTATTAAGTCATGAATGATTATAACTATGTTTATGTAGTAAAAGAAGTTTATATTATGTATATTAAAATTTATCAGTCATCTTCATCTAGCACCCATAACAAAATTAAGAAATATCTATTCCCCTGTACATTTCAAAGTGATTTTAAGAGGTTCTATCAGTCCTTGATTGAATTCTATTAAGCAACATTGCAGATACCATAAACCCTTTCACTTAAAAATAAACCTATGATAAGTAATAGAGAAAGTGTTAAAACACCCTACCCTTGGGAGAAAGGAGTGATTTATGCATGTCTAAAAACATAATTGGAAATATTAACATACCATTCAAAAAGTCCGATGGCTCCAAACAGGTCCATCTGCAAGTATTGTAGAAATTGTGTTTATGAACATCAGATTCTGATAGGTATAGAATATTTTAAAATATCAATCGAATGTAATCAGTAACATTAAATCATCAAAATTATATGATATATGCTTGTAAAAACATCACAAAATATCCAATGGTATTCATTTAAAAAATAAAGGGGCCAACCATAAAGCACCTACGTCACACCTTAAGAGGTGGAGGGGAGGACGTTGCGGAGTTGGACGTTTCGCCGCTACGGTTCACTTATTTCCGTTTGCCTCGTCAGACTTTTTCACTTAAGGATATTTCGCCGACAGAACTTTTCATCAACGTCACTTTCCAACCAACACAATTCGGAATGCGTTGAACTCGATTAACAAAGATAAGTCGTTTCTGGCACTTCGCCGGCAATAATGTTCAGCGCATTCCGACATGTGTTGGATTGTCGGGCAAACATGAATAAGTGCATCGTCCTGTCAGCGAACAATGATGAATCGGCCGTCGGAGTACCGTAGCGAAATCATAAGCATGACCCCAAAGCATGATTGTACTTGATTAATTTGATAAGACAAGTTCATACATGTTTATAAGTATGAGAACAGACAAAATTTGTTTTATTTATTTAAAAGTTATTTTTCAATCTCTTTTTTACATACTGCCGCACTCAGAGACGTAAAGTAACGATAATGAGTACTGAAAGTAAAAAAAATGACAATTCAAAACTAGTCTCTATTCTTGCCAGGTCTTTGGTCTAAATTTAAATGAAAATTTTTGACATTAAGTATTCATTAAAGTTATTTGACGTCTCTGAGTGCGGCAGTTAGGTACCTACTTTGTTCTAGCTTTTGATTTGTTTACACATGTTCATCACTTAATCAACAGTTCATTGTAATGTAACTGTAATTAAATGAAATAGATATCTTACAAAGAATTAAACAAATAAATCAATAAATATTATGTACTTACAATTACAAATGGTAGACAAGGTCTTCCAGATATTTTCCTTTGTTTGGATCTATTATTAACAACTCCTGTAATATAAATAAATACAATTATTGAAAAAAAAAAAATTAAATGATAATTAGGAAAGACTGCTAACTATTATTTCAATCAGTGACAATCAATCAACAGGAATTCAGATAGGGGCGATACTAAACTACATCATATGAACTTTTAAACTTAATATTAAAAATGTACATTGAATAAAATTAATATGAACCTTCAAGGTTTTGTCTCTGGTTTGTAGAATTACCTGCAATTTAAAAATAAATATTAATACACAGTTCTTCCTGTAGAAGTATCAGTTTATTAAGTACAATAAATATATTCAGAAAACTATCGCTCAACAGGAATTCAGATAGGGGCGATACTAAAATACATCATACTGTATTTTCTATAGAACTAATTATAAATAATAATGAATAACATTATACTAACCTCCAAGCAATTTCTGGTTTGTAGAGTTACTCTGCAAGTAAATAAAAATAATTAATCCATGGTTAATACTATAGTAGTATTAGTTTATTAAATAATTTTATTCAGATAACTATCGATCAACAGGGGTTCAGATAGGGGCGATACTAAAATTCATCATACTGCATTTTTTTTGCCATCCAATTATAAATATAATATTAAATACCACACACCTTTAAAATTATATTATATATCCATATTAATATTGCCCAGGTTTATTTCTAAGGTGATCCTGAAATAAAAAAACCTATTAATATCCCAGTAATATAACACTTCATTAATATTAAAAATGTGTTTACTCAGAAAATTATCGATCAACAGGTATTCAGATAGGGGCGATACACATGTACATCATAGGTAAGAGAAGTAAATCAGTTAAGAAATGAAATAGTACCAACCTGTAAATGCGATTTTCGTCAAAAAATTTTTTTTGGTAATTAAATTAAGATTTATACAATTTTCAAATATGAATCTGAAATGAAAATAATTAAATTAATCATAGTTTTCTTCACACATTATTTGCATGCTATAAAATCATAAATTGGTTCAGGAAAGATCGATCAACAGTATTTCAGATAGGGGCGATACATTAATACATCACTGGTACAAGGCATTGTCATCTAGAAGGAAAATATTTAAAAGTGCATACCTTGATATTTTTCTTCTTTGTAAACAGCATTCTGTAAAATACAGATTTAATAATATTGTGCTTGGATAGTGATAATACTATTAATACATAAAAACATTCAGTTATTACCATACCATATTTTCCCCACAGTTAAGTGAGCCAGGGATAACTAAGATAATCATCACAATCTATGAAGCGACTAACATGTGTTACAGAAAATGTTATTTTCCTAAAATACTGTATCAGTTAAGAGCGGTTACACACTACATCCAATGCAAATCCGTCATCTAGAAAACTGACCGAATTCGGATATTGCTTACACACAACTCTGATCTTCTCTACATACACAATATACAAATCCTAGAAATTCAGGTGCCATCTTTTGAAATACTTGATTTGACAGAAAGAAATCGGAAGACCGGATCTAGTGCATAAGTTACCTTCAGCATAAATATATGTTATATGCTTGTTAATAACTCACAAGAAAAAAAACTTTTAAATAACAGGAAATTCATGCTTTAAAATGTACTTACTTACAAGGAATGTATCCATTGGGTTTTCCAAGACATCTTCCATTTGATAACCTGTCAACAAATAATTAATTGTTATCAAAATGATAAAAGTTTATGAATATTTGTATAGAACCTTTATAAAAATGTCACACTCTAAACCCTTGGAAGTAGTACTACATGAATACCATTTCCTACACAGAATGTTATGATGTTCCTATCCAGAGTCAAGCATGCCAGTTTTTGTCTGAGCACACATCGGCTTTGGTAGGGTATAAGAAACATTGTTACTTAGGTCAAACAGTTGAATCTTAAAGCATTATAGATATTAATGAAATGTATAATTATTAGGTACTTTATAGGCAAAGCATAATTAATTGATTATTATCAAGTTGATATAATACCATGGATAATTTAACACATTAATAAATTTAAATACATTAAAAAATCAAAATTATAACTATGTATAAACTCACTTCATTAAATAAAAGCCTTGATTTTGATCAATAACTTTGTGCAACAACTGTTTAACAAAGAAATATCTGAAACAAAAAGAAATGCTTAATTATTAATACATAAAACTAGGTATTTATTTAACAGTAAAAATTCACATTCAATGAAGTAGAAAAAATATTCAGATGTTACTTATTTAATACAATCATTAAACAGATTTAATGTGAAACATTTTTTTTCTTCATTTCATTTAATTACTATTTTCAATAATGAGAAAAACAATCTTTAAATGTTACACTCTTTACCCTTAGAAGTGTTGCTATGTGAACATCACTTCTTACACTAAAGTGTAGTAATGTTCCTATCCAGAGTCAAGCATGTTAGTTTTGGCAAAACATACATCGGCTTTGGTAGGGTATAAGTTAAGAGTAAAAAAATTTACTCACCATGAATGTTTAATTTAACAAGTAGATTTTGAAAGAGGCACAGGAATCTAAAAACAAAATTGATACCTAGTTAATGTTTGACATATTTTTAATATAAAGAATTATGGAAAATACTTTGTCAGTTATGTGGTAAAATTAAAATCATAAGATAAATCATCCGAACGAGACTATTGAAATTCATCATAATCAAGGATATAATTTAGTTCTTTATCTTCAACTTATTTTACCTTCACTAATTAATCTTCCATCCATTAAATTTTTTTGTTCCTTGTTTTATAATAAATCAAGTTCCAGTTCATTATAGCTTTCCAGTTATGCACCTGAAAAAATAAAATAATGTGGATTCTACTTAATAAATTAAACAGTATGTATTTAGTTTGTGCAACTCAGTTAGGTGGTAAATTTGAAATCAAAGAATTTCATCCGAACGAGACTAATATAAATTCATCATTTACTTCTATAGTATGTTATGTTTGACTTATTGAGTAGTTAAAATAATTTCACTTACCTTTTTGTAAGATCTGGACATTATCTGAAAAAGAAATAAAATTAAGTAAAGAAAAGACAATAAATTTCACCACATGTCAATACTCACCTAGTAACATAAATATGCAAGGAATTATACAAACACAAAAATGCAATATGATTAGCTAGAAAGTAATTCTTTATTAATTGTCCTTAGATACTATCACTTGTAACTGCAGAGACAAGAGAATTACTTCTTAGCTGGCTTCTTAGCAACAGCTTTCTTGGTACGAGTCTTCTTGGCGGGTGTCTTCGGGATCCTCTTTTTGCCGAAGGTGCCAGCACGCGCTGCTTTAACTTTCAAACTCTTGAATACAGCTGATCTGGCGCGGTTTCTTTTCACACGTGCGGCAGTCAGTTTGAATCTGTCGTAATCTGTCATCTGTGCGCGTTTCTCTTTATTGGCAAGTTTCTGTGCCCATTGACTTTCAGCCCATTTCTCGTTAAGTTTAGCTTCTGTCCATGCTTTTCGTACTACGCGTGTGGGAGCTGTGAACGGGTACTTCAAACGAAATTTGGTGAGGTGTAGCTGGTTGAGGCGGATTTGTTGGCGAGCAATGCCGCTGCCGGGACCATCAACGAGGGCGCGTGTCTGGTCAATAACGTCAACCACGCTCACCAATTTGCCTTTTAGAGCGCCATCCGCCACAAGGGCGACGCGGCCCGGTTCAACAAACCTTGCAAATGGCATGACGTCCTGAAATGTAAACAATTAACTCACTTTAATATCTTGCTTTTCTTGCACTCAACGAAAGTTAGGAGTAGCTATTTGGTTATTAATCTGGTGAATAACACGATTTGCCGACAAATGTGTAAATAAACCGATTCATATTATTTACAAGGGTACCTAACCAAAAATAGAGTGTGACACTATTTATACACTTGAATATTAACATTCTGAATACTTAAAATTGATAGATGCTGAAGAAAAACATGAGATTAAAAAAGATTAAATTTTTCTAACCTTACAACGTCTGTACAGTGACAAAACGAACACTAAAAGAACACAGATTAAAAATATTTTGATGTCCCGTCATTCCTCGTCGTGTTCTAGGTTTTTAATTGTTTCGTTTCACTCAGTGGGAAGCAAACAAAGTTACTACATTATGCCATTAATAATGAGATTTTGTTTAATAAATTATTAATTTGCTGTAACCCTAGATGGGTTAAAATTGTGACACCCATATTTTAATGTAAAATTCATTTCTTTCATTATTTTTAATGAGATTAACCCCCGCATACAGAAACGCTAATCAAAGTTTGAGTCTTGCTTAACATTTAAATGTTGTCAAAATTGACGTTTTTCCATACAAATTCTGGCAGGTAATGTCCACTTAACGTTTTAAGCAGTGTCTCAAATTTGAGTAGCGTTTCTGTATTTGGGGGTAAATTACTAAATACATGGCTGTATGGGCCAGATCCCTTTGATTACCCTGAGAAAGGGAGTATTGAAAACATTAAATTTGGCGAATTCTATACGCTCGATAAGTATCCCGATATTTATCGTGTTATTATCGAGTAATATTTTGGTATACTACATACGGATCCCGTCAGTACGACGCGCAACGGTAAATTTCATTGAGTGCACTCGTACGTTTCATATTAAAATAAATAATAGTGATACGAGTACTAATAATAGTGACGCGCGTCCTTTTCCATCGCTGACAGAATAAATAGAGGAGAGTAACTAAATATACATACATATAACACGCCTCTATCCCCCTAAGGGATAGGCAGAGGTAAATTAACACCTACTTATCGCCAATTCAGCTAGGTCTCATATAATAGGTGGCGAGCCTATTGCCATCTATCGGGTTCATCAATCGCAGTATATTACTAGATGGTACAAGAGGAATGCTGCCGCCCATTAGGTACTCATTGCTGTCTTTACCCTTAGCCGCCTTGTACGACACCCACGAGAGAGATGAGGGTGGTGACAATCTTGTATTCTACTCTGCCGTCACCACAAGGCCAACTAAATATGGGCTAGTGCTTTGTGATTATTCTGAAAAAAATGTATGTGTGATTATTCTGACCGGTAACTCTCCTCTACTGACCCGATAAATATCGATTAGAGACTAGAAGCTTGATATTTATCGACGATACACTCAGAGTAAATAAGACTGGAGTAGCCATCAGTCAATTTCTCGTACATATTTTTCTGTCATTTTTTGCGGGGGGTGAGGTTACTACTACACTGAATGCCAGCACACAGAAACAAAAACTTTTTGGGTATTTACAAACGCACACATGCATAATACGACACACATTTTTAAAATTCACGCACACATACTTAAAATAGTGTGTTAACGTTCTATTCAAACACACGAACGTCATTGTGTGAGTAGTGACATGACATAGCACGATAATATCAATATCGATAAATCAGTTTCGTTCAATGAATGAATGCATTAATTTTGCGTTAGTATTCTTAAAGACTGGGAATTGGTAAATTTTTAGGGGAATCAAAAATCAAAATATTTGGAACTTAATAGATAGTAGTAAGGAAGCTAAGCGTGTAATTACCAGTTCCATAAGACGTTTTTCAACACAATTGTGAGGAAAAACAAACTTGTATTCTATAAAACCTTCTTCTATTGTTAGATAATTTCTGAAACTGAGACGGCTCAAAATTTACAGAACATATAGTACTTGTTCTTGTAAATGCCCAAGAGACGTGCCTATTACAAGCATCAACCCATTTTTTTCGTATGTTGTATTCTTTAGGAAAACTAAAAATAAAAATTAAAAATTAGATGTTTCGGGAATGTGAAAGCCTACAGTATAAATACCAGCATTTAGGATACCGGCTAGGGGCAGGGGTATTTTTGCTTGAACTACACATACCGATCATTTCTGATTTTAATACTACAATAATATTTTCCAAAAGCTTCATTTATGTACGGAAGACTTTGGTGCCACATATCTAACTCCTAGTAAATCGAAGTATTGCACTTGAACCATCAGGTTTTTTAAAGGAGCTTTTAAATATTAATAAAAAATAAATTTAACTTAAATGTTGACAATGACATTTAGCTATCATCATACCAAATGTCATCAAAATCCGTCTCGTAGTTTATGCATGATGCGTGCACAAACATACATACAGACAGACAAAATGTTAAAAAATTGGAGATTTCACTTCCCCTTCTCTCATACATACATACATACATAAATAAATCACGCCTATATCCCAGAAGGAGTAGGCAGAGGTGAACTTACACTCACGTTTTGCCAATTATGTTAGGTCCCATGTAAAATGTGGCGAGCCTATTGCCATTTATCGGGCACAAAAGTCGCAATACATTGCTAGGTGGTATAAGAGGAACGCTGCTTCCTATTCCTCATCACTGATTTATCCGTAGTCGCCTTGTACGACACCCACGGGAGAGATTTGAGGTGGTGATAATTATATTCTGCTCTGCCGTGACCACACGGCAATTACTAACATCATATATGCCATTTGGCTTAAGGTGGACTTGACCTGTTTTATTCGATATCTCTATAGTTTTATTCTAGGATTTCAAAATTAAAGGAACTTCAATTCATAAAAGTATCATAAATTTAATCCATATTAAAAAAATGATCAATTTAATAGTCTGAATAAAATGCCGTAGTTAATGTATAACCTCAGGAACACAGTGTATAGATTTAAATCATAATACATATTTTAAATTTGATGTTACTTTCATTCATTCATTCATTCATTACTCCCTGGTAAAATCGCAATACCGATGACGTTGACATCACTATTAATGAAGTGCAATTCAATTAGGGTTGCTGATTACAACAAAAAAAACAATTTGTGCTGTGGCTCAAAAAAAATTTAGGTTTCTCAGAAATAATCGGCTGTGCTGGTACCTTTTTACCCTTGCTTATTTTATAAAGTCAGGGATGCTGTAAGCATATACAGCATAGGTACTTTTAATGTTTATGAGCGCCGCCCAGCATGAATAAAGGGCAAAATAGTCTTATTATTATTTTATTTTATTAATTCACTTATGATTTTATATTTCCATGTAGTGTGGCAAAAAATAGGCTTCAAGCGGCCGCAAAAGTGTAGGTAGGTATGTACTTAATTTTAAACTAAATATAAACACGCAACGTATATTGTTAAAACGAAATTATAATTGGTAATTAATTAATAAAAAATGACAAAATTACACTTATTTATTAACAACAAACTTTTTTTAATTATTGTCTAATTAATTGAAATGCGATAATGTTCAACCCTAGGTAGTCTCGTGGGGAGTGCGCTGGAAGATCGTTTGATGACGTCACGGCCGACTCCCCACGAGACTATAGCTCGAAATTTGAAATTGTAGTATGCTAAAACATGAAATTATGAAGTAAATAAATATCAAATCTTAAAAATAATACTTAAAAATGAAATGTGACGCCATCTTTTTGAATACTAGATGTTTTCGACTTTTTTTTACGGTAAAAAACAGCACAGGCAGGCATTTTAGTGGGAGCTCTGCATGGCAAGACGTTCTGATTATTGTGGTTTTAAAATGGCGGCTCAACTAGTTTTATATAACGCACAGGCATCCGATGCTTGTGCGTTTGGCAGAGGGGAATGTTAGGCAAAGGCTACTCCAGTTCTATTTACTCCGAGACGATACATGATTCAAATCGTGGATTTTAAGATTTCAAGAAATCCAGTGATCCGTATCACGATACGTGATACGCTATTTTACACACTTGATAAATATCGTGATCCTCCAAATATCACGATATTTATCGAGCGTGTAGCATTTGCCATTAGATATTTTTGGTACATACCATAGAGGACAATAATACCTAGATACTACGGGAATAATGTCCATGTAGCAAGGTAGGTATTTCTACCTACATGGACAGACATAGTTACCTAGCGACAAGAAACACAAACATTCACAATCTTATGTTGCTAAGCGACTGAACATAAACAAACATCGATGATATAAAATTCCGTCGAACTACTCAGCAAAGAGTATATATTATTGTCCTCTATGTACACTACGTACACTGCTACTCAGTATATCTACGTAATAAATCACAAAATACATTAAAATGCGTTTAAAGTTCTCAAAAACTATCTTGGAAGCTCAGGTAATTATTGACTCTCACAAGAAAATTTATCCCAGCAACATCACGTGTGAGACTATTTCCAATGTAATAAAGATAAATACTTAGTAGGTACTCTTCTTCTCCCTGTCCTGTACCCAGTCTATCTGGGGTCGGCGCAGTACCTATGTTTCCTCTTCCATTCATATCAGTCAGACGTCATCAAGCCATCCACTCCCTTTAGATTCATATCATCCATCACACCGTAAAGGTGCTATGTACAGAAAAGAGACCGTACGGACCATGTTGAGAGACCGATGAATAGAGAGAGTGATTAGAATGACAACATTCCAATGCATACTGCTCAAAGTTTTGGCTTAGGTTTTACCACCGGCCGTCTGCCTGACACTAACCCTCTTTGGGTATGCTGTTGTTGGTGGTTTGCCTTCCACCATTCGGGTACTCCAAGGTCCTTATAGACCAATAAGGTCGCTTATTGGTCTATACCGGGCAATCTCCCTTAGTCGACTTTTACGACACCCATGGGATGGGTCGGGGCTGGCCTATTCTACGCTATTTGTTCGCTCCCAGGCCAGCATAGAAGATAAATAATTATTACACCTACTAAACTTGCGAAATGCAATATATAGGGAAAAATCAATAGTTGGAATAATGGAATTTAATCTAATTAATATATACTTTGGCCCAACGCGAGTTGGTGTGTAATCAGGACTACAATATAGACTGCCCGGCTAGTATGACCACCGAAACACGTTATGATAAAGCCATTTATCGCTTCGGACTGTCAAAAATCCATTGTTGATGTCTATTTTATAAAAATACAAAATGTATATTAATCCGCCTGTTAAATTTGGTCAAAAGCCGCGTGACGTCACGATATTTTTGACATTTTATTTGCCAATCAAAATCACTAGGAAGTGTCATTTTACGCAATCGTGATGTCACTCACACAGACACACAAACGCCATTGCTGTTTTGGCGGTAATTTTAATTTGTATTAGATAGAAAATGTTTTTTCTATGAAAATATTAATTTTTTACAAAAAAAGGAAAAGGAGATAGGTACGTAAAATCAACGTGGTTACGTGGTGTAGTTTTTTCCAAATTAGTCACCCAAGAGTTCCTTTCAGTTAATGCAGTTTCAATCAACCATTAGTGTATTCTTAGTCCTGTTGTATACATTTTCCAGGAGTGCGAGAGCCCTATAGCAGACATTGCCTGGTCTCCTAACAATGTGAAATTAGCGGTGGCCACGTGTGAGCGAGTTGTGATGCTCTTTGACCGCGAAGGCTTGCGCCGGGATAAGTTCAGCACCAAACCAGCAGATTCTGGGGCTGGCAAGAAGTCTTACGTTATTACTAGTACGGCGTATTTGTACATACATACATAAATCACGCCTATATCCCCGAAGGGGTAGGCAGAGGCGAACTAGCACCCACGTTTCGCCAATTATGCCAGGTCCCATGTAATACTTGGCGAGCCTATTGCCATTTATCGGGCACAAAAGTCGCAGTACTATTGCTAGATGGTATAAGAGGAACGCTGCTGTCCATTCCTCATCACTGATTTATTCTTAGTCGCCTTAGTCGCCTTGTACGACACCGACGGGAGAGACTTGGGGTGGTGACCATTTTATTGTACTCTGCCATCACCATACGGCGTTATTTGTTATTTGTACATACATACACAAATCATGCCTATATCCCCGAAGGGGTAGGCGGAGGTGAATTAACATCCACTTTTCGCCAATTAAACTAGGTCCTATGTTATAGGTGGAGAGCCTATCTATTGCCATCTATCACATATATCGGAGTAGATTGCTAGGTTGTATAAGTGGAATGCTGCAGTCAATTTGTCATCGCTGTCTTTACCCTTAGTCCCCTTGTACGACCCACGGCGGGAGAGATGGGGGTGGTGACAATTGTATTCTGCTCTGCCTCTTCACGGCTTTTCATTTGGGGAAAAAGTCTTTTCGCATTATAGTATGTATAAACTTGTAATAAAATCTCTTTGGCTATACTATTTGTATCTGGCTGGTTTTGGTATCATTGAAAGTTTAAATTTTAAAGAACATAATTCCAAATTCAAATTAGGAAAATGTGTGATTTTCATTTGTTTTTCGTACCGCCAAGATGAGTGAATCTAATGAAGAAATTCGATACATTTTAAAATTTTACTACATAAAAGGTAAAAATGCAACGCAAGCTGCGAAAAAAATTTGCGATGTTTATGTGCAGTGTCTGTGAGAGTAGCACAAATTTGGTTTAAGCGTTTTCAATCCGGAAATTTTGATGTCTAAGATGCACGTCGCTCTGGTCGCCCTATTACAGATAAAATGGATGTCATTTTTGAAAAAGTGGAGCAAGATCGGCATGTCAGTAGTTACGACGTAGCTGAAGAACTGGGAATTGACCACAAAACAGTTTTGGTGCATTTGAAAAAAACTGGGTACACAAAAAAGCTCGACATTTGGGTACCTCACGAGCTCACTGAAAGAAACCTAATGAACCGTGTACTCATTTGTGATTCTTTATTACGTCGTAATGAAACCGAACCATTTTTGAAGAAGCTGATAACTGATGAAGAAAAGTGGATCACGTACGACAAGAACATGCGAAAAAGGTCGTGGTCAAAGGCCGGTCAGGCTTCACAGACTGTGGCGAAACCCGGGTTAGCTCGCAACAAGGTGATGCTGTGTGTGTGGTGGGATTGGAAGGGCATTATTCATTATGAGCTGTTACCACCAGGCAGGACCATCGATTCTGAACTCTACTGCGAATAACTGATGAGATTAAAGCAAGAAGTTGAGAGAAAGCGGCCGGAATTAATCAACAGAAGGGGTGTGGTTTTTCATCATGATAACGCTAGACCTCACACATCTTTAGCCACTCAGCAAAAATTAAGAGAGTTTGGCTGGGAGGTGTTAATGCATCCGCCGTATAGTCCTGACCTTGCACCTTCAGATGTCCACCTGTTTCGGTCTCTTCAGAATTCTTTAGGCAGTGTCAGGTTAACATCACGAGAGGACTGCCAAAACCACTTGTCGCGGTATTTTGACCAGAAGTCCCAAAATTTCTATAGCAATGGGATCATGTCCCTACCTACAAGATGGCAAAAAGTTATCGAACAAAATAGTACCTACATACTTTAGTTAAATGTAAATAAACTATATTAAAAAATGTTTTGAATTTTCTTAAAAAATGCGAAGAAACTTTATCCCCAACCTATTATATTAAGTATACATAATAGATATTTCATTAGCCGAAATCATCATCACAGGTGCCGCAGTTAACTTTGTTCTTACACATACGATACATGTAGGTATCGGATACCTTCGTAAAATCATCTTAACTACCTACTGATGTACCTGTTTTCTTTCAGGAATAACTTTCAGCGATAGTTCTGAATTACTAGGTGTGGCTCAGAGTGACAACATGGTGTTCGTGTACAGAGTAGGTGCAGACTGGAGCGGAAAGAAGGTTATATGCAACAAATTCCCTTTGACGGGCTCCCCAATGCATTTATTGCCTGCTGAAAATGGGTTCTTTACTGGCACTGTCGATGGCAAAATAAGGTACATTCACTTCTTACTGCCGCACTCAGAGACGTCAAATAACGTTATTGAGTACTTAACGTCAAAAAATGACAATTCGAAACTAGTCTCTATTCTTACCGGGTCTATGGTCTTGATATGAATGAAAATTTTTGACATTAAATACTCATTAAAGTTAATTGACGTCTCTGAGTGCGGCAGTAACAGACTTAGTTTTAATCACATATCTGACCTTACGTCATTACGTCTTTGTATGTGGTTAAAACAAAACAACTTTTAAATTACTAAACGTTTCTAATCATGAAAAACTGGCGTTATTTACCAAACATAAATCAATAGAGAAATTAAGAGTAACAATATGGAATAATTAAAAACCTTTGTTGATATTATTACAAACAACTTTCAACGTTTGACTTCTTTAAAAAAAATAAAAATCCAATTACATTAAAACAGTAACAATTTTATGGCAATAACAACGTTGTTCATAGATTTGAACAATATAAAATAATTAATTAATTAATGAATTTGTAATTAGTTTCCGATTTGTCTCTTCTCGAGTAGTCTCACGCCGACATATATAAAGAGACATATGAAGATTGTTTACATTTTGCCACAAGCCCAAGTGAATGGGGTATACATTAGCTATGTTAGGTACTTTAAAGATTTCATATTTTGTTTTAGGTCTTTGGACTGCAAAAGTAATAAAAGCTCGAGTTTGTGGAGCGCTGCCGCCTGCTGCGTGTCCCTGGCGAGGGGGTCTGAAAACACGCTTGTGTCGGGCCACGTGGACGGCACGGTGTACCTCAACGGGAGGATGCTGCTGCGGTACGCGCTGCCCCCCACAGTGCTTATGCTGTTGCTGCCTTATGTGAGTTATGTTTGCCTGCTTAAGGCCTTTTTTTTTAAACCTCTTTTTTTCAACACACGGTTTTTCAACCGTACGGCATGCTAGACCTGCCGTACAACACTGATAAAAATCACGCCGTGCGTAGACGCGGCGCCATGCACGTCTACAAGCTTCCATAGTGATCCACACAACACCTGACGACCGTGCCTACACACGGCGGATTAACTGTAGATTTTGACGGCGTAAAAACCGTGTGTGTACAAGATGCCTTACACTATAAAGAAGATTTACATACATACATACATAAATCACGCCTATATGTCCAAAGGGGTAGGCAGAGATGAATCAACACGTTTCGCCAATTAGGTTAGGTCCCATGTAATAGGTGGCGAGCCTATTGCCAATTGTCGGGAACAGGAAATCGCAGTACATTGCTAGGTGGTCTAAGACGAACGCTACGCTGCTGCCCATTATTCATTGCTGTTTTAACCCTTAGCTTAAAGAAGATTTAAGGTTATTCAAGCTACCTCAATAAATGGCCTATCCAATACAAAAAAAAAATTGATTTTTCTGAGAAAATTTTCTGTGAAGTTTCTGAGATTACATAGTGCGTTTAACCATATAAAGAAACAAACAAACTCTTCAGCTTTTTTAATATAAGTATAGATTTAGAACACGCAGTGATTCATTTCAGATTTGAAGTTTGTCGTTTCTGAATGTGTGCATGAACTACATAATAATATGTATTATAATATGTAGAGCCATGTGGTGACGGCAGAGAAGAATACAATTATCACTGGTGGGTGTATAAAATTAATGATACGTCAAGGAAATATTTGTATATTATTGTAGCTCATAATGGGGTCGTGTGATGGCAGAGTATGTATGTACGAAGCACAACGGGGCACGCTCCTGCGCAGCATCGAGCCCCAACTGCCTCCTGACATGCGTGACTTTATAGCAGCAGAAGCTAGCCCATCCGGACAGGTGTTGTTTGATAAGATTTTGATTTTAACTTTGAATGTCTATACTTTAAACATTGATGCCACACCTATAAATACTTTATACCTATATATATATATATATATATATATATATATATATATATATATATACTGGAATTTTGCGCCCGCTGCGCGTACGATAAATTCAATTTCATGGTCAGGAGGTAACATAGAACTATGATCTTACCTCGGGCGATAAAAAAGAAGCCAGATCGCATATTTTATTAATTACATGCTATCTGAGACATTCTCTGTTTTATCGCCCTTGGTATAATAATATACTATTTTATTATTATTATAGGTACCTCATTTTAAAGTATACTCTGTAACATCTGACTCTGTACCATCATTTTATTGAAAATGCAGCAATAAAAATCAACTGATAACTAGATTCAATAGGTTTTAGTCTATAATAACGATTTATTGTAATAGATTTTTGACTTTATTATTATTTTATTTTTAAATAGGTGATTTAAAAAAAAGGTTGTGCCAAGATTGTTTACCAAATAAGACAAGTTAGATGGTACAGACTTTAATCGTTTACTCTTCTTTTAGACCATAGCGTTTGGCGTGTTTAACGGGTGCCTTGTCGGTGAAGTTAAGGATTCTGGGTCCATAGAGCTGTCAATGCTGCAAATTCCGAATCTCTACGCGGCAAGAGCTTTGGCTTGGAGCGGAGATGGAACCAAATTAGCGGTTGCATCCCAAACAGGCGCGGTGATAGTGCTCGAAGCGGTACTTAGGTAATCAAATTAAATGTTGTATTTCTAGATTTTGTACTTACTATCTTTGTGGTATAAACAATAAGTCTTTTAGAACATTATTAATGGATATTAAAGTAAGGTAAATAACTGATCAGCAGTATCATATTTTTGTTCTGTGCCTAGTTTAGCTGTGTACGTTTCTCTTGAATTAATATTGGTCAAAAGTCATTGAGCCATCCCCATCCAATCCTTATAGATTATGCTGCTGAATGTGCTGAATGAATGGAATGAATACTAACAAAGCTTTGTTATAGTATTCATTTTTTTGTAAGAAAATTGCTTATTGATGATTTGGGCCCATTTTTAAAATTATTTATTAAGTTAATAGTGGAGTCTAGAATACTGGATAAGTATACAAAAGTACAGTATAAAACATAAATCATTTATTTTGTTTAAGTACAAATAAGCATTAAATTTTCTAGAAAAGAACACGTATCATACATCAGATCAGAAAGGTGCTAGCGATGAATGAATGTTTAGAAAAGACACACAAATGACCATGTCGAGAGACCCATGAACGCAGTTGGGTTGACAACATTCCAATCCATACTGACTGATCAAGGTTTTGGCTTGGGTTATCCAACCAGCCGCCCGCCTGATACCAACCCTTTTTGGGTATGCAGTTATTAATGGTTTGCCCTCGACCATTCGGGTACATAAAGGTGCTTATTGGTCTAGTTTCTAATTTCTCTTTGTCAACTTTTACGACATCATCCCTGGGGTGAGCTGGTGCTGGCACATTCTGCGTTATATTTCGCACCCAGACCAGCATGGAAAGTAATAATTATTTAGTATTCACGGTTCACTGCACATCTGGCGAGAAAAGTACGGCTGGAGTCCACCCACGCGTATGCAGGCGATCATTATTTAACCGTCAGTTTTTGACATTTTACCGTATGGAAGAAATGTCAAAAACTGGTGGTTACCTTTTAATCGCTTGTTTCACTTGTTGGTGAACTCGAGTCTAAGTAAGTCTATTTGACAGGCGATGGGTGTGGCGCGACAGTGTAGAAGTGCAGCACGTCAGTTCCCGCCAGTTGGTGCTGACAAGACTGGCAGGGGACGCCCCGCCACTCACCGTCACCACCAAGCAGGCACCGGACATATTTAACACTAGATTCATAGGTGAGGCAGTAATGTAGCAATGCAGCTCTACTTGATTGGTGATTATCGGCCTTTGGAGCTCTAAAAACCAGTCTCAATACTTTTTAAGGTCACCGAAGATAAAAAATATGAACAATTTCAATAATTTGTAGCGTTTTTAATAGTTAAATATTAAATCCAAAAGTAATGTATAGTAAGCTGTCATGTCAGTTAATCTGAAATGGTAGTATAGATTATTTTAACAGTATACCTAGTAGATATTTTAAAGTACTTTAATTTTGTCTTCTGGGTTTCCTGTTTGTCTCACCGGAAATATTACGTAAGTACCTTTGTCGGAAGTCGTCAATAATAGGAGGCATACCCAAGCTTAAAAAATATTCGGCAGTTATCTGAGTAGCTGTCGTCAATTTGTAAGAGGAAATGGATATGAGTCAGCCGAATATTACAAAAGGTGACTGAATTATTAAGTGCATACACACTTAGAAATCATATTTCCACTACAATAACACACGTTTATTAGTAAAGCACAATCAAACCCACTTATTTCAGTAGAGCACACTGCAACGCCACAACTATGTAGGTGGTGATGTGTCCTACAAGCCGAAGAGGAGTTGTGGCTTCAATAGTGACCATTCCACAAACGTGTAATCTCTTATACAACTTTCTTATTCTGTGGATATTCTTGCAAAATCTTCTTGTTTCAACTGGCAAAAATAATTAATTGTTTAATAGTAATAGAAAATTTCTACATTAGTTAAAATTATATTTAGTTATATATAGGTACTTGAGAGTGAATTGTATAATTCAAAATTATAATTACGTTTTACATACCGGGTAATCCTGCATTAT
This sequence comes from Cataclysta lemnata, assembly GCA_963931975.1. Taxonomy (NCBI): domain Eukaryota; kingdom Metazoa; phylum Arthropoda; class Insecta; order Lepidoptera; family Crambidae; genus Cataclysta; species Cataclysta lemnata. The sequence goes on from OZ008352.1 coordinate 6,913,291, forward strand.
CTAGCATTGATACGCATAGAGCATTAGAATCTTCGATAGCTTTGTAAAATTGTTCGCAGTAACAACTAAGCATTGACAGGTTTATCATATTTTTTATCAGTATGCCGCTGAATGTTCCGTACAACCACTGAAATAACAACCATAAATTACAAATAACCTGTAATTTAGCCCACATTACCGAATGCATCATTTCATGAATGATCAATTCATCAATCCAATTATAGTCCTTTTTTCCTATTGTTTGGAATACACGTTACATCTGTACCACGATAAACACTCGTATCTATAGTTAAGTCAAAGTAATTACTAGAGTAAAAGTCGTTACTTAAATTGTCATTTTTGTACAATATTATTACTTTAGACAGTTCTTACTTCATTCAAAATTCTTGTTTTATGTTTAAAAATGGCAATTTAAGTAACGAATTTTACTCAAGTAATTACTTTGACTTGACTATAGATATGAGTGTAAGATACCGGTTTAATAATTTAGTAGCTAACCGGTTCCAAATATGACTTGGGTTATTTTATTTAAAAAGACAATGCGGATTTATATCCTTATATATTATTAGTATTGTATCTTATTCATATTCTTATTATAGCTTGCAAAAACAACAACTTCTTTAATAGGTATTTTAAATAAACTTGAAGGGGAAGTACTTACAATGGCTGACGTCTTATCCTTATTAATACCCATCACAATAATTAATTCGACCCACAATATAGAACGAATAAATGTTTCTGCAATTTTGTACATAATCTGAAAGTTAATAAATATTTCAAAAACACCTGATGTAATTATTGTAAATTATTTTTAATAAATACATAATTATATTCAGTAATGTAGGTAATATATTCCGTAAATTATCTTAATAAGTAAATTACCTGTACTTGTAGAACTCTGCTAAAAAGAATACAAGCACTGGCTAAATTGACAAAAGCTTCAAATAATTTATTAATCTGATGAACTCTGTACTTGTGCTTTATAGTAATATGCAATGCAGAATTCTGTGTCTTGCTTATCCACTGATACAATTCAACTTTTAAGAGTTTTATCACTCTCACAGCATAGACAATGTCAATATCGAAGTATGTCGTCGAAATAGTGACCAAGCAGTGTAGTAAGAATTCATAGCCCGTCATGCTTTTAAAGCGATGTATAACTATGAGACAGACGTATAACAAAAGTGAGGATGTTACATGGATCCAGTTTTCAAAAGTCAATGTTTTTAAATTTGGCGCTTTCAGAGTTCGATTTATTTCTTGTATTTTAATTGTAAGTTTCGCATTATTAAGTCTCTGAGAAAATTTCACAAATAAGAATGCGACATAACCGCTGCAGTAGAAAAACAAGTTAAGAAATAGATTGACATCAGAACCTTTCACGAGTTCGATTGTGTTGCGTATATCTGTACAGCATATATAAACAATATGAAGGACTATGAAGAAAACCGTCACTATGAAACTAGCGATGTCGTATGCTTTGCTGTTAGGGTATAAATTGTCATTTCTAATACTGAATCTAGAAATGAAAAATACTTTCTGTAATAGATGGACTGGTAACAATAGCTTCCCAATGTTTTTGTCTAAGCTTTGAGGTAATTTTGGTAGCATTATTAACGCGAGCAGAATAAAAATTTTACGAGTTACAGTCCGGTATGTACCACTGTTTCGTATTAACTAGTATATTGAAGTATTTTATAGTTTATTAATATTAATTGTAATTAAAATATATGGAATTGATTAAGTTGAGTTTGATCACTCAAAAATATTACTAATAGTTTTGTTATGCCAATAAAGTAGGTATTGTTATTAAATATTCATAGGTACTGAAATTAATTAATTTCGTGGTTGTTTGGTTTCATCTAGTGTAGTGTATTTAATGTTTGTCTTATTTGTATATATAGATTCTAATAAATAGATGAATTTGATATTTACTTTGTAAATAGTTATTTTGTTTGCCAAAACAAAATAACTTTTTCATTATTCAAATTGAATGCTCAGAATTCAATCTCTCTCAGAAATAACATATTTTCTATTTTCGTTACTTAAATATTTTTTAAAATTCTATCGCTTTCTAAAACGTCGTTTTAATGATAATGAAAAAAAAATGGCAATTAAAAAAAATCATGATCAGGTTTCAAGTGTATATCCATTGTCACAGGATTACCAATTACCGTTTTATTTACTATTGTTATAGGTAATGACTGGTATGCCGTCTGCCGGACCAGCAGCACATTGATTCTCTGTGATATTGGTCGGGGATTAACTAGTGAGGTAAGTAAATATTAAAATTGTAATTTTGCATTCCGTAACCAACTGAAGTATTAGTATGCTTTGCTTGATTATTGGGACGGTAACGTTTTCTCCTTTTCTGAATACCATAAAGTGGACTTTCCGCCCGCTACGCTATAAAACTATGATCTTACATCGGGCGATAAAAAAGAAAGCCTCGGATCGTATATTTATCGCATGCATCAAATACTTGCGATCTGAGACATTCTTTTGTTTTCTCGGCCTTGGTATATAACCTATTATTAGATTCCTTGGAGTGGCAGTGGAGAACGGATATACGCGGCAGTTGGCGGAGCCTGTTTGATTCACCGGGCTGGCGAGCTAAGCGTTGTCGAGTATGGTCTGGATAAAGTTCTACACACGGTAAGTTACATTCAAGTCGCCATCTTGAGTTACATTAATATTGTGAGAATGATAATTATATTGGCTTTGGTATTCTATGCTGGCCTGGGAGCGAACAAACAACGTAGAATAGGCCAGCCCCGTCTCATCCCATGGGTTGACTAAGGGAGATTGCCCGGTGTAGACCAATAAGTACCTTGGAGCACCCGGTGGTGCTCCAATGGTGGAAGGCAAACCACCAACAACAGCATACCCAAAGAGGGTTGGTGTCAGGCAGGCGGCCGGCTGTAAAACCTAAGCCAAAACCTTGAGCAGTATGGATTGGAATGTTGTCATTCCAATCACTATCTCTGGTCATCGATCTCTCGACATGGTCCGTTCCGTCTCTTTTCTATATATTCATTCATCACTAGCACCTTAACGGTGTGATGGATGATATGAATCGAAAGGGAGTGGATGGCTTGATGACGTCTGACCGATATGAATGGAAGAGGAACCATACTGCGCTGACCCCAGATAGACTGGGAACAGGGCAGGGGGGAGAAGAGATAATTATATTGGCATAGATTACTTTGATACAATAATTTATTTTATGACGTTCTCCTAAAATGTTTTTTGAACGTTTTACCATTTTAATATAAATTCATTTTGCAACTCGTATAAGTTAGACTTTACTTTACTTTAAGATACACTTTAGTTTACAACAGTGAGTATTCGGTATTGTTGTATATTGTAAAATACTTAAGTTATTCTAGTAACACGATGGCTTACAAGCTTAAAAAAATATTACAAAGAAAAAAGATTAAATAATCATAAATCGTAGGTACTATTAATATTCGAACTAAATAAACAAAGGAAATATAAAGATTAAAAAAATTAGATGCCGTGTGGTGACGGCAGAGTAGAATACAATTGTCACCACCCCAAATCTCTCCCGTGGGTGTCGTACAAGGCGACTATGGATAAATCAGTGATGAGGAATGGGCAGCAGCGTTCCTCTTATACCACCCAGCAATGCACTGCGACTTTTGTGCCCGATAAATGGCAATAGGCTCGCCACCTATTACATGGGATTTAACATAATTGGCGAAACGTGGGTGCTAGTTCACCTCTGCCTACCCCTTCTGGGATATAGGCGTGATTTATGTATGTATGTATATATGTAAAAAAAATTACGTCGATATTGCATTTAGGTGAGAACAGAACGCGTCAACCCACATGTGCTTAGCGTCCGCATCAACGAAGGCGCCGGTCGCTTGGAGTCCAGAAACCGCAAACATCTGGCTTACCTTCTGGACAGGCAGACTATTGCCGTCGTGGACTTAATCTCAGGTAATATGCAAACGGCGACCAATAAGAGCGCTTACGCACTACATCCGATCCGAATCCGAGATTTTGACAGTCGTGGCCGTTGTAGCTGTAGAACTATTCTATGGTGTAGTGCGTAAGCGCATATACTTAGGCTACGGTTTTGCAAGCTTTTATCCGAAATCTGCATTGAAAATGACATTGATGTTGGCTCTGAATGAACTGAATGAATGAAAATGAACTGGTCATTTAAAAATATTGACTACTTTTCAATTACTGACTAGTTTTTTATTTTGACTAGACAAGCATAATCTTTGGTCTAATGTAGGCATGGTTTAGCTTTAAGTTCAGATACAGTTCTAGTCATGACCTTTTTCAATCATCCAGTGCCAGTTTTCCACTAAAATTGCTTCCCGCTATGCTCGTATCGTGTTGTTTTTCGATGTCGTCGAACATAATTATATGACGTCATATATTTTTTTAAATGTCGAGTCGCAAAATTTAGTCATAATCATTAGAAGAGATAAAGCGTTTTCTATATTGCCAGGTGTGCAACTGGGTCAATGGTGGCACGAAGCCCGCGTAGATTGGTTGGAACTAAATGAGACCGGCCAGCTGCTTTTGCTGCGCGATACGCGTCGAAGACTCGCCTTGCTACGCCTTGACGTTGGTGATAAAGTACGAAAGACTAGGATATAACTTGTACTAGGTAGATTCGATGGCCGGTTTGGTAGAATTTTCAGATTACTGGCTATTGGCCAAGAGGACCCGGGTTGGAATCATGGTTGTGGCAAATGTTTGTGATGAACAGGACTGAGATTTTGTTCTCGAGTCATTGCTGTTTATATGTATACTAGTGGTCGCCCACAGCTTCGCTCGCGTTAATGTCGGCTATAGCCTTCCTCGATAAATGGACTATCCAACAAAAAAAAATTAGTTATTTCATATATATTAAAATTTGTCCGTCATCTTAGATGTAAGGTGTGAGTGTAAGAAATATTTATATTCAGAAAAAAATAGTATCATGACAATAGGGTCGATTCTGACAACGGTTCTCTAAATCTAAGATTAATTTGACAACAGTGTATCTCTTTCATTCACAATACAGAATAAAGAGGACAGACTGATATTAAATTTAGTTTTAAGTTTAGAGAATCATGTCAGAATTGACCCTAATATCACATTTCAGGAAATTATAGCAAGTGGAGTGGGATTTGTGCAATGGATCGAAAACAGTGATGCTGTGGTAGCACAGACGCCGACACATCTATTGATTTGGTATAGTTTACATTTTCACGTTGCTCTATTATTTATAAGTATTTCCCGCGGATGTCGTACTTGGCATCGCTTCTAGTAGAAGAGCGGAAGCGATTAACGTGCCCGAGAAATGGCAATAGGCTTGTCTCCTATTACATGGTACATAGCATAGCTAACAAAATGTGGGTGTCAGTCAATACACCTCTACATATCCTTCGGGGATGACCAGGCGTGGTTTTTGTATGTATTTTCATATTCCATAGGTACAGCATATGGGATTTGAATAGCGCGGAAACGGCAGAATGTAGTGGAGGATTAGCTGTTGAGGTGAATGCACGCCGAGTGATACTAGAGGGAGGACAGGTTCCCTTTATACAATTGGATGAGCACCGCCTTGCGTTTAGTAAGTAACTACTAGACATTCTAGCGATGCACGTGGGTTCAGTCACACTTTAAAAAAACACGTAGTTCTTTAAAAATATATTTATTATTTTTGAAACATAGAAAAAAAGATTTTATTTATATTTACCAGATAGTGCATTGCGCAATGGAGATTTAAGCGGATGTGCGGTATATTTAGAGGGTGTAGGCAGTAATGCTGACGTTACATCTCTATGGAGACAACTAGCTGAGAAGGCTTTACATGACGATGATTTGCAGGTACCGTATTATTTTACCCAATGGTGTATGATAGTAATTTGATTGATGATTATAATACTGATAATTAGCTGTTCCTAGCTGGCGGCAAAATGTTTTCGGGAAATCGGTGATGAAGCTCGCACGTTTTATTTGGACGAGACCGTGACACTAGCAACATCAGAGGGCGATGGAGACGTAACAGCAGGTGAACTTTTTATCATAAAGCTATATATATATATATAAATCTTGTGCCGTGCCATTTGGTGACGGCAGTGCAGAATACAATCGTCACCGCCCCCATCTGTCCCGTGGGTGTCGGTACAAGGCGACTAAGGGTAAAGATAGCGAAGAGTAATGGGCAGCAACATTCCTCTCAAACCACCTAACAATGTACTGCTATTTATGTGCCTGATACGGCAAAAGGCTTGCGCCCTATTATCTAGGACCTAACTCGATTGGTGAAAAGAGGGTGTTAATTCAACTCTGCCTACCCTTCGGGGATATAGGCGTGATTTATGTATGTATGTTTGTATAAATGTTGTCTTTCTGTGAAAGAGTAGGCAGAAGTGTACTAACATGAAAAAGGCGTCGACTTTATAAAATAATAATTTGCTTGTAGGTTTGGAAAGCGGCGTGGTGCGAGCTCGTCTTGCAATTTTCTCTGGAGACTTGGCAACTGCTGAAGAGTACTACGTTAAGAAGGCCGATCGGGCTGACTTGGCCATTTCCATGTACAAGCAGTTCAATAAGTGGACTGACGCAATCGCTCTTGCCGAGAAAACGGACCGATCTTCTGTACCAATGCTGAAACAACAGCACATGGATTATTTGATTGCTACTGGTAATAAAAATGATTGTTGCCAATATTTTTATTAATGGGTGATTTTTATGTGCTTAAGATTGTTGTGTGGGCGTTTTTCAAAAAAGATGTACATTTACGAATTTGAGGTGTCCTAGACTTAAGTTTATTTTTTATATTTTTTGTATGCACCGTACCCAAATAAACTGCATGTATATATAATAGTTATACATTTAAGTTACAATTGACAATTATGTGCAACCCATTTATCACTATTATTGAAATATTATAAACATACATACATACATACGTCACGCCCTTCTCCCACAGGGGTAGGCAGAGATCACTTCCTTCCACTTGCTACGATCCTTACATACTTCTTTCGCTTCATCCAATCTCATCAATCTCTTCATGCATGCCCGTCGGTTTCGGGTACTCTTGACCTGGCCCTTTTTCAATAGACTTTCAATTTGATTATGAAAGATCCGCCTAGGCCTTCCCCTTGCCATTTCTCCATTCACTTTCGCCATGGAAATCCTTTTTGTCATTCTCCTTTCATCCATTCTTTCGACGTGACCAAACCATGCGAGCATCCCTTTCTCAATCCTTGTCATTACATCTTCTTTCAAACCACACCTTTCCAATATCATAAAAGTATCAGCAAAAAAAAAACTGAAATATCCATGTCCCACCTACACTGTAGAAACTGTTAAGTCTCAGGTAAGATTATATTAACTAAAGAGTGGCACTGTTTTATGCTCTACAGGCGTATCTTGAACTCATAAACATAATTAAAAACATTTCTTTTCGAATTCAGGCTAAAATAAAGCTAAATAATATATATTACATGTTTAGTTTGTGACGAACCGGAACATTTTCCTATTAACTTTTTCATAAAAATTAGTTTTTCATAATACCGAAGTATTTATTTTTATTTTTAATTAGTTTTGAGAGTATTTTATCAAAAGAGAATACAAAAATCAGTTCTGTGCGTCACGTGTATATCTATTTTGAAAAACGCCCGTGTACCTGTGAGTTTAGGGGTCAGTTACTTATAAAAAACATTCTCTCTTACTAACATTTATCTGTCCCATCCCACTAGCAACAAGTAGTGCTATATGATAAGTCATTGAAAGGATTTACTTATTATTCGAAAAAATATTGTTCTCCATATGACCTCATTCCCCGTCAATATTTTTATTTTCAGGATGTACTTTTAGTAAATTTAAATGTTGTCAGAATGAAATCCGATAAATTTTGAAGAATTGTGGTGAAAACATATGGGAAAATCACCGAGTTTCTATAAATTTCGTCATTATTGTTTAAAGGTCGTTTGGGTGAAGCAGGCGCAACTCTAGCTTCGTCGGGAGACATTCAAGGCGCCGTTCGCTTGTGGTTGAAGGGTGGTCGTGCCAGAAGGGCGGCTTCGCTGTTGCTGCAAAACTCATCGTTGCTCAGGGACAATGAACTCTTGGATGCTGTACATACGCAGCTTATACAGGTTTTCTTTTCTTCCAATAAAAATATGAAAATCTATATTGGGCTCAGTACTTGTTCGTACTTTACAGAATAGATTAGATATTTATTGGTATATTAATAGTGTACAAGACATGATGGTAAATATATCAGGCGACCAACTTCCGCTAAGCGAAATATTCTTCTCCCTACCCTTTTACCATTATAATTACCATGTCTTCCTCTTCCATATTCTTTTATTAAAAGTGAGCTCTGTATGCCCTATTCCCTTCTTTTTCATATCATAATTCCATAATCCATCCATTCTAGATCCATCCACATCCATAGTTAACATATTTCTAGGTATTGTAGCCCACCTCCAAATAAGTTGAAAATAGTAGAGACACATTTTAGACACATTCCGTCCGTGTGTTCCGTAGGATGAGTGGTGGGAAATGGCCGGTGAGATATCAGAAAGAAGAGCTGACAGTCGAACCGCTGTGGAGTACTACGCCAAGGGGAATAATTTTGCACGGGCCGTTCAGCTGGCGCGAGAGGTTAGCATAGTAAAGTTTAGAGTTTACACATTGTAGTAGCTAGTGTTTATTTTTTTTTTGTTTTAAAGAAAATTATGATAATTTTATTGTGCTGAAGATTTCTAGATTTCTTGAGAAGTATTTCATAAATTTTTAAAATCTGTTTTTGTTTTGCTACATTTCCTTCCAGTAGGTGTATGTTAAAATTGGCTAAGGGCCTGCTTCACAATCGACGAGTAAGTTCTGGATAGCTTACTTGGCAGTTTAATTGACGATTTTGAAACACGCCCTAAATGAAGTTTTAACCGCCGCCGTGGTTTAGTTGTTTGCCCACCGGAATGAAAATCCAGAGGTCCCGGGTTCGATCCCCAGGGATCAGGGGGTTTGATGCAAAAGACAATACAACTATGAATTTTAGATCAAATAAGAAACTGACTGATACATTGCACAATAATATGAATTATAACAATAGTATCTCCGTGTAAGGCATGCCCGAGCGAAGTGACCCGGCTGGAAGGCGCTTGGGGAGCGTTTTTGGTGGGCGCGCGTCAGGCCGGGGCCGCGGTGCCGCACCTCATCGAGGCGGGGGACACGCGCGCTGCTCTCGCCGCCGCGCTCAAGGCCCACCATCACAAGCGGGCTTTGCAGATCGTTCAGGCTAGTTCACTTGATTAAGAATAGTCGTGTGGTTACGGCAAAGGCAGAATAGAATACTATTATTATTGTCAGCACTCCCAGCACTAAGGGTAAAGTCAGCGACGAATACTGGGCGGCAGCATCACTAACCCTTTCAATGACCCCACTGCTGGGGCACGGGCCTTCCCTATGGATGGAAGAATATAGGGAGATTGGGCCATAACCCACCACGCTGGCCTAGTGCGGGTTGGTGGGTATTAACGGCAGCAGATGCATGTGCACACCACCTAAAGCGGGCTTTGCAGATCGTTCAGGCTAGTTCACTTGATTACCGGACTCGACGATTTCGACGGCCGGCTTGGTCAAATGCTCAGATCGCTGGGCCATTGGATGGATATTGGGCCAGAGGTCCCGGATTTCAATTCTGGTAGGGGAAAATTTTGTAATAAACAAAATATTTGGTTCCCGAGTTATGGTTGTGTAGGATATTTTATTATGATATTAAAATATGTCCGTCATCTAGTATCCATAACACAAGTGTTTAGGCTATTTACTTTGGGCTAGATGATAGGTGTGAGTGTATAATAAAGTCGTGTGGTGACGGCAAAGGTCATGCGCATGCACACGGTCACGGCACGGTCGCCGTGCCGTGTAAAGTAGAAATGTATGAGCGACCGTATAAATAAGTGACTGTGCCGTGTGAATGCTTTCTTGTGTAGCTCATTCATTCATATCCACTTTACACGGCACGGCAACCGTCTGCATGTGAAAAGGGCCATAGGCAGAAGAGAATACAATTGTCATCACCCCTATTTCTCCCGCGGCCGTCGTACAGGGCGACTAAGCGATGACATGAAATTTTGTTTAATTGCAGGTTATTGACGACAAGGAGTCCATAAAAGAACAGTGTGAGCAGCTGGGCGATCATTTTATTTCGACTCAAGTGCGTTATAACATATCTCTCTATTATAATAACAATAACTATCTCTGGATGATACCTATAATTATTCTTCCTTCATAGGCCAAAAAGCGATAGGTATCTCATATTTTATCGTTATATTTATGCAGTAAACTACGTAACTTTATCAAGATAGATAATTATCTATCTGGCCTGGGATGGATTAGTCACATAGCCAACTCAGTTCTACTCTTTCAGACAAGTCCTATCTGAAACGGCTAATGACTTACTTAGGTAGGTATGCCATAATTGATGGGCTGACTAGAAGAGATCTTTCTTAGAGATAAGTTCGCCCTTGCAAGCCTTGTATGTGACAAGTTTTATTATTTGCGTTAATGTGCAATAAAGATTATAATTATAAATTAATTTCGTTAAAAAGATGGCCGCGAGCCAAAGTTAGTTATAATTATAAAAACAAAATTCCACAAAAGCGTGTTTCTTCTTTGAGGAATGGGAGACTGCCGAACGATTGCTCTGCTCGTGCGGCATGGCGGAACGCTGCGTGCGGGCATATAACACCGCCGGCCAAGTGGCTGATGGTCTCCGATTGGCTGCCGCGCATCTCACAGAAAAGGAGACTAGGGAGATATATTTGCCTTTGGCACAACAGATGAGGGACGCTGGACAACTGCGGAAGGCCGAGCAAATATATATTGGCTTAGGGGAACCTGATGAGGCGATATCTATGTATAAGGTACCTTGAATGATTGAAAGATGTGGAAAGAAAATATGGATGTGGAGTAAATACGATGTTCAAATAATCAGTAATGTCAAGGAGTAGAAAATGTGGTATATAACTAGCGCAACAATGTCATGCTTTACATGACTGACAAAAATTAACAAAACCGGCAATTTGAATGCCAACATGCCTATTATATTAATTTAACTAATAATAGGCATTGTCGATCTTAGATACACGATGCTCCAATTATATTAGCAAAGAATAGATTTCAATGATTCTGGTATTCGAATTGTTTTAATTATATTTTTAATTTATTCCATAATATGCTACGTTGACGCGACTGAGGTACGGTAATTATCAAAACTTCGAGCTGGGACTATACGATAAATTGTGTAATTGTAACTTTGATGATGCACATGTTCTTTATTTATTATTAGGAAGCATCCCAATATGAAGCGATGTTGCGTTTGGTAGCAGCACATCGAGGCTCACTATTGGAGGCGACACGACGTCACGTCGCCCAAACATTACACGCCTCGGGAGATCTAAGAGCTGCTGAGAACTACTACGTTCAAGCAGGTTATTAATACATACATACATTAATCACGCCGTTCATTATAACACCTCTCATATAAACCACACCCACGCGTTTCGCTTTATATAGCTTATTTCAGGTAATCGGTGCGAGAGGTGAGCCTATTGCCCGAGAATTCCTGTAAAACGACCTGTGTGTTATCTTTATAGTCACATTCAGGATTGATCTATGAAGCATTGTGAGGGAAAGGTGGCTCAAAGCGGGCATATTGCCAAAAGCTGATATTCTCGTGTAGGTACTATTTTCCAATACACAAGACGAGAGATGGCAACTTTCTTTCTTTCCTTAAATTGCCTTCCTGCCTTGCTAAGGGAACTGACTTGAACAGAGGTGTCCATTTTTGGTAGTACCTATCCTACTCGCTCTGGGCTATCTTCCCTTATACTTACTACATACCGCTGACAAAACACGCAGGTTATTTCGAAATAATAAATCACGGTAGGTAAGATATTCTAAGTTTTGAAATTCTTTAATATTATTTAAAAAAATATATTTATCCCATTTAGGTGACTGGAAAAGCGCCATTCAAATGTACCGGTCGGCTGGCCAATGGGAGGGCGCGGAAAGAGTTGCGCGAGCGCATGCTCCCACCGCAGTACAACAGCAGGTTATATAGATATTTTTAATTTGAGCGTGAGTGCCCGCATGCGTTAATAGCCTTTCAGCCATTACACGCATGCTACTATTTAAAAGCTGAATATAATAATGTCATAAAAGCATTTTAAAAAACATTAACAGCTGTTTTTGGTCATAGAAGTAATGAGAACGGTACAGTTAGGTTGAATAGTTTGATGTCCAGGTAGGGCCAGACAAGTGGTTAATCTCATATACTTTTATTCCATTCAAATGAATACGATAAAAGTGTATGAAACTGACGTATTACTGAGAAAAAACCACGGCGACCGATGTTTCAAATGTTGGCTATAGAAATATTGCCATTTTGGTGAGTGTAACAACTCATACATTTTCACCTTTAATGGGACAAAACATTCATTTGGAACGAGGTAACTGCTGTTTGTAATTGTTGGATCGTTGGCAGGTTGCATTGCAATGGGCGGGCGCATTGGGCGGTGCGCCGGCCGCACGCCTTTTAGCCGCTCGAGGCTTAGCAGCATTAGGAGCTAAGTGGGCTGTGCAAGCTCAGAGGTGAGACTTGACTTGTTTGTCTAGCTAGAAAACGTTCTATCGGTAGCTGAATGACGTTGAAGTGAAATTGATCTATGCATAATTATAAGTGTTGCAACACTTGTGTTACATTTACACAAAAATTTAAAATGAAAAAGTTTATTAAAAAATGGAGTAACAACAGATCATGATTGTTTACTATTAATTCATTGTCTGCAACGAAAAATTCAAAGATTTTAAAGTACATACATACATACATATATCACGCCTATATCCCCAAATAGGTAGGCAAAGGTGAACTAGCACCCACGTTTCGCCAATTATGTTAGATCCCATGTAATAGGTGGCGAGCCTATTGCCATTTATCGGACACAAAAGTCAAAGTACTATTGCTAGGTGGTATGAGAGTAACGTTGCTGCCCATTCCTCATCACTGATTTATCCTTAGTCGCCTTGTACGATACCCTCGGGAGAGATTTGGGGTGGTGACAATTGTATTCTAGTCTGCCGTCACCACGCGGCGATTCTAAAGTGATGGTAGGAAAGCTATATTTGTGACAGATGGGACATTGCGCTGGAGCTGAGCGAGCTAGGCGGGGGCATATCGCGGCGCGAGGTCGCCCGGCACGAGGCGGCCGCGCTCGCGGAGGAGCGGCCGGAGGAGGCGGAGGGGGCGTTCCTGCGGGCCGCCGCGCCCGACGACGCCGTGCGCATGTGGCTCGCGCGCGGGCAACACCAGCGGGCGCTCACGCTGGCCGAGCAACACTCCCCGCACATGGTCAGTTCATTTTTAAGTTCATCATCACCAGCCCTTTGATGTCCCCAATGAACACAAGGCTGCAGGGCAGGGCAGGGGATTGAAGAATATAGGGAGAAAGAGAACCAACGCCGGTGACCCAGAGCGGATTGGTCCGTATTCATGACTGAAGATGACTATATGACAGCTGGGACGGGACTAATGGCTTAAAGTGCCTTCCGAAGCATGGAGTAACAATAATATGTTTTTGGTCACCCATCCAATGACCAGCTTTATCGAACGTTGGTTAGTTTGCGCAATGGCAGGCCGAGCGCGCTAAGTGCCGTGCGCTTGTGGCTCGTGCGCATTTAGCTCGCGCGCGGGCAACACCAACGGGCGCTCACGCTGTCCGAGCAACACTCGTCGCACATGGTCAATTCATTTTTAAGCTCATCATCACCAGTCCTTTAATGTCCCCACTGCTGGAGCACAGCGGGGTTATTATATTATGTAAGCCTCTTTTAATCGCTTTCGTCTACCCGTCACGCTCACTCATTGCGGTTTAAATAATGAGGGTTCAGGGCTACCCAATAGATTGAAGAATATAACGAGAATGAGAACGAACGCCGCTGTCCCAGCGCGGATTGGTCCGTATTTACGACTGAAGACATTAATGTCCCAATTGCTGGGGGACGAGCCTTCCCTTTGGATGTAAGTATATCGGGAGATTGGGCCATAACCCACCACGCTGGCCCAGTGCGGGTTATTGGGTATTGACGACTGTTGGTAATAAATTGTTGGTCACCCATCCAATGACCGGCGTCAGCAAATATTGCTTAGTTTACGCAATCGCGGGCCAAGCGCGCTATTCCACTGCGCTAGCGAGCTCCTCAATATAGTATACATTATCTTCTTTTAGTATACTTTGAATTACTAAGTACATTTTGTAGGTAGAAGAAGTTCTGGTAGAAGGCGCTCGATCGGCTGCTGACCGCGGAGACCTAGTTCAGTTCGAGACGCTCATGATCCGCGCAAACCGGCCCAGAGAGGTTGTTCAACACTACAAGGAACTTGGCAAGTTTTATCACTTATGTATAAATCAGAAGTAATATGTTGAAAGCTCAATTAATATTGTAGAGATTAGTATTAAAATGTTAATATGATTGATACTATATCCATTCACTTGGGCTTGAGACAAAATGTAAACAATCTTGATGTGTCATTTAGTTAAAAAATACAAAAATAAAAATGTGTCACACCTATATTTCAAAGCAGCTAACAGTTTTATTTATCTATAATTTATGATGTATTTGTTTTAGAATACACGTTTCTTGTTTTTGAAAGCATTTCGTGGATAAAGAGACATATCAAGATTGTTTAAATTTTGTCACAAGCCCAAGTGAGTGGGGTATAGTTATTGAATTTTGGTCCAAGTTGATTCATATTCGAATTGTTATTGTTATTATTTTGTTGAGTTATTTTATTTAAAAATAATAGGTTGGGGAAAAAGTTTCTTCGCATTTTTTAAGAAAATTCAAAACATTTTTTAATATAGTTTATTTACATCTAACTAAAGTATGTAGGTTCCATTTTGTTCGATAACTTTTTGCCATCTTGTAGGTAGGGACATGATCCCATTGCTATAGAAATTTTGGGACTTCTGGTCAAAATACCGCGACAAGTGGTTTTGGCAGTCCTCTCGTGATGTTAACCTGACACTGCCTAAAGAATTCTGAAGAGACCGAAACAGGTGGAAATCTAAAGGTGCAAGGTCAGGACTATACGGCGGATGCATTAACACCTCCCAGCCAAACTCTTAATTTTTGCTGAGTGGCTAAAGATGTGTGAGGTCTAGCGTTATCATGATGAAAAACCACACCCCTTCTGTTGATTAATTCCGGCCGCTTTCTCTCAACTTCTTGCTTTAATCTCATCAGTTGTTCGCAGTAGAGTTCAGAATCGATGGTCCTGCCTGGTGGTAACAGCTCATAATGAATAATGCCCTTCCAATCCCACCACACACACAGCATCACCTTGTTGCGAGTTAACCCGGGTTTCGCCACAGTCTGTGAAGCCTGACCGGCCTTTGACCACGACCTTTTTCGCACGTTCTTGTCGTACGTGATCCACTTTTCATCACCAGTTATCAGCTTCTTCAAAAATGGTTCGGTTTCATTACGTCGTAATAAAGAATCACAAATGAGTACACGGTTCATTAGGTTTCTTTCAGTGAGCTCGTGAGGTACCCAAATGTCGAGCTTTTTTGTGTACCCAGTTTTTTTCAAATGCGCCAAAACTGTTTTGTGGTCAATTTCCAGTTCTTCAGCTACGTCGTAACTATTAACATGCCGATCTTGCTCCACTTTTTCAAAAATGGCATCCATTTTGTCTGTAATAGGGCGACCAGAGCGACGTGCATCTTTGACATCAAAATTTCCGGATTGAAAACGCTTAAACCAAATTTGTGCTACTCTCACAGACACTGCACTAGGTCCATAAACATCGCAATTTTTTTTCGCGGCTTGCGTTGCATTTTTACCTTTTTTGTAGTATAATTTTAAAATGTATCGAATTTCTTCATTAGATTCACTCATCTTGGCGGTACGAAAAACAAATGAAAATCACACATTTTCCTAATTTGAATTTGGAATTATGTTCTTTAAAATTTAAACTTTCAATGATACCAAAACCAGCCAGATACAAATAGTATAGCCAAAGAGATTTTTCACTTCTCATGCTCTGAAAGTGCTTATTTGTGCAGGCTGCACAAAATCGAATTTTGTGCTCTAGAGCATTAACGTATCTACTCATAAATGTGTCTATATTAAGGCAAAGAAAATGAGCCATGCAGCCAAACACAATAAGAAATTCAGAGATAGAATTTGTTATTTTTTAATATTTTTATTCTTATGTGTTTTTTAAGGCATAAAATATATTAAAATTTTAATTTAAGTAGGTACGGTAGGTTATTAAATTAATTTAAGAAAATTATTATTTCAAAATTAATTTATACTTGGCTGTATAGGTCTTCAGCCCAAGCCTAATATCAATGGGAAAAATAATTTCCTTCAGTATTCAAAACTACGAATTTTAGATTGAATTTTAAGAAATGATAAACTACTGTTTTATTTCCTCGCAATCGAAGTGAAAAGCAGAGTTTCTACCTCGTCCACAAAACCATTTTTATCCTCGACATTACTATCAGCCCTCGCCTTCAGCTCGGGCTCGTTGTGCACTTGATGGAAAATCTACTATTATTACAAGTTTATACATACTGTAATGCGAAAAGACTTTTTCCCCAACCTAATATATACTTACCATATATAATTGGACCTTTTGAGTTACAATTTAAAGCTAAATCTTTCTTTCACTCCTCTGCTTTGTTGCGATATATTAACTGTAATACGAATTGTGGACTAAATAAAATCAAAAAGGAACATCCTCTCTCTCTCACTCTGAGCTCTTTTTCTTTGTTATAAAAAGTAGTAGTGAAAAGCAGTAAATAAAATGCGAGTTGAATTTAATTTACTGGTTTCCACTATAGAGTTATGGGAGGAAGCGTCTCGGGTGTCACGGGAGTATTTGCCTGAGGGCGGGGAGCCAGTGCCTCCGACGGTGCCACCGCTACTGCAGCAAGCCGCCGATCATGCCGACAGGTGAGTATTATTAATGATATTAACATTGTCGTTACTATACACAACATACCGACCATCATAGAATCATTACGACGAGATTAGTCGTTGTCTGTTGCTACAATTTCTATTACGCTACGATTGTTACGGTATTCTTAGCAGCTACGACAAAATATAGCGCAAGTAAAGATAATGATAACTCTCAACCGTATGAACTTCAGGTGACTATTATTTATGATATTAATATTGTTGTTATTACACCACATAGCGTACGTCATAGAATCACTGCGATGAAATTAGTCGTTGTCTAAAGAATTTATATTGCGCTACGATTCCTACGGACGTCGTAGCAACTACGAAAAAATATAGCGCAAGTAAAGATAATGATAATTCTCAACCTTATGTAGGTACTTCGAGTTTTAGTAGTGCATTAAAACATGGCCTATGTTTTTAACATTGGAAACTACGTTCCTTCAATATACAATTAATTCTTGCCAAACAGAAGGATTTATATTGCATGCGCCTCTGTAATGAGTTTTAATTAATTGGGTATTGATTACGCGACGAGCAGATTATATTTCCTGATTGGTTTTAATTAAACAGGGGCGAATGGTGGGAGGCAGTGGAGCTGCTGATAGGCGCAAGCGCGGCGGGCGCTAACGGTGGGGCCACGAAACTGGCGGAGAGGGCGGCGTTGCGCGCGGCCCGCCTCGCACGGGACCACTTGCACGACGGCAGGAGACGTGCTGCTGCTGATATGCTTTATGAAAGGTGTAACATAAAATTAAAAGATAGAGCCCCTTTTTAGCTACCAATTTTTTTAAATCATTAATAAATAAATAGTTTTTAGACTCACACCTATCATCTAGCCCAAAGTAAGTAGCCTAAGCACTTGTGTTAAGGATACTAGATGACGGACTTTTTGATATCATAGTAATTATATATATAAATGTTGAAAATATACTACATAAACAGATACACTACCATGACTCTGGAACAAATATTTGTGTTCATCACAAAATTTGCGCCTACCGGGATTCGAATCCGGGACCTCTTGGCCATTACCCAGCGATCTGAGCATTCGACCAAGATAATTGATTTACAGACGTGGTGACAGGAGAACATTGGATACTTTCCAACACTCCATCTTACAACTCATAGCTGTTGTAAGATGGAGTGATGAAAATTACATTAGAAGCTAATGTCCTGGTTAAATGAAATATATGTTTCAGATTTGTCGCTATCGACCAAACAGATATTGGTCAGCAGCTAAGAGCTGCTCTCATTGATGGCTACGAGGGTGACGGAGAAACACAAGGTGATACATTATTCCTTCTTGAAATCTATGGATTACAACAGATGTTTTATTTTCTTTATAGACCTGTCGTGATAATATAAAAAAATAAAATTATCAATAAACTCGAGATAATAAATTTTTGGTCACTCATCCAATGACCGGCCTTAGCGACATTGCTTAGTTTACGCAATCGCAGGCCGAGCGCGCTATACCGCTGCGCTAGCGTGCCCCTCACCACTTTTTGATCATTCCAAATTCTCGTAGCCTTCGAAGTCCATGGTAGCTTCGCTGGGCAAGTATTACTTATTGATGCCCCGAAAATATAAGAAGTAATTCAGAGTGGTATAATAAAATTGGCTTTGGTCTGCAGAGGATTATGAAGAAGAGGAGACTCCAGTGTTGCAATCGCGCGAGGTAGAACAGGACGCCGAAGCCGAAGCGTTGGAGCGGCTGGCCCGCGCCGGCCATTGGCAGCGGTGCTTGGCACACGCTGGCGGCAGGGCCCCGCACTACGCTCTGAGATATGCCGTACATCTTTTCAAAGCACACCCAGTGAGTAATGTTTATTTTATATTTATTTATATTAGGGGAAGACTAACAGCTATTAACACATACTAGTAGCATATAATATGAAACATACAACTAATAAAAGGTCTCCACAAATATCTTCAGAATAGGCATGATGACTAATTTTGAAAAACTACACCATGTTTTTCTTACGTGTCTACTTTACCCAAAATAAATTATATTTTTGTAAAAACTTTTTATGATAGAAAACACATGTTTTGAATAATGCAATCTAAAATTTCCGCCAAAACGCCAAAATAGCAATGGCGTCTGTGTGACGTCACTATTCCGTAAAACGGCCAGTTTCTATATTAAACTAGTGAATCTGATTGGCAAATAAAATGTCAAAATGGAGATAACTGAATAATGTCGTCATGCGGCGGTTTAGCAAATATGGCGGATTGCTAAGTTTTGTACTTTTATTTTTATAAAATAGTATTAATCACAAGTATAATCTGATAAAAAGTGGCTATTAACGAATCTCCTTATCCTACATACATACATAAATCACGCCTATATCCCCGAAGGGGTAGGCAGAGGTGAACTAGCACCCACGTTTCGCCAGTTATGTTAGGTCCCATGTAATAGGTGGCGAGCCTATTGCCATTTATCGGGCACAAAAGTCGCAGTAGATACATAGCTAGATGGTATAAGAGGAACGCTGCTGCCCATTCCTCATCACTGATTTATCCTTAGTCGTCTTGTACGACACCCACGGGAGAGATTTGGGGTGGTGACAATTATATTCTACTCTGCCGTCACCACACGGCTGTAAAAATCATTATATCAGTGATTATTTGTTAGTGTCATCATCCCTATTAAAAAAAGTTCTGAGCATAGAAGCACCCTTACGTTAAGTGACACAATAAATACACTAACGGCCTGTTTCACAATCGACAGGTAAGTTCTGAGTAGCTTACTTGACAGATCATTTAACAGTTGTAATATGAAATGTATATCAATTGAACTGCCAAGTAAGCTACTCAGAACTTACTTGTCGATTGTGAAACAGGCCCTAAAAGTAATTAAACATTAAACTATAAATCGCATAATCGCTATTAAATATAGCAATCGCCTGGTGTGAATAAAATTTGTATAAATATGTCTATATCAGAATTGTTATAATGTCTATATCAGAATATATACATTTTATGTCAGACCTAGGTGACCATAAAGTGGACATTTCCGCCCGCTACGCGTACGGATAACCCCACTTCATGGATTACGATCTAAAGCATTCTTTGTTTTATCTCCCTTGGTATATAATTTACAATTGGTTTTCATAGCGTATAGAAGGGATGGACATCGAGAGCGAGGAAGTCCCTGAAGCATTGTCGCAAGTGTTAGAAACACTGCGGCAGTATCTAGTTAGCGGTGAAAGCGTTGAGGCGACACTGCCTACAGACGCGCCTCTGGCAAGAGCAGTGTGTAGCGAACTGTTGGTGCGAGTGTCTACAGCTCCCAAAGCGCTGGAAGCGCTTAAAGATGCAGCTGTAGTGATGCATGCTACAGGAGCTGAAGACAGAGCGATGCAGGTTAGTTAGTTGCGGTGCCAATATTCTAACTCCAGAATACAAAAACGTTACTCAAAATTTATCGTAGGATCGTAGCAAGTGGATGGAAGTGATCTCTGCCTACCCCTGTGGGAGAAGGGCGTGACGTATGTATGTATGTACTCAAAATTTGGGCACTGCTTATAAAGTTAAGTGGACAATACCTGTCACAATTTGTATGGAAAAACTGCAATTTATGACAATACTTTAATGTTAAGCACGACTCAAAATTTGAGTAGCGTTTCTGTATTCGGGAGTAAGCAACGTAATCAAGAGATAAAATAGGAAACAAGATGGGCAGATAATAATAATGTTATATTTTCCCAATAAAGTTGCAACTGTTGTTATAAAATAATGTGAACTACTATTTGTTTCCTTCTTTACAGGCGATAACCTTGTTGATGGCTCTGCATGTGCCTCAAGTAGCCGGGCGAGCTGCGCGAGCTCTCCCACGGTATACCGATATTGTAGTAGCAGATGTCGGTAAGTGTAACAGGCATAGCCGCCTTTGTAATTGACGCAAGAGAGTCTTTCAAAGTGAGCCGCTGGGAGAAACAATTGACGAGTGGTTCTTTCGAAATGGAATTTTTTTACTCCTATTTCAAAATGTTCCAATTTCATAACAGCAATCAGTAGGTATCATAAGTAAACAAAACTCTCTCTCTCTTTTTTCTATACATTCATTCATCACTAGCACCTTTACGGTGTGATGGATGATGTGAATCAAAAGGGAGTGAATGGCTTGATGACGTCTGTTCGATATAAATGGAGATAGGAGAAATGGAGATTGGAACAGAGCAAAAAGATACTGTATCTTTGTGGTTTATTATATCAATTTTCCTATCGTAGCACTATCGCTTGTGTTCGTTGCTAATTCTAAACACTATCAAATCAGTTTATCGTAGTGTTACGAAATCAACTAAATAAATCTGCTGTTTTGTCGAAAACATACATAAACTGCCATAATATATTATTATAAGTTATACATTTGTGTATTCACGAATATTTAGGAAAAGGTATCATTATTACATTCAAATACCAACAGTGCCAGTGTCGTCATGACAAGCGATTTTTTTTATTAATATTTTATACAGAATATTGAGACCACAACTTTGGACTAGCATTGAAGTAGTATGGACTTTTATTTTAGAGGTAAATTCTTGTACAGTGTACTACCGGTGTGGCATGTGCGTTCGGGAGGAGGGTGCCAGCAGTGCGCGGGAAGCGTTTGTTCTACTCAACCGCTGTCTGGACCTCGCTGAGGCAGCAGACGACGACGCCGCGCATCTTCTAGATTACACTGACTTTGGTGAGCAAAGTCGTTCTTATTATTATGACCTATTAAGTACTTTCGTCATTTCTGTTGGCTGTTTTATCTTCATGATTACGGCCAAGCAAATATCATAACTGAAAGTAATTTAATTTGTTTGAGGCTTCACATTTTTGTGCTGTTTTTGAAACTTTAATTATTGTCAAAAATATTTAAAGATCTTTTGATTACAAAAGCAATTTTTTCAATAGAAGCAAAGCAAAGCTCTGAAATTACGAAAATAATCTGCAAAATTTTACACTATAGAGAGTCCGTGTTCATTTATATAGAGCAGCAATTTTTTTCTCGATTCCATATAATTGTTTTTAAAAAAAATAAAAAAAATATTTCATTTAATTGTTTGAAACGATACTAAGATTGACAAATTTTGGTAAAATCGGAAAACAGTTTTAAGCAGCAAAAGCTGGATTATTTGCATGTTTGGCTTGGACAGCATTTTTCATTTTACACAAACGCATACACACATTACTTGTATTAATTGAACAAATCCAGAGTGTACGGACTGGTCTCGAACGCCGCTTCTACTGGAATCGGCGAGTGTCCGCGGGGCACCGCTTGCAGATGTAAGGGAATGGGTGCTCGCCGTCTCTATGGACCAGGCCGTTGACCAGGTATTTATTCACACATAAATCACGCACACATACTTATACATAAATCACGCTGATTTATCCCCGAAGAGAAGGCAGAGGTGAATCAACACCCACGTTGATTCACCTCTGTCTTCCCTTCTTCAACAATTATAGTTGGTCCCAAGGTCCCACGCAATAGAGGGCGAGGCTATGCCATATCGGGAACGTAAATCGTAGTATAGGTATTGCTAGGTGGTATAAGAAGAACGCTGCTGCCCATTACTCATCCCTGTCTTAAAACCTTAGTTACCTTGTACGACACCTGCAGGAGAGATTGGGCAATGACTGGCCTAAGTATTCACTTAGGCCGGTCATTGCTTAGTTTACGCAATCGCAAGCCGGGCGCGCTAATACTCTAAGAATCTTGGACTTGCATAGTAAGGCCGTTCTAATAAGCTGTCGGCCGATAGTTGGCCAACTTTATAGTTGTACGATTTAGTGGGAAAGATGTGCAATCTGCAATTTAGTCGGCCAACCTGAAATCGTTTGTCTGCGGTCGCTCTTATAGTGTGCTTAGCAGTGGAATTTGCTTATATTGTGGATGGATAAGCAGTCTTTGCTTAACGCTGCTTGTGTTGACAGACGTTGCCAGTAGACGGACGCTCGCTGTACGCGGCGAGCGTGGGCGCGGGTGAGCCATGCTGCGTGCTCACCGGCTTTCCACTCGGCTCCAGGCTTGTCACCTTCACAAATGGTGAGTTATTGGTGGTAGTGGTGGGTTAGGACGATATAACCTATTTTCCTTGAATTTTTACATCAACAGGGAAGGCCTGTGCCCTAGAAATAGGGATCATAGGCCCGCGAGTTCAGTAACACGTAAATCAAGCGATTAAAAAATAACCGTCATTTTCTGACAGTTCTTCCATACCATAAAATGTCAAAAGCCTTCGGTTAAATATTAATTGCCTGTTTATGTGTTGGTGAACTCTAGCCTTAGTATAAGCTGATGGTGATAATCTTTGGGCTCAGGTGTATATAAGGTATTTCTAAACTTGTCTAATGTAACAACAAACAATTTTTCTCTATTTCCTGTTGGTTCCATAATAAAAGTTGGTAAAATCATTGAGATGGGAGCATTTGTCAAAACTTAGCAAGTGATCGTAAATTAACCCTTTAATTATTTGTGTTCTAAAATTATTTTTTAATTTGTTGTCTGAAGGATGCTAATTGCTAGTCAATTGTCAATTAAATAAATATGCGATAGTCACTTATTTTTACTGTGGACCTAGCTCGGGACGTGGACAAAATCTTTGTCCTTCACTTGAGAGTGTAGTTTTTTGTCGGGATTTAGTGGGAGATAGATAGAGCGAGAGGAAAGTATTTTCTTTTCTCCACAAGCCGTGCTATATGAGGGCTGGAGTTTATTTAGCTTAAGCCCTGTTTCACAATCGACAAGTAAGTTCTGAGTAGCGTACTTGGCAGATAATTTGACAGTTGTAATATGAAATATATGTCAATTGAACTGCCAAGTAAGCTATTCAGAACTTACCCGTCGATTGTGAAACAGGCCCTTAGTGTGTGAATATGTGCTTGTAGGGCGGTGCGCGAACCGAGAGTGGTGGTCCCGACTGGCGAGCGCGGCACGTTCCGGAGCGGTCGCCGCTTCAGCGCTTTTGCAGTTCATTACTCGCTGGTGTGGCCCGGCTGATTACGCTCACGTATAGGACACTGTAATGTATTCACAATGTTAAGTAGATACTATATACGCCAGTCATTATAGCAGGAGACAAAATGCAAACAATCTTGATGTGTCTTTTGATATAAATTGGGCGTGAGTGTAAAAAAAAATATTTATTTATTATTAAAAAATAAACTAATGATTAAGTTAGATGTTCAATATAGTAGTATATATATCAAGGGGTGAACAATATTTACTAATATTAGATGTTTTAAGACGACTACCTGTATAAAGCCACATAACCTTTAAAACATATCGCATAACAAAATGCTGTGAGTCAATCCCATACAAAGTGTTTTTTTTAGCTACTACCGATTTTTTAAGGGACCTGCATCGTAATTATTAGGTATATTTTATACTAGATTGTTAGTAAATGTTTGAAGAGTCGATGAGAATCTTTATAATTAATATCGAAGTTTGATAAAAATAAATGAAGTATGTTTTATCAGCTACTTGTTTTACTTTTATAACAAAAGCAATGATTATTATTTTATTTATGTATAAGAACATTACGTTACCACGTCGAAATCTTATTTTTGTCTTGAACGGGCAGTAGACCTAATAAATTATCGTGATTAAAGTGGTTTTGATCAAATGATTACCTACTGTTGTAATACTTAAACGACACTCATATTGGCGGAGTATATTTCAATCGTTTTAGCCTATGGAGTACTGCGTAAAGCTTTTCTGTTTTTTGTCACAATAAAATAATCGACTTTTTACGTGTTGGTGAACTCGGGCATTAATATTGCTAAGTCTTCATAGGGTAATGCATGCAATATTTTAAACATTGGTTAAATTGGTTATAAATCTTATTGTCAACCACAAAGGTATATTATGGTGGCAATTTGTAGTCCCTTACTTACAGACTGAGAAAGCATCTGACGAAGTCATCAGTGTAACAAAATGTTTTGGTATAAAAAAAGAGTAGCCTCTGTCGCAGCTCAGATATTCAAACAATATGTTTGGAATTCACGGAATTTCCATAAAGCATTTTAAGAATTGGTTGGGTATTGCTAGTGAAATAAAACAATATTGGTTGAATGGTAATATCGCTATAATAAACTCTTCTGTTATCACATTTATTTAATAATAATATACTTTGACACACATTGTTACGTACTAAGATTTGTAAAGATCTACTCCGCTCTCTTGACGAATAGTGAGATACGATTATAGGTACGCATAAACTAATATCTTACACATATTTATAATTGTAAAGAATAATCAATAACAAGATAGACCTTCTAAACAATTAGAGATATGTTTCGTAGATGTTTATCGTACTTTCATTAGATATCTGTATCGATCTCTATATTCGCCACTAAAGCGAAATTCAGAGCTTTTACCTAGGAAGAAATATCGTAACTCTAAGGTAAGAAATATAAGATATAATTTGTGACAGTATCAGATATGATATTGTACAGGGAACGCAAATAATACATGTGGGTGATAATTGTTTGAACAATTTATTAAAGCTTATTACATACACCTTCAAGCCTTTGGGTTATAACACGGGCTGAGAATCACACAAAATGTTACAAACATATTCACAGATCTAGTTTTTAGTGGAAGTTACATAATATTAAGGTTCTTTATTAACAACATAAGTATTTATTAAATATAACAACAATATTCTGTTTTCCTATAGTCATTAAATATAATTAGGCAACCCAAACCCCAAATTAAAATTAGCAGCACATGAAAATCATCGTAATAGGAGATTGTGGGAAAAGCGTTTTGTTTCCCAACCGAACCGAAATCAAGGTATTTCGGAAATCGGAAATGGTAAAAGATTTGTCACAAAATATGTAGAGCGATAAATGTGATTTCTGATTCCAGGTTATTAATTGTATAGTGACGCCGTGTAGGGACGGCGGAGCAGATTACAACTAACTGTCATCACACTGAATCTCTCCCGTGGGTGCCGTACAAGGCGACTAAGGTATAACAGTATAACAGTCATGGTCATGAACGCTACTACTCTTTGTGGTAGCGTTGATGTTATACCGCCTAGCAATATACTGCGATTTATATGCCCGATAGATGGCTCGCCCCCTATTACGTGGGACCTAACATAGCGAAATGTGGATAGTTGAT
Organism: Cataclysta lemnata; assembly: GCA_963931975.1. Taxonomy (NCBI): domain Eukaryota; kingdom Metazoa; phylum Arthropoda; class Insecta; order Lepidoptera; family Crambidae; genus Cataclysta; species Cataclysta lemnata. Next base: position 6,939,437 of record OZ008352.1, read on the forward strand.
ATTATACCTCTGCCTACCGCTTCGGGGATAAATAGACTTGATTGTATGTATGCATGTCTGTTATTATATCTCAAAAGGAACTAATAAAGAGTTCCAGTGTATTTGACATGTCATGGGATAGACGACATACTAGTTCAATCAATGGAAATAGTGATATACCCCCAGATAGACGGCTCAGTTTCGGTGAAGGTCCGTTATCATGACATGATATGTAAATTTATTAACCCTTTATAGGGCAATGGTAAAATAGGTGCAACCATAATTTGAATCTTAACTATTGAATTTTACAATGATAAAACAGATTGCGTAAAGCGCTTCATGTTTTACCCAAAGGGTTTGTTGTTGGTTGGTCGGTGTGTGGCTGGCGGGTGGCTGTAAAACCTTAGCCAAACCTTGAGCAGTATGATTGGAATGATGTCATATGTCAACCCAATTGCTCACTCCGTTCATCGGTCTCTCGACGTGATCCTTTCCATCACTTTTCTTTACATTCATCATCACTTCACCTTTCCCTTTCTTTCACTAGCAGTTTTCTTGTACATCACATAGATGACACGAATGAGTACAAGGCTTGATTACGTCTGACCGATATTAATGGAAGAGGAACCATACTGTGCCGACCGCAGATAAAATAGGAACAGGGCAAGAAGATGATGATAATTATTAAATTCCATGTTTTATTTGCGTACGCTGCCATTATCACATTGTTTATCTTTCACACTGCATAATGGAGTGTTGAGTGCACCACGTGCTAATTACAAAAGATATGTTTAGGGTGGTCTGATTTCTACACATTGATTTCATTCAAACTTAGTGTTTACACGCTTGAATGCCCCAGTTAACGACAATATCTACTATCAGCGTTAATTATATCCATTCATATATGGAGGGAGGTGTGCAGGTGTAGGTAAAGTCAAGCAGACACGGAGTTGAGGCACAACAATTTAATATATTTTCTTTTTGTCACTTACGTAAGATTATTTATCGTTTATACTAATATATAGAGATAATAAGCGTAAGTTAGTTTCGACTGACTCCGAGATTTTGTCGGAGCTTATAGTCAAATTTATATAAATATATAGATATTTATTTTTCTATTTGGAATATAGATTCCATCGATATATTTACTCTCTTTTATGAGTGTTAGAATATAGATATCCCCAACTTAACTGAGTATCTAAGTAGAAAATTATATAGTATCTAAAATGGTTACACCAGATATATATACTTAGACGTTTGGAAATAGATACTTAGCGAGATTTTTTGATTATATAAGAAGGGAATATTATTAGGGATAGGTAATTTTTCTCTCTCTTAGGACATATACAACCATTTCGAAACGCGAGGTAGAATGATGAAACTATGATAGTGTGCTCCATGCGACGGGAACAATGAATACTAGTGAAGTATTGTCAGGAGAATGGCTAAGCTAGAGGTTACTGGAAGAACACAGATTTTGATGAGACAGTATACATTACTCTTGCTTAAGATATGTGTAATATGCATCTAAACATCGACGATCAAAGTACCATTCACTCACAATTATTACATCTAAATATAAATTTATTTGAAGTTATTAACTAAGATAGTGGATTTGGTTATTGGGAGGCGCTATCTTGGATCTAGTGCTAACAATTATAATTGAACCATTGCTATTCTGTAGGTATTCAATGAGCATTAACCGATATATTCATTTAAAGCGTACATAATAAGAAGATAACCGTCGGTCGTTGAAAAAATGACAGAATAACTGGCTCAGTTATAATCGTGATAGTTAATTGGGTGACTGTTATGGCTAGTGACGTAACAGCGTCATGGCTACATGTATTGTATATTAGAATCTTTTTTACGGGAGTGGTGAGGACTGAGCTACTTTACGAAATGGATTACCTACCTACATACGTACATTTATGGGATGATTATAAGTATAATAGATTTAAGTATTTGTCAGAATTGTGTACACTCGTTTTGATTCTACAGATTGTAAAAAGATTTTAAATATATTAACACTATTATGAAAATAGTTGTGCGTAGAAAATTTTGGAAAACAACTAGGTTTACCATATTTACAATTTATAGAAATCGAAAGATCATTTACGAAGAGAAATTGTCCAACAATTTGATAGATTTAGCAATGTACGCATACACCGATGAAGTAAGTAGTAAGGTATATGTTAGAGAAAATTCACTAAAGCACAACCTTGGAAGAATAGTACCTAGACGCACTTACTCACTAGAATAACTTTAGAAGTTATTAATCGTATAAGGCAAAGTGTAAAAGTTGGGGTTTTGTGATGAGATTATCTTAGATTGTATTTATAAGTAGCCAATATATATTCTAAATAGGTGCCATAGGCAAGTATACATACATGGCTCACTATTTCGAAATATTTTAAAACGACAAACTAGGTTCAAGACCATGTACTATTTGAAGGTCAGAGTGGAAGATTTTACCTGGTGAAAACTTATGATAAATTCTACACATCAAATTAGTTTATACAATTAATGTAGGTCACATTTATCAGACACAATCTATAAGAACATGATAACTTCCATATTTATTGGAAACTAAGATTTTTCGAAACACCTGCTTAGATTAAATGTTACAATAAATTCTTTTCGTAATATATATATATGTATTCTATTTTACATAAAACATATAAAATGACTACAAATATTTACATTAGACGTAAACATTGATAGTTCGCTCACAAAACGTATAGACATTGTCGATTTTTTATATTTCAGATGTCCATAAATCCGTTTAGGGCCTGCGAAGGACTATAATGTATAAGTCTAATTATGAGTTTAAGTATCGAAGCAATCGTCTATAAGCTCCTCGATAATCTACTACCTAAATGGTGTCTCCATCGAACGGGCCTTGCCCACACACTAACATCAATATAACATCAAATATTTAGAGAGGCAAGAGGCCACTATTTTCAATAATGTAAGATCCAATACATTAAGTCCACAAAAGATAAATATACCCATAGGTCGGCACGTCCGTTATTTATAACATTTTTGTATGACGGAGCGAAGTGCAGCATGTACGGAGCGTTAATGCTAAATCATCAACATCAGATAGCAGCGCTTCTACTTGGGGCGACATAATTACAATCGATAAGTGTTTAATGTTGTTTCAATAGAATTTTGTTAAAAATAATGTGGCAGATACCCAGATTTTTTAGATTTTATTTGCCACCGTATTTATTACACATGCCATATTTTAAGTATTCTTAATTAGAAATTTCGTTGTAAGAAAGCTAATTGAAATGTTACAAATGCGTGAACATCATGTTATTCGAGATTCATGATAAGTTTGTATTTAAAGATGATCGATGATTTCAATTAAAATAGAACTCGAACTTATGGAGCGATATAATTTCCTCCAGAACGTCCGATTTGGGCACAGACTTCTACTGTCTTCATAGTATCAATGAATCAAGCCGTCAATCAAATTGATATACATGTCGTGGCCAAATCGTAGAATTGATCACTTCATGATGTGGCCGACCATTTCATGAAATGGTTGCATTTCATGAAGTGGCCAGCTAAAACTGATCATATCGTTGAAACGTCAACGTTTGGTGACATGTCCATCCACGTTTGGCCATATCATTAATGTAGTTAATGTTTAATATTTTTACGTTGCCTTCGTTTTTTGAGTGACTTAAAATGTAAAATTCTAAAAATTTGGCGTCGTAACGACATTTCACTTCACTTTTATCTTCCATTACAACATTACTAATTGTCTGTTTATTAGGATAATAGTCCGCCGCCATGATGCATCACAAAAACAAATCGAAATAAGCGCCTCTAACGGTGGTCAATGTAACTATTTTACCATATGATTTCTGTTTGGCCATATCATGAAATAGCCATGCGTTTAGCTATTCATATCGTTAAACGTTGTTTATTCATTGATCTGACCAGACCATGATATGGTCAGTTTTAGTTGGCCATTTCATGAAATGCCACCATTTCATGAAATGGTCGGCCACATCATGAAATGATCAATTCTAAGATTTGGCCACGCCATACATATATCCAATATATTGGAAATTCATCGAGAATTTTGATGAACATGTTCAGCCCCCCTAGCCAAGTGGCCAAACTATTCGAATACATTGAATACAAATGTATGAAACTGACGTATTGCTTAGAAAATAACATGGCGACCGTCGCGTCAAATGTAAGTGCAATTGTCAAAAATGTACATTCGTCCGATAGAAACGTTGTATCGTTTGCCCCTCAAGTGGGCCTAGCCAAGTGGCTTATTTATATTTATATATATATATATATATATATATATATATATATATATATTAGCATTAGAATAAATATATATATATATATATATATATATATATATATATATATATATACGTATTGTTTTCTTTGTCTGTAATACGTCAGTTTTAATGCTTTTGTTGTCTATGCCTTAGATACATTAGCCACTTGGCTAGGGGCTACTTGGCCTATGCACTAAAGACTTATCGATTGTAACTGCGGCGCAGACCGCGTATCATGTAAGCCAATTTCAGTTGCTTTGGTCTACCCGCTAATAACTTTGTATTATTCTCAATCAGTGAAAGGTACAGGTGGACCAAAGCCACTGGAAATCGGCTTACCTATAGTCCGACAAGTTCGTGCGCGACTCTCCTGCGGTACGAGACGGTGGCGGGGACGGGGCGCTCTTGATGTTGGCGGAGGTGGGTGATGCGGGGAGGGGCGAGTTGTCCCTCCTCCCCACATCGCCCGTCCCCGCTGGCATCTACAGTGCCCCGTCCCCGCCACCGTCTCGTACCGCAGGAGAGTCGCGCACGAACTTGTCGGACCATAATACGGGGACGGACCGTAGAAGCGCACCTAACAAGCGAGCGTAGGCCGTCGTCGTGGGGCGCTCTAATCGTCGCGGCGCTCCGGCGACGGCTCGCGTGATCAGTCGGGCGACTCGTCGGCTGCCAGCGAGGTGGCCGGGAACAGCGGGTACCAGCCGTACGTGCGCTGCGGCAGCGTGAGCTTGTCGAGGCAGATCTCTACGCCGCCGAGCGCTAGGTTGTGCTCGAACCCGCCGCACCGCTGCCACAGCATCACCACTAGTGTGCGCCCGAGCGCTTCACTGGCCTGCGGGTGTGAAACGTGGATTTTATGTCCTATGCTGCCGTGTGGTGACGGCAGAGCGAAATACAATTGACAATTTGACACCGTCCCCAATCTCTACCGCGGGTGTCTTACAAGACGACTTAGGGTAAAACGGACAAAAGTAAGAGCAGTTACGCACTACGCCCGATCCGAATCCGTGAAAATATGGTACGTAGCAGTCGTAGAACTATTTCTATGGTAACGCACGCACTAGATCCGATTTCTTTCCGCCAAATCATATTTCAAATCATCAGTATTTCATATTTTCACGAATTCGGATCGGTGCGAACCGCTCTCAGGTAGCATCGTTGCTCTTAAAGCCCGTAGACATAATTGCGAATTGGCGCAATACGAATTCGCAAAACAGAAAACTATAACGTAAATTGAAATTTAAGGAATGCGCGATGCGAATCAATTCACGGCGTATGCGAGCTCGCAGATTATTTCGATGCGACGTCGCATCGCAGTTTTGTGTACAGGGCCTTATACCAGCTAATAATATACTGCGATTTTAATGCGGCTTAGATGGCAATAGGCTCGCCCCCTATTACATGTAGCAGAAATGCAATTAAGACTCGTGTCTCATATGTATCAAGAAGAGCTAAGTTCAATGGTCACCTGGTACTTGAGGGTTTGCTTGAAGTGCGGCTCGGTGGTGCGGCGGATGACGCGAGTTTTGCGCTTGTGCAACCATTTGTCGCCGTCGCGCAGGTAGCACTTCACGTACGAGTCGGGTACCTCGCCGTTCACGCCGTACACACGGCGAGCGTGAGATACCTGGGTAGTAGTTAGAAATTGCGCAATGTATGATATTATTTCAAATCCTTCCTTCATTTTCTTGTCTTTTTCATGCTGGCCTGAGGCGTTACTCTGGAAGTTTATTTCGTTCGATCGAGTCTTTGGGTCTTTGTCGCTCTTTATAATACGCAGTGGCTTAAGAAAGACGGATAGATGTGAGTTAATCGTTCGGAGTGTCAAAGTAGACCTCCTGGAAGCGTAAAAATAGAACAATCCAGCCCAAATGAGTAACCCCGGGTGTTGTAAATGTCGACGGAGAGCAAGCCACCAACAAATCTATACTGCTCAAGGTTTTGGCTTAG